>OX016540.1:63736651-64260842 GCA_943590905.1 Sphaerophoria taeniata
GAATTGATATTTTAGTTGGAAATGGTTGTTTAGTGCCATGCCTTTACTATTAGGTTGCTTATTGTTTTTTTTTTCATTCAAGAAAAATTGCGGTTTAATTATCTTAATCCCCCAGCACGTACAACCCTTCGCCGGCGAGAGGCCGCGGCCCAAGGTATAATAAGAAAAAATTGCAGGTCAGTTTTCAGACGTTATCAATGAAAAAAATGGTTAATCCACTGAAAATCTAATACTTTTCTACTTTATTCAGTCCTCATCAAACTCCATGAATAAAACAAATAGTAAAAGAAAGGTTAATGTTTCATAAATAAATTTAGCAAAACGTCCAGATAGGTAAAAATAAATTAACAAAGATTTTCTTAGAAAAAAGTGGTTTAGGTTTTTTTTTTTAATTTCTCAAAAACGAAAAGGCAGACGGCATTGTGGAGAAAGCCGTGCAACCTATACACTCCAGATACCAAAAACATCGTTCATGGATCACCCTTTATAAACAATATAAAAATTGTTTAAAAAATATAAGCAATTATTGTTTCAGATTTTAAACAATAGTAGTAGTGGTAGTAGTAGTAGTAGTAGTAGTAGTAGTAAAGTGTTTTTTTATTTCCAACTTAATATTTTTATACATTTTTGAGTTTAACTTGAAAGAAAGTTATGTTGAAAGATTTAAAAAAAAAAAAAACATACGACAATGACATAAAGAGTCGTCTGTCGGGTAATTGAAAAGATACAATCAATTTTACATTTAAGTACATTTATAAAAAAGATACAATTTTTGATTTTAGATACATTTAAAGAGAAATCCTAAATTTTAAAGTTTTAAAGTGATGTGTACACGTGCATATTTCACACTATTTTCAAATCAAATAAACTCTGTTAAGATTTGTTTTCTATACCTTATAGCCACGTTAATATAACTCGAGAGTCTGTTCCAATCAGCCCTGCAATTTCCGTTAAGGACAGCAATAATTTCAGCTTCATTTAGTGTTGCCTTTTCAAAATTTCTTATCCTGAATTCTCTTAGTACGGGACACCTGCCTAGGAAATGTTGAATATCTTCTTCTTCTCTCATGTTGCACAGGCTACATTATGTTGATGCGTTGCCTCCACGCCTATTTCCGTTGAGTGAGATAAGATCGCATCTAGCTTTGAAAATCCATGATATTTTGTAAGGCTCCAAGTCTTCTGTTATGTATTGCGGTCCTATTGAATAATCCAACATCTTAAAAATTCTTGTGCTGCTTCCCCTGGCTCTCTGCTCTGCTTCTTGATTTGCATGCGATTTCAGTTGATCAAGAATTTGTGAGTTATTGAAAATCCAATCTCTTTCATTTGTCATGTTCTCATCCCAGTCCAAGCCGAACCTGTTTCCGATCCTATTAATCTCCTTAACCCAAAAAAGTTGTTCTGTTAAGAGGATTTTGGTAAGTTGCTTAGGTAGTCTCGCGTCACTGTATTCAAATATAGTCTTTTGTACATATCTAAGGTGTAAGTCCAGTGTGTAATAGTGCCCGTCTTCAGCTGCGGTTTCAATCGGTAATGCATAGTTTGGGGTGTATGATGGTAACTTTAAAACTCTTTTCAGAAAGTATCGTTGTAGCTTATCCACTTCATCAAAAGTTCCAAAACCCCAGACTTGTGCACTATAAGTTTGAATAGCTCTGCATACTGCCAAAAAGAGTTTCCATTTTGAACTGAGGTTGATATTCTGCTTACTCAAAAAACAATGCCATGTCGCGTTAATGCTGTTCTTTGCTGCTGCATTTCTTTTCTCTACATGCTTAAAAAAGTTCATCTTAGGAGTGAGCAGAACACCAAGATATGTGTACTGAGGTACTATCTGAATTTCTTCTCCGTTGAAAATCCACTTTTCCCTATTTGATAGCCTGCCACCATTTCGGAAGACCATAATTTCCGATTTTAAGAGATTCACTTCGAGATTCCAATTGGTGCAGTACTCTTCAAAGCGTTCTATCATGCGTTGCAAAACCTCCACATCCTCTGCTAAGATCACCATGTCGTCAGCATACAGCAACAGCCTGTCGATATTAAGACCCCCTTCAATAAATGCATGTAGATCATTTATATATAAAGCAAAAAGTAAAGGTGATAAAAGGCATCCTTGTTTCAACCCATATAGTGTTTCGAAGTACTCCGATAACTCCCTTCCTGTCCACACTGCTGATTGAGTATCAGAGTATATGCACTCAAGCAGGTTTACAAATTTAGTTGAGACTCCCATTTCACGTAACTTGAACATTAATAATTGTCTGGAGATTTTATCAAAAGCCGCCTTTAAGTCCACAGATAAACAATATAAAAAACAAAAAATTTGAAAAAACAAATTTTTGCAAATCCGAGCTGTTTCTGAGGACTTTCTGAAAACGCCCTTTTTTTAGCTTCATTGACTCCACTATTTGTAATTTACCTTGTTTGTGTTGTGTTTGTATTTTACAAGGATTTACCCGCTGTTTTGACCACATTTAAGCCGTTCAATAAGTATAAGACATCATTACAATAGAAATGAATCAATATGAAAAGTATACTACATATATTGCTTTTCTTCGATTATCAGTTCTTAAAAATTACTGCATAGAATGAAGTTTCAAAATCTTAAAACATGCTTTATTGAATTCCAACAACTTCAATGTAACAAAACTAATTAATTTTGAAATCAGATCAACTCGAGAATAATATTGTCAGATTTTTTCAAAATGCGATTTGATTTATTTAAATCCAATTGATGATTATTGATTATGATGACGATGACAAACTGTGGCGTATGAGTACTTTTTTTAATATATGGTTTGAAAGAAATCTGTTGATATTTTGTTTGTTTACTAACGGTGTTGTGAGTTTCCAAATTTCATATTCTATATTTGGTTGCACGAATATTTAATTAATTCAATGATTTTCAATTTCATATGATACACACACTTTTGTTTAAGTTGCCCTCAACCCCTTTACTTAGATTGTAAACGGTGTTTTTTTTTTAGAGGTATAGAACTTTAAATTCGAATATTCGATTGACATGATTTTTTATTTATTCGAAAGCTAATCTTGTGACATTATTTTAAATATGATTTCTGGCATATGACTGCCACGGCTGGATCGGATGTAGTCCAATTTTCGATGACTTTTTCCAACATTTGTGGCCGTATATCGGCAATAACACGGCGAATGTTGTCTTCCAAACGGTCAAGCGTTTGTGGCTTATCCGCATAGACCAATGACTTGACATATCTTAGCTGGATTGACTATCAGCCCACAGTCCCTAGTTCATTTATGTACCAATGAGAGCCAGTCTGTTCGCTGATAGTGGATAAGAACTTGCCAGTCGCTAGCAAAGCAAGTTGTCAGCGTAGGTTACTATTTTTACTCCAGTATATTTCAGCTTAGGGAGTATGCTATTCATGAAAAGAACCCAGACTAACGGTGAGAGGACTCCCCCCTATGGTGTGCCGCTGGATGTGGATACTCTCACCTTTTCCTCTGCAAACTCTGAGTTGATTTGTTTCTTCCTGAGCATACACATAATCCCAATCTGTTATTGCTTTTTCGACCTTGTGGTCGGCCAAAACTTGCTTAACTGTTTCGTTCGTTACATTATTGAAGGCTTCTTCAATATCCAAGAACGTTGCAAGGGTGTATTCCTTGTCGTTCAGTGATTTTTCAATGACGCTGACAACACTATGTAGTGCTGTTTCAACGCTTTTTCGTTTTGTGTAGGAGTGTTGAGATTCCAATATACAATCCGGTTTCAAGGTACTTCGGATGTGCATATCAATCAACCTCTCAAAAGTTTTCAAAATAAACGATGTTAGATTGATGGGTCTAAATTCTTTGGCCTCTGTATCTGTATGGCTAAGTTAACCAGCCTAAGGGATGAAAACTACCTTTACCTCACGCCACGGTAGGGGAACATATCCCCATTTAAGACTGTTATAGAAAATTCTTATTAGGTGTGGGATGATAAGGTTTATGCTTTTCTGAAGCATCATAGGAAAAATTCCATCTAGACCAGGGGACTTATAAGGAGAAAAGTATTGAATAGCCCATTTAATCCTTTCTTTCGTTATAATATCCGATAGTAGTAGAGCTTCATTATGAGTTCCTATTTTTGGACTGCGGATATCAGCTTCGCAGCCAGGAAAATGAATATCACAAGGAGCTCAAGGGTTTCACTACCGGATTCAGTCCAGCTGCCTGAAGCACTAAATATTGTCTATCTCTTTTATTCAGCGACGTGTGTATTCAATCGCATGAAAATTTAAGTTTTTTAAATCGGAAACCGGTATTTAGCACCAAATTTTCGCAGGCAACCTTATATCATTGTGCTCGCAATAAAATTACGTTTATTTTGATATATGGTTCATCGCGTAGGCGGATGGGCGCAGATCACTAGTTTCGACTCACCTGTATATACTTGACAGCCCTATGATTGCACCGGAAATAAGGAGGCAACACAGTGAATCCATATTAGAATTCAATTCATTGCGTAACGCGATAGGTGCAATGTTAACAAAAAATAATTGTTTTTAATTAATTGCACTTTGCACCTAAATTTCTAGGCAACCTTCTCTGCAGGTGCGGATTCAGAGGGGGGTCACGCCCCCCCCCCCCCCCCCAAACAAAAAGGAAACAAACGAACAAAACCCAGTTTTTGAAAACTTAAGAACCGGGAACTAACCAAGCTATAGTTTATATGCTAGCATCTGTTTACAAGTAACACAAAATCCAATCTTCTATTTTGTTTCGCAAATCTGTAAATGATCGCATCGATGTCCAATTCGGTGTCACGATTGATGTGTAGCAATGCAAGCCCGGTGAGTCTGTCTTCTGCCATAGTTGATCTCAACCAAGTTTTAAGGCGACGGAGAGTTGAAAAACTCCTTTCTGCAGTGGCTTCAACAACAGGGAGCGTCTCAAAAATCGTAAGCAGTCTATAAATAGCCGGATAAATTTCTTCATCACACGCATCAAGTGCGAGAGTTACCTAATCTGGGAGTTCACCGCCGTTTTCAACAATTCGGTTCCATTTAGCTACCCACAACTCAAATTCGGCAATAATGCTCGAAAGGGGAGTTCAGAAGCACCTGGTACGTTACTTCTACAAGCTGAACTTCTTCAATGTCCTCCGCTGTATAGGAAATCCGAGACAGAAACACTGTCAGCCCAAAAGGCTTTATCACGACTGGAGAGAGCCTTTCGTTGAAGTCTGTCGCAACGTTTCGTTGTCCAACAGAGGAATGTAAATTGCTCACCTGAAATATTCCTCCGGGGTTTGATTCTGTTGGTGGTTATCACGATGTTTTTGACGAGAAATAACGCGTGGTACTTTCAACTCCACATCCAACTGTGTTTGCGTGATTTTCAATTTCAGAAAATAGCTTATTTCGTCGTGCGTTATTTCACGTCACCGATATTTATACTTCCTATAATTGCTTGATTTTTTTGTATTTCTCACTAACTACTTGTTTAATTGTGGCACATAAACATTTAATTTAATACCACAATCAAAACCTTTTATAATCGACTTTAAACCTTATGAAGAACTGGCTCTGAAAAATATTTAATTGGGTGTTTAAAACAAGGAAACGGTGGTTCGGGAAGCTAGTTTATTTTTTTTCTGTCAAATTTGATTTTATTTTCATTCGAAAGTGTATTGAATAAAAGCAAACACATTACTTTGCTTTTATTTCTTCAAAAACGTATGGAATAGGTGAACTAACCGTTTAAACCTTCCCTGCTTTATTTATTTGGTTATTCTTGTTATTTTTGATTTTTTTCTAACCTGTGACTCCCTCCGGAAAAAAATTCTAGATCCGCGCTTGCTTCTCTGAATATAGTTTTTTACATATAAAATTATACATAAACACCATTTTCATCCCGTAACGCGATGATTTTTAATAAAAAAAATTAAAAGCTCAAAAAATCTTTTCGAATTTTTCGAAATCCCGTTTTTCAAGATACTCAAAAAGTATTAGAACGTAATCGATCTATGAGATAATCATTTTTTCTACTAGAATCAATCATTAGTTTATAAAAATGTTAAAAGCCTTAAGCCCCAGACGCGGAAATCTACGATTTTATAATTCCTCCCCATAAATCGGAACATTATAAATTTAGTCGGTTGACACCAAATCGTACCAACATTTTATGTTAAAACCCGGTGGAGTTAGGAGAATTGGCCTGTTAAATTCTTAATGCATGCAAAGAAAACATATCCCCATACTTTTATACTTTTTTTTACACACTATCAGAATTGGTCGTATGGGCATAAGCAAGCACCAATTTACGACCAATGCTTTGCCAACACAGAAATTGTGTTATACCACCGGCTCATCACTTCGTGTGGTGTTAGTTGTTAGTAGGCAAATAACGAAACTATAACAAATAACACAGCACACATAAGTAATAACATAAAATAAACAAAAAACGTGACAAAATTAACATAAAACATTTACGAAAGTGGAACACTGGGGCCTGATTATGGGATTCGCGGCGAATCGTTTTGCTAGCGAGTTTGACATTTTTGCGTTCGCTTTCGTCTTCTTCGTTTTGAATTCGACCAATTAACGAATTCGAAGGCGTATTTGAAATGTCATAATGTTTGCTGGCGAGTTGAAATACGACAGCTTTTTATTGGCGGATTCACAGACGAAAGAGTGTTTATTCAGAGTTACCACCACTCGGCATTTTCTGATAGAGTGATTTTTGATAAGCTGGCTCAGGGACTCATATTATTAAATTTGACTCATCTTTTTAAGTATTCTACAGTTAGTGCATGAAAAAAGAGTTTATTTTCATTTCTGCATGTTTATTAACATTCTTCTTCTCATGCAAATTATAACATGTAAACAATACTCTTGCAAAACAGCAGCGGGGACTCATTTAAATTTTAACATGCGGCAACACTGTTATCATTATTAACTGGAATATTAAGTGTCAAATCACTGGAATATTGGAAGACGTTTTCTCGCTTCGCCGCGAGTTCGTTAATAAGGAAATACGACGCGAGTCGAATTTGAAAGGTCGAATTGAAAACGATCCGCCGCGAACCCCATAATCAGGCCCCTGGTTTTCAAAATTATTTTTAGTTGAGTTTTACTTAAATTAAAATCAAAAAGTTTTGAGTTCCAGTTTATAAATTTACCCATATGTGTCAAAGGCTAAGTGCGGTGAATATCGATCTTAATCAGATCCTGACTACGGAGATTATAACCTCCCCCTCGATAGCAAAACAAAATTTTACAGAGAAGGTCAGGAGCATCAGTGACTCCAGTTATAATTTGATGGAAAAATACAATATCATTATTACTTCTTCTCTATTGTAGTGTTTGCATATTAAGGATTGACAAACGATTTTCCTATGGAGGGACATTTAAGGGATCAATCCACTGAAACCCTTTAAACAAAAACCGGGTGAAATTCCGTTGCACAGATTCCAGTCTTTCAATATAAACATCATACTCTAGATGGGGACGAACCAATTTGGCCAAGTATGATTTAGAGTAAATATTTCTGAATTTAACTTGATAAGATCTATTCTCAAGGTAAGAGACAATCCACGCAATCAAAAAAAAGTGGGAAGCCGTCGGACATGAGTGCAATCTAGAGCACCAATAGCATAAGGAAACTCGTACTTCCTGCTCGACAACCTTAGCACTTTTGGATTTCTTCCACAGTATGTGGGAATATAATCCAATTCTGTGCATTGCTTGCTATTTCTGCAGAAACTTGCTGCACCACTCTAGACACTGTTGATGTTAATTAATGAACTCCAACGTCTTCACCAACTCCAATTTGGAATCCGGGGTCTCCTTTGTTTGTATTGCAGAAAGATGCTTATTTTTTATTGGTTTATGAGAGCACCACCACGTGTTTCTGAGCTCGGCCCCAAAAAATTCATCCGTCACATCTTCTGCACTAAACCGATACAAGTGACGAAAATCTTCACCAATTGGACACCTTCTTTCGTTATAAATTCTTGGTCCGACATAATTAACAATAAACTTTGCAATCCTTACAGTTTTATGTGAACTGAGTCCGAGATATGCCATGCTTAACAATTTCATGTAACCAAGTGATTTCTCATCTTTTTGCATATTATAAAAACGAGCTCAATCTCATGGCGAGTTTTCATTGGGAGATCGATCTCATCCCTCTGCGATTGAACTCACAAATTGAGATCTAACTCGGTCAGTAATTATTTTTTTGCATACAACCTAAAGGAAGTTCTCAAATCATCTTTTTGCATACGACCCAATGGGTCATATTCTAAAAGATGAGCAAGAGCTCAGAGTCTGAGCTGACGAGCTTGAACTCACCTGTGAGATCGATCGAGCAGGGCGGAACTCAGACTCAGTTTTGTATGCAAAAAAACAAGTTCAAGCTCTACAGCTATTACTCGTTTAAATTGAGATCGATCTCAAAGCTCTTTTCGTGGCTTGGTGATGATAATACTTTATGGGAAGCGCGTGAAAAAAAAATGCCGTCTGAAAGTGAAAATGATGCATAGGTATATTATTAGTGAATCGGAAGTTATTATTATTCATGTGACTATATAGCAAAGAGTTTTTCAAAATACGGGAGTCGTGTAAGGATCCTGGCCAGCAGACTTCAACACTTGTAAACTTTTTTTCCGCATTGCATTAAGCTTGAACATTAATGGAGCATCATCCTTTACGATTAATGTTCTCCTCATGATAATTCAAAGGTTTCCTTATTCGGACATGAATGCAATTTAGAGCACCAATAGCATAAGGAAACTCGTACTTCCTGCTCCATAACCTTTGCGCTTTTGGATTTCTTTCACAGTATGTGGGAATATAATCCAATTCTGTGCATGGCTTGATATTTTTGAAGAAACTTGCCGTCCATTGATGAACACTGTTGATTGATGAACTCCAACTTCTTCACCAACTCTAATTTGGAACCCGGGGTCTCCTATGTATATTGCAGAAAGATTCTTATTTTTTCTTGGTTTGTGAAAGGACCACCATGTGTTTCTGAGCTCGGGCCCAAAAATTCTTCCATCAACAATCGCACACCTTCTTCACTAAACCGATACAGGTTAGGTTAGCTAAAATGGGCTGACAATTTGTTTTGTTACCGTCACACTTAGATCAATGTTGATCCCTTGTTATACCCTGAAGTATTGTAACTTCTGAAGTGTTTTAACCCATGAATTCTATGGTTGGTCGAGCCATTTGGTGGACTTGACAAAGTTCAGTAGGCGATTGTCTGGGAGTTCAGATAGTTCTTCTAGTTCATTAAAGAAATAGGTGGCAAAAAATTTATATCTAGTACGGCAGAGTGCAGCTAGACAGTGGCATAGGAAGTGAGCCGTGTTCTCGTGCTCTACTTCATATGTCGTCTTTACTAAGCCCCATCTTCTTTTTGTGGTAGCCGAGTAGGTTATGTCCCGTTATCACGCTTATAAGGGATCTAAGGGACGGTTTTTTAAGTAGTAGAAACCTATCGGATTTTTCCTTGTCGTAATAAGGCCAGAGAATCTTACGTTATGCTGCATACCAAGAACACTTTGCTCTTTTCGAAAGCAAGAAACAAGCTTTGACTTGATTTGCGTGGCAGAGATTGCTTTTATTGCTGCTTGGCTATCAATGAAAAATGTGATATCAGCGTGTGATATCGCCATCATGGATATTTAATTAGCAGCGTTTTTCACTACCCAGATCTCAGCTTGGAAAACACTGCTATGGTCGGGAAGTCTGAATGAACTGGCAAGGTTAAGATTTTCCGAATAGAAACCTGCCCCTACTCCAGTAATCATTTTCGAACCATCAGTAAAGATGGTAAAGTTCGATTCATTAGTGTAAGGTACACTGTTTTCCCAATCTTCTCTATTGGGGTAAACCGATACAACCGACGAAAATGTTCTCCAATTGGACAACTTCTTTCTTTATAAATTCTTTGTCCGACATATTTCACAATAAATTCGGCCATTCTTACAGTTTTATGTGAACTGAGTCCGAGAGCCATGCTTAACAATTTGTGAGATCGATCTCATGTAACCAAGTGTTTTCTCATCTTTTTGCATATGAAAATGAGCTCAATCTCATGGCCAGCTTTCATTTTGAGATCAATCTCATCCATCTGAGATCTTACTCGGTCAGTAATTATTTTTTTGCATACAACCTTAAGAAAATTCTCAAAAAAGTGAGTAAAGAGTTCGATCTCATCTTTTTGCATACGACCCAATATTTCTACAGTTGAGTGCCTAATTGTCACACTTTTTGTCACCTTTTTTATAAACGTGAGTTATAAAGGCACTCTCCCATACTGCATGAAATTTACTTGATTTCAATGAAAGATCAAAAATGTTTCGCAATCGAAGAGCTTAGAATGACCTACATTTTTTTAGATCTACGGGTGGTATTCCATCAGGTCCAACAGAATAATCTTCTTTAAGAAGTGACAGAAATGGTAAGATTTTATCATATTCTACTGTAATATTATTAAAAGACACTTGCGGACAGTTTTGCAAATAATGAAAGTAGTTTTCGTCCACAAAAACTGGCGAATCAATGAAGGATTGTTTAAAATTGTTTGTAGAACCGTCACAGATGTCAGAAGTCGTGGTCAGGGTAACATTATTTTAAGTGAAGTTAATAGGGAAGCCATCACACCTATTTTTTTTAGAGTTAATGAATTTCCAAAAGTTCTTGAGATCTGATTTTAAAGAAGCCCCCATCGACTCTAGATATTCATTATACAATTCGTAAGAAAGTTTCTTAAACTCTTCAAACAAAGAGATATAAATGACTTGATTTTCCACCGTCATATGCGTTACTCCTTAATTAAAATAATTTGTTGCAATAAAACAATTTCTTGTTTGTTAAAAACAATTTGAATGTGTAAATACTATATTCTTTTCTATAATTTTAATGCTTAACATTTTGATTAATATTTTATAATGGACTGTTTGTTAACATGATTATTTTATTTTTACAATTATTTCAAGTTCACTTTTTGCTTGTGATCATTTAAAAATATATTTACAAAGGAAACTAAAATTCAAAGTAATTTATGTGACTTGTTTTTGCTAGGAACAATGCATGTATCAAAAAGTACTTAAGCAGTACTTAAAATAGTAACTGCTCAATTTATATGTACATAATATTTGTGTATCTGAAAGAGAAAACTTTTATTTCACATCAAAGTAATGTTCCAAGAACAATTTAATGTTATACAAAAAAATAAATGAAAACATTTACAAGTTTATCATTAATTTAGGCGATTAGATTTTATGTATACATAAATATTTTTCCATTAGACTTGAATGTCGTGTAAAATATTGTTTTTTAATTAGAAACAAAATGATCACTGCAATTAATTTAATGGCAAACAATATTTTTTTCTTTTGTAATAAATGTTAGTTAATTCGTTTTCCAACCGATATATAAGTAAAACATTATTCACTATAAAAGAGAATTTCATTTCTTTAATCGCTGCTGGTATTTTGTGACCAATAATGGCTTCATGTCACTTAATTTTTGTTATAATTTAAGTGAAAAACAACAACAAAAGAGGAAACCAAATACATTCTCGATTAACGCAACTCCGCGGTTATCGCAACAGCTAAATTCACAACATTGATGACGTGGTAATCGCAACTCTTCAAAAAAAAAAAAATTACTCGATAAGTGCAACTTTTGTTCTCTAATGCACATTTTTTTAGTAAAGTTCTTGGCTATCTTTGATTTTGTTTCTTTTGCGTTACATTAGGTCTGTTCTTTTACTCCCTAAAACTGCCATATTTTCCCACTTTTTCGTTCTTTTACTCCCAATTTTTGTAAGATCTGTCACTTTTGAAGGAGAAAAATATTTCCCCTATCTGCAGCTTTTAGCCACAAAAATTTCTTTTGGCAGTTTTTGTAAGTTCTGTCAAACCATAAGAAGTACATTGAATTTTGTTTGAAATTGAAGCGTTCTTTTACTTTTTGGGAGAATCACAAAATTTCATCCCCACTTCTCGATTTCTGACAGTTTTTACAAAAACTGCCGAAAAAGTAAAAGAACGGACCTATTTTCTCTCGGCAGTTATTTTACCGCTACTTCTGAGTAATAGAACGATGAACCACAGTACCACAGATGAGTTTAAAAGGGAGATGGGAAACCAAGATGTCAAAATGATAATGCCTGCAAGTTATGGTTCAAGTTACCTGCAAGAGTATGCATGTTTTTACCAATCCGGAGGGTAAAACGTAAGTCAGTTTCTGATCGCCTTTTGTCTCTGCTATGAACGTATGTATGGTAAGCACGTTTTTTTCTTGTTAGTTTAAAGAATTCAGTGCAGTGCAGTGAGCAGTCACTTTTAATTGATGTCATTAAAAAAATTGTAAAATTATCAATTAAAAAAATTAAAGTGCAATTCTAGAAAAGATTAAGAAAGGAGCTTCATTATGCCGGGAATACAACGTTCATAAGTCTACCATAAATAGAATAAAAAGAATAGAGGGCGAATACCAAAAAATGGAAAAAGCACTATACAAGTGGTTTCTAAAACAAAGAGAGCTAAATGTGCCAATTTCCAGCGAGGTTCTTAAAACAAAGGCATGAGAAGCTTAAGGAAAGACCAGGATCTAATTTTAAAAAGAGACATGGAATTCGCCTGTTAAAAATTTGTGGTGAAAAACTTGTGCATGAATTTTTAATTAAATTTAAGGAAAAATTCAGAGTGCTCGACTTGACTCTCCATCTAATTTACAACGCTGACGAGTCTGGCTTGTTCTACCGACTTATGGCCAGTAAAACTCTTGTAGATTTCAGAGAATCGTCAGGTCCTGGCCGAAAGATAAGTAAAGAGAGAATCACGTTTCTCGCCTGCACAAATGCCTCTGGTTTACACAAAGTTAAGCTTTTTGTAATCGGGAAGTCTTTTAACCCACGATCTTTTAACCATATGCCCGTTGTGTACAAGGCAAATTAAAACGCTTGGAGGACGTTAGCATTCTTTGAACAATGGTTCCACTCGACATTTGTGCCTGAGGTTACAAAACTAACCTGGCTAAGGTTCTTTATGTCTTTAAGGTCCGACGATTATTAAGTTTGAAGGGTCTTCCAATGAAAGCTTTATTGCTTTGTCATCCAAAAGATGGGGAATTAAAAAGTGATGATGGGATGATTGTTGTCATTTTTTTCCGGCAAACTGTACTGCAATTCTTCAACCTATGGACCAAAATGTTATAAATTTGATGAAATTGCACTGTAAAAAAAAACCTATTGGCGTTCTTGGTTGGATGTGAGGGATCAGAAAAATAAAAAAATAGAGTGGCACGACAGCTCTTGAAGAGCCAAGGCCTAAGTGCCTGGTTGCGTTTGAAGAATTGAGGAGGTCTACAATTTAACGCCGATTCCGAACGGCAAAGTTGATAAGCACTTTTTCATGACAGATTGATACTCTTAAAAGTTTTGTCAGTTCTTCGCAAGAGGCAGTGCCCGTGAAAGATGAAATAAAAACTATGGGCACGAGGAGGACTCGAACCCTTTGCTTAGCAGCCAACGCACCTGACCACTAAGCCACGGATCAGACCTTGAGTTGAAACTTAAGGCATTTAATCTTCAAGATGTAATTTGCCCTTTATCAAATGCATGGAACGGATTGGAGATGGATTCAATAAAAAAAATGGTGGAATGTATGAGAAGAAGATGAACCTACTTTGAGCACAGTGCGAGCTCACATTATTAATGAACACGCAATCATAGAATCAGTACCAACAGTAAATGATTGGCTACGCGAAACCATTTATGAAAATGAAGACTTTAATGAAAATGAAACAGCCGAATTATCTAAATTAAAGTGAACCCGAGGTCGAGATTCTTGCTCCGAAAATAAAGACCGAAAATGCAATTCAAGCAATAAATACAGCAATGTAATGGGCTGAACAGAATTCAGCCCCCATTACAGAAATGTTGAGCCTTCAAAAACTGAGGGAAATGGCTATTTAAGGAATCTCAAAGATTCAAACAAAAATTTCTAATTTTTTACATAAAAATATAGTTGAACACATCTTTATTTCAATGAGTTAGTTTGCTTTTTTTTCGATTCTAACCTATGACAGTTTGGTTTTGTGGAAAGCTCTGGAGAAATCCACGAATCTAAAAACCCTTAACAAATTATAAAGAATGGCTTGCATCAGTACTAGTGGTGTGATGAGATCTACCCCAACTGCGGGTTTACAAACGATCCTCAATCTCCCCCATAGATCTATTCTTCCAGCGGCAAACAGCGCCCTTAGGCTCAGTCATACCAACATCTGGAAAACTAGCCAGATAGGCCACGCAGCTGTTCTTACGAAATACTTAGATAACAATATCTGCACAGATTATTTGACCCCTTACTTAAATTTCAACAAATCTTTTAGTACTAGCTTCCCCAATAGACTAGATTGGGAAAATAGTGTGCCCTACACTAATGACTCAACAATAACCATCTACACCGATGGTTCTAAAATGAACACTGGAGTAGGTGCAGGTTTCTACTCGGAAAGCCTCAACCTTGCCCATTCATTCAGGCTCCCCGACCATAGCAGCGTCTTCAAAGCCGAGATCTTGGCAGTGAAAAACGCTGCTAAACATTTATCTATGATGTCGATATCACACGGCGGACATCACTTTTTTCATTGATAGCCAAGCAGCAATAAAAGCTATCTCTGCCACCCAAATCAAGTCAAAGCTTGTTTCTTGCTGTCACGAAGAGCTAAAGGTTCTTGGTACACAGCATAACGTAAGACTCTGCTGGGTTCCTGGCCACAGTGATGTGCCAGGAAAAGAAAAAGCGGATGAACTTGCAAGGAATGCTCTACACTAGACCCCTCTCTCATAGACCATCATATAGGAATCCCGTTATGTGAACTAAAACATAATGTCAGTAACATCATCATTAAAAAATCCAACAACAGATAGAATCTCCTAACGGGTGTTTTTTTCGAGGTATAGAACTTTAAGTTGGCATTACTTTTCAAGACGGCCGGCGACCTATTTAACAGCTGTCAAGTGATTTATTCTCAGTTTGGTTTGGCAATTCATCATGAATAGACTCACGCCTGAACAACGCTTGCAAATAGTGCAATTTTATTTCGAAAATAATGGTACTGTGCGGAATACGTATCGCGCATTACGTCCATTTTATCTTCGACAAAATCGTCCATCAGAGCAGTTAATTCGATTAACCATGGAACATTTTCGCACCACGTTTACTCTAATTGATAACTCGCATCCCCAGCCCAGAGACGCTATACGGTGCGTACATAAGAAGCTATACCTACTGTAGAGCGTAGCATTGAGGAAGACCCGAATGAGTCCATCCGCCATCGAGCACAGGAATTGGATCTGTATCCATCTATTTTATGGAAGATTCTGCGGAAGGATCTTGGCTTGCATGCTTAAAAAATCCAACTCTTGCAAGAATTGAAGCCAAACGATCATCAAGCAAGGCGTAGATTCGTCGAATGGGCCCAAAACGAGATGGCCGTTGTTCCCGATTTTCATAAGCGAATTTTGTTTAGCGATGAAGCGCACTTCTAGCTGAATGGCTACGTCAACAAACAAAACAACCGCATTTGGAGTGAAGCTAATCCTCAAGTGTATGTCGAAACACCGTTACATCGAGAAAAACTGACTGTTTGGTGCGCTTTATGGGCTGGTGGAATCATTGGTCCGTACTTCTTCAAAAACGATGATGGCCACAACGTTACAGTCAATGGTAATAGGTATAGATCCATGATTACTAACTTTTTCATTCCTGAATTGAACAATCATGATGTCCTAGGAGCTGTGGTTCCAACAAGACGGCGCAACATGTCACACAGCTCGTGCCACAATCGATTTATTGAAAGACACGTTTGGTGACCGCCTAATTTCACGTTTTGGACCTGTGAATTGGCCTCCAAGATCTTGTGATTTAACACCGCTAGACTATTTTCTGTAGGGTTATGTAAAGTCATTGGTCTATGCGGATAAGCCACAAACGCTTGACCATTTGCCGTGTTATTACCGATATACGGCCACAAATGGTGGAAAAAGTCATCGAAAATTGGACTACATCCGAGCCAGCCGTGGCATTCATATGCCAGAAATAATATTTAAAATATAATGCCATAATATAAACGCGATTACAGCTTCGGTCATTGCAACCACCCTTGTTTTTATTAGTTGCGCAAATCAAGAATGTACTGTATTTTGTGACTAAGAATGTCACTTAATTTTTGCATTAATTTTAGTGAAAAACACCAACAAAAGAGGACATGAAGACAAATACCACTCAAATGCAGTGGGACTGCAAGAAGAAATTGAACACACAGCTAGGGTACGGGCTTATGAGTTTACAATTAGAAAAACAAAAAACATATTTATATGCATTTTCTGTAATTTATTGAGATTGTTTAACTGAATTCTTCAATTCGTGAAAATAAGTAAAAATAAATGTTATTATTTCTATACCATATTTTTTTATTTTGCAGTAAAATAAAACTAACCAAATTAAACAATATAAGAGTTTAACTAAAAAACCGCAACAGTGGTATCTATAAATAATTAAATAATATATTTATATGCTTGTTTTTGTAATACACAAAGCAAAAATAGTTAATATTCGTAAAATCACAAAGATGTATTATTTCCAGTCAGGGAATTAAATATAAAAGTGTGTGCTTCCAAAATATGCATCTCACTGGCGCAAATAGCTACCAGCAAAACTACATAACCAGTATATTGGACCATTTTTAAGAAATCCCACAGCTTATCACAAAATATGCTCAATAGCACGCAATGAAGCATCGAGTGCACATTAACCACTCGCCAAATCCATGCTACCGAAAAGAACCAATTCGATTTAAATGTTAAATTCTGACGTGTAAATTGCATCGGCAGAACATCGTTGCGCTCCAACATATCTTGATAAACGAAAATGTAACGATTCCAAGCTGTTGAACTCAGAAGCAATTGCCCACCGAAACAGAGCACTTTGCGGGCAACTTTTTTCGTTGTTGTTTTAACTTTGTAAATAACACCGGTTTCTGCACTTTTTGATTCGCTAAGCGGCAATATAGCCTGTAGCTGAGAATATCCCCGTCGTGGTGGATTGCTTTTCAAAAAGAAACAAATTCCAATTAATAATGCTATACACCCGAGACCATCGCAAAGGCCATCTATGTAATAGCCAGATGTACCGACTTCAGATCGTTCACCACGAATATTTTTTTTAACTCGTGCCACATGACCGTCCAAGTCGTCGAGAAAGGTTCGAAACTGGAACAGAACAACTCCCATTCTTCTGTATCCAAGGCTGTCTGAGGAAACCAACTTGCCCGCCAAACACGCCACAAACACATGAAAAAATGAAATCATATTGGCTGTTATAAAGGATGATCGAGAAAAGCCTACAATGTTGTCGAATATTGTTGCAAGCGGAGCAAAAATGTAGTGGTTCGTGTGATCTAGTAAAATCGCTTTCACTGTAACATGACATAGGGGGTTTATGTCGCAGGTTAACCATGTACTAGCTTCATAGCTGTGAATCCTGCTGGCAGTGGCCGTTTGAAGTGGCTTTGAGCGCACATCAGACGATTTTACTGATGATTCAATGGCAATGGACTCATTTGCGACATTAGTAATTTTATTGACAAACGGAACCGACGAGTTTATATGATAATTTCGTTCGATTGGGTAATTTTGTATTCTTAAATACAGCTGTACATCCATAAAGATGTAGAAGATAATTAGTAAAAAGAGCAAGGTCAGGAGTATTTTGCTGATCTGTGAGCTTGGACCCACCATTTTGAAGATTGTCTTAAATCTGAGATTTTGTTAGTAAAAATATTTCGCTTTGATGGAGTGCTGCCTTTCTAGGTGTTGTTGTCTGGTTTCTTAGTTCTTTACTATTTTAAATGTGTCCTAAGCAAATTTAACTTGGGCTGTTTGTTTATTTGTTAGCATGTTCCTTTTGGTTCCAGGTTTGATATCTGAAACGAACAAAAGATAGATACTTTATTAATTTTTTATTACAAACAAAAATTAATTAATCAAAGTTGGACAAACATTATTAGATTTGTTTAGGACAACATTTATAGTATGGTTAAAAATATAGGATCTTAAAAGACACACTTAGGCCAATCGAAGGCCCATTGTGATACCACATGAATCTAAAAGGCTTTCTTCGAAAGCTCAATGAAACCAATTGAAGTTCCTTACGAAACGTAGAAGATTAATTATATTACTGGGTTCGAGATCATTTAGATCATTGTAAAAGTATTCTCCTAAGTGGATCATACGTTTATGAGCTAGAGCAGGACAGGTGCAGAGGAGGTGAAGAACTGTTTCCTCCTCCTCCTCATCCATGCATCTTCGGCAGTCTTCCTATTAAGCAGTGTCCAGTAATGGCACCAATTACCGAGCTTATATGCAATCTGCTTAGAAATATCAGGCACCTAGATCTCTTTAAGTCCAGATTAGGCCAAATGTTTTTCGTCGCCTGACAAGCTGTTATGTTATTCCACCTGATGTTAGTTCTCTTAATAGCATCTTGTTGTAGCAAAAGTTTGCATGTAGCGATTGGTATACCAACATTAGCCACTTGTGGTTTAATGAGTAGTGTTGTACCATATTTGGCGAGTTCATCGGCTTTGCAATTTCCTGGAATGTCTCTATGGCCCGGCACCCAGTGAAGGTGAATGTTAAACTGTTGTGCATTACTCCATCAGAAAGTTTTGGACCGTAATTGAGTTTGTAGCGACAGAGTCCAGGGATTTTATAGCTGCCTGACTATCTGAGGGAATCCGGATATCAGATTAAGATACCACGTTTTCTCTGAGCCAGGACAGGACCTCCTTAATCGCCAAAAGTTCTGGCTGAAACACGCTACAATGATTTGGAAGGCTGAATGAGAGACTTAGTTTTAGTCGTTCGGAGTACACACCTCCACCAACCCCATCATTGGTTTTCGATCCATCTGTATAGAAGTGGATTGCCTCGTCTTCCAGGAATGTTTTGTTTTCCCATAAGGATCGGGAAGGGATAGAAGTTTGAAAGTTTCTATCGAACTGTAGTTGGGGAATGGTGTAGTCTGTGTGCTTTGGAATTGATTCTAAATTATTAAGAATAACAGAGTGGTCAATGTTGTTGTTAGTCCACTGTGAAGAGGCATTCAGGCGAATAGCAGAACTAGCAGCTATTTGTTTGCTGATTATGTCCAGAGGTGTTAGATAGAGTAGGGTGTCTAGTGCCGCAGATGGGGTCGTACGAAGTGATCCGCTTATACTTTACTAAGCTTATCGGAGTTTATTTTTACGTTCAAGGCAGTCCACCATACTGTCACACCATAAAGAAGAACCGGTCTGATTACCGATGTGTATAGCCAGTGAGTGATTCTGGGTTGCAAACCCCATTTGCTACCAATGGCTTTCTTGCAGGTGAAAAGAGCTACCGTAGATTTTCTTATTCTTTCGAGTATGTTGCTCTTCCAATTTAGTTTTCTGTCTAAGATAAGACCCAGATATTTAGTTTCATCTGAAAACTTTAATTGGACACCGTTTATAAAAGGAGGGTCGATGTGCGGGATTTTATATTTCCTAGTGAATAGGACCAAATCGGTTTTGTATGGGTTAACGCCTAAACCACACCGATTCGCCCAAAGTGATAGCTTATTTAGGGCCAGTTGCTCAATCGAATCATAAATTTAAGTTCTACATAAAGTTCTACTTTTGTATGGGGATTTTATGTAGAACTTAAGAATTCCGGAACGTCTCATACAAAAATGAAAACTTTATGTAGAACTTGAATTTGTGATTCGATTGAGCAACTGGCCCTTAGAGCTTTTTGTAAGAGTTCTTTTAAGGTATTAAGATGCTTCCCTGAAACAGCTATAGCAACGTCATCAGCATAGGCTATCACTCTGAAACCCTCTCTATCCAGACAGATTCCAGAGTAGAGGGGAAAGAACACCGCCTTGCGGCGTACCTCTGCTGACAGATCTTCTAGCGGAACAACCGCCTAGTTCTGAGTTAATTATTCTGCTAGTTAGCATTGAATGAATTAACCCACCAAGCGAACTCTCCACATTCAGAGAAGACAGTGCAGATGTGATTGCAGATGTGTCCACGTTGTTAAAGGCGCCTTCTATATCAAGGAAGCAACCATAGTATACTCTTTATGATGGAGGGAGTATTCGATAGTGAGTACTAAAGTGTATAACGCCGTTTCCACTGATTTGCCCTTACAGTAGGTATGCTGGGACATAGACATGGCAAATGAGTCTTGTGTCAATGTTTGCTCTGAGATGTATATCAATTAGTCCAGGATGGGTTAGGAAGGATGTATGTTTCGCACGTACAATCTTATACATAATGTAGTATTATTCTCCTACATTACGGCCTAGTGTCTCATAGTGCCATTTAGTTTAGGAGAAATAAGGGGAGCGCTAAAGCCACTTTGTGTTATTGAGGTATGAGATCATGTCTTTGATCTTGAATTCTGATTTCTGAGAGTTCCTCAATACCGTTGAAGAATTCTTTACCTAAGTGGAGTGCTCTTTTCCTAGCCAAGGCCGAACAATGACAGAGAAAGTGTGGTACTGTTTCTTTTTCATCCTGATCTTCACCAGCTACGGCAGAAAGTGTTAACGGTATACCCAATTTTGCCGCATGCTCCCCTTTAGGCCAGTGCCTTGTGTAAGTAGCAACAATCCTGGTTATGTCATTCATGCCTTGGTTTGGAAATTAAATTGATTGATTTTGGTTTGTTATAGGCGGGCCAGATTTTCCTAGATATAACGCAACTGGTTAAGCTATTCCACCTATGGTTTGGTTCTGCTTCTGATCGCCTACAAGATCCTCTCTGCCGTAATATGTGAACGTCTGAAGCCTTTCGTCAACAATCTGATTGGTCCTTATCAATGTGGCTTCAGGCCAGGAAAGTCAACCATCGACCAAATTTTCACTTTGCGGTAGATCCTGGAAAAAACCTATGAACTCCAAATCGATACCCACCACCTATTCATCGATTTTAAGGCCGCGTATGACGGCATCTACAGAGACGAACTGTATAAAGTTATGTCTAGTTTTGGCATTCCTGCCAAGCTCGTTCGCTTGTTCAGAATGACGATGGAGAACTCACGCTGCTCCATCAAGGTTGGCAATGAGCTTACGGAATCTTTCGACGTCAAAAAAGGATTCAGACAAGGCGATGCGCTGTCTTGCAAAGATAGTGCAAAACTCCACCGTCAACACCAGAGGCACTATCTTCCAAAAATCTGTTCAACTTCTCGCGTACGCCGACGATATTGATATAATGGGAAGAACACAGCGTGATGTCAATGGCGCCTTTGTGAGAATTGAGATAGAAAGGCAAAAATGGGTTTAGCGGTAAATGAGGGACAAACGAAGTATATGCTGTTTTCGAGGAAGGACACCAAACACCGACGGCTGGGACAGAAAGTCACAATATACGCATACAACTTCGAGGTAGTAGAAGAGTTTGTCTACCTAGGCTCCGCTATTAACACGGACAATAACACCAGCGCCGAGATCAGACGAAGAATTACTCTTGCTAATCGATCGATCTTTGGGCTAAGAAAGCAAGTGAGTGGAAAAGGCCTCTCTCGAGCAACTAAGGTAAAACTGTACAACACCCTCATCATCCCAGTCCTGCTGTATGGTGCAGAAGCATGGACCTTGACAAAATCAGATGAATGTGCCTTAGGCTGTTTCGAGAGCAAAGTTCTTCGGGTCATCTTTGGCCCCGTGTACATTGATGGGGAATGATGAGGAAAATACTACAGCGAACTTTACAGATTGTACGACGTAGAAAGAGAGGAAGGCCGACACTCAGGTGGCGCACACAAGTGAAAGAGGAACTCAATCAACTTGTAGTGCAAAACTGGAGACAGCTAGCTAGGGACCAAGCTGGCTGGCGGAGACTATTGATTGAGGCCGAAGTCCACACCGGACTGTAGCGCCACCTTAAGTAAGTAAGTATAGAGTCAATAAGACACACAAACTTCATTTATGCATACCATGCAATCGGGGAAATAAATGGGGCCACATATAAGATATAAGTATAGGAACAACTCAGTACATTGTGGCTTCTTAAGCGGAAAACCTTGGTTCAAGACTTGTGTCTTAGTCAAAGGTATGCTGCAGACGATCCAGAGATAATTTAATCACGAGCTTTATAAAATATAGACAAAAATGAATCAGAATTCAAGAATTCTAACTTGGTTCAATGTCCTTAAAATCACAATTCATCAGTATTTAATTATCTGGGTTGAAATTTAATTTTATTCGTCCGATTACTGGAATCACAATAAGCAAATGCGCAAATGATTAAAAATATAATCCGTTTATCTTTCGACTATCTGTTTGTGATACTTATGCCTGACGTGACTCATGATATAAAGGGTGTTTTTTTAGAGGTATAGAACTTTAAATTGCAATAAAACAACGATGGAATATTTGATTGACATGATTTTTATTGTGATTTAACCTTGTGGCATTACATTTTAAATATGATTTCTGGCATATGACTGCCACGGCTGACTCGGATGTAGTCCAATCTGGACGTCCAATTTTCGATGACTTTTTCCAACATTTGTGGCCGTATATCGGCAATAACACGGCGAATGTTGTCTTCCAATGGTCAAGCGTTTATGGCTTATCCGCATAGACCAATGACTTTACATAACCCCACAGAAAGCAGTCTAGCGGTGTTAAATCACAAGATCTTGGAGGCCAATTCACAGGTCCAAAACGTGAAATTAGGCGGTCACTAAACCTGTCTTCCAATAAATCGATTGTGGCAGGAGCTGTGTGACATGTTGCGCCATCTTGTTGGAACCACAGCTACTGGACATCATGATTGTTCAATTCAGGAATGAAAAAGTTAGTAATCATGGCTCTATACCGATCAATATTGACTGTAACGTTGTGGCCATCATTGTTTTTGAAGAAGTACGGACCAATGATTCCACCAGCCCATACAGCGCACCAAAGAGTCAGTTTTTATGGATGCAACGGTGTTTCGACATACACTTGAGGATTAGCTTCACTCCAAATGCGGCAGTTTAGTTTGTTGACTAACCATTCAACCAGAAGTGCGCTTCATCGCTAAACAAAATTCGATATGAAAATCGGGAACAACGGCCATCTCGTTTTGAGCCCATTCGACGAATCTACGCCTTGCTTGATGATCGTTTGGCTTCAATTCTTGCACGAGTTGGATTTTGTAAGCATAAGCACGCAAACTAAGATCCTTCCGCAAAATCTTCCATAAAGTGGAAGGACACAGATCAAATTCTTGTGCTCGATGGCGGATGGACTCATTCGGGTCTTCCTCAACGCTACGCTCTACAGTAGCAATAGCTTCTTCTGTACGCTTCGTACGGCGTCTCTGGGGATGCGAGTTATCAATTAGAATTAACTGCTCTGATTGACGATTTTGTCGACGAAAAAATGGACGTACTGCGCGATACGAATTCCGCACAGAACCATTATTTTCGAAAGAAAATTGCACAATTTGCAAGCGTTGTTCAGGCGTGAGTCTATTCATGATGAATTGCCAAACCAAACTGAGAATAAATCGCTTGACAGCTGTTAAATCGGTCGCCGTCTTGAAAAGTAATGCCAACTTAAAGTTCTATACCTCGAAGAAAAACACGCTTTATTAATACAAGAAAGTGGAGCGGGTCAGCTCTGGGTGATGCAATATGGGCATAACATGTACAAAAGTGTTCCAAACTTCCAAATACAACTCTTTATCTAATTACAAGGCAAAAAACATGCTGAAACAAATCAAATGTTTTCAAAAATTACTTGTGGCAGTTGTGTGCTCTTTCCACTTCCAGTTTCTCCAACTAGTATTAATGCTTGATAGTTCTCCAAGCAGTATAATATGTGATCACGGTATTTTCTTATTGGTAAACGTTCTCGTTGAGCATCGATTGAAAGTGAGTAATTAGCGCCAAAAACAAACGTAGTCACCTGGTCCTCAGTTGCTTGGGCGTCCTTTTCAGACGCAAAATAATCGTCATCTGTAGAACAAACAAAATTATTAATTCATAAAATAAATTTCAACTTAGAGAAAGAAGAGAAATATGTAAACCTTATTTTTAACTTTGTACTGAGTACCCATTCGGACGCAAGTGAAAAATACTGATAACAAATAATCTACTTGACATCTGGAATACACACTTTTCGTAAGAACACCGCAAGCAATGTTTAACTTTTATTTGTTTCTGAAAAATGCATAATATTCGCACTTCAGAAGCAATTATCAGTCTGTTATGATTGCGACTTGTAGTACTACTTAGGTAACCATGTGCTATGTTTTAATGTGTTTGCATTATGAACAGCGAATCCAATGTTCGATTAATTTTTACTTATAGATATTATGTGGCGGTCAGCTGCAAACCGGGTGGAATCAAAATTGTATCTATCTTGCTATGACGACCCTAAACGTCTGATACTCTCTCTGTGAGTTGATTAATCTAATGCTAAAAAGCAGGATCATCAACTCTAAGATGGGGGATTTTTGTACGAAAAGGTCTGTCAGCAGAGGCACTCCGCAAGGTGGTGTTCTGTCCCCTCTCCTGTGGAACATAGTAGTTAACGAACTGCTAATATCCCTCGAGAAGGAAGGCTACAGAGTGATTGCGTATGCCGATGATGTTGCTATAGCCGTCACAGGAAAACATCCTAATACCCTGAGAGACCTCCTCCAAAGCACAGCACTTAACGCTGATCACTGTGGACTTAATATTAATCCTTAAAAAAACAGACCTCGTCCTTTTTACACGGAAATACAAAATCCACTAATTTTTCCAATGAAGCCAAATATCTTGGTCTGATATAGACAAAAAATTAAGTTGGAAACCTTATATTCAGGAAAGAGTTAAGAAAGCTACAGTAGCTCTTTTCTCTTGCAAGAAAGCCATAGGAAGCAAATGGGGTTTTCAACCTCGCATAACCTATTGGCTATACACATCGGTCATTCGACCAATTCTCATGTACGGGGTTGCAGTATGGTGAACTGCACTGGAGAAAGTCACTTACTGCGACAAACTCAGCAGAGTCCAACGCACTGCATGTCTCTGCATAAGCGGAGCTTTGAGAACCACACGCTCAGCAGTGTTAGACACTTTCCTCCATCTGACACCCCTCGACATTTTCAGCAAACAAGTGGCAGCGAGTACAGCTATAAGACTCAACGCCTCATCTCAATGGACCAACAATAATGTGGGACATTCCATCATTTTGAACTTCTTCGGTTCTATACCAAAGTACATAGACTACACCATTCCAAAACCCCAATTTGGAAAAAAACTTCCAGGTATCCATTCCATCCAGAGATGAATGGGAAGACAAAAAACTCCTGGATGACAAAAGCATTCATTTTTATACAGATGGATCCAAGACAAATGATGGAGTTGGTAGTGGTGTGTACTCATTTGGCAGTCACTGGACCTAAAGCGTTCTGAAGAATTGTTGTCTCAAAGCAGATTTCATATTAGCTCCCTTACAGGTGTCCTTACGGACACTGTCTTATAGGCAGACACTCAATAAGACTTGTAGCCGCAAATGACTTCTGCAGCAGCTGTATGGCCTGTATGGACGAGGAAGAACAGAAAACAATCTGTCACCTTCTCTGCACATGCCCTGTTCTTTCCCTAAGACGCAAACTTCATCTGGGAGATTATTTTTATGATAATCCCAGTGAACTAGTTGCGAAGCAACAACAAGCCTCGGATACTGGTAACGAACCATGCAAACGAAATAAGGACAACGAGATTCGGATCTGCATCTGTTAGGTCCCTTAACAGACCACGTGCAGCCGAACAACTAGCGGAGGCCCTAGACCGTTATAAAGCGGATATAACCACCAACCAGGAAATGCGATGGGATGGGCCGGGCAAAAGGAGGATGAAAAACTGCGATATCTACTACGGCGACTGCTACAGAGAACAACAACAGCGTCTGTTTGGATGTGGCTTTGTCGTTGGATTCACGATAATCGATTTTGCAGCGGGACGAAATATAGTAGTAGCAAGTACACGGTTCCCACATCTCAACATCCACAAGGGGACCCTGGAGGTCTCCAGACCAATCAACTGTCAACAAGATTGATCATATTGCGATCGACGCAAGACACTCTTCAAACATTATTGATGTCCGAACCTTCCGAGGGGCCAACATCGACTCGGACCACTACCTCCTTGTAGTCAAGGTAGTGCAGCGCATATCTCGACCAAAGCCAAAAACAAGAAGTGCTAGAAGAAAGTATAACGTCGGACGGCTACTATCGCAAGAGATTGCCAGATCCTTTTCCGACGGAGTGTCAAGTAACCTCAGGACAAGTCCGCTACAGCCAGCATCGAGTATTGAGAACCAGTGGCAGAATTGCCAGAAAGCCATTAGGGATGCTGCCTCTGATGTGCTGGGTTTCACGCGGCCACCAAACGAAATCCCTGGTTTGATGAAGAATGCAGGCAGGTACATGCAGCCAAGCAAGAAGCGTACAAAGCAGCGCTGCACAGGAGGACGAGATCAGCTCGGGAGCTCTACGAGCAGGAGAAGAACACAAGCTTTTCAGAAAGAAAAAGAGAGAGCATGAAAAGCGATCGATCAAGGATGTTGAGATACAAAAAAACAGGAATGAGGTTCGGAAGTTTTACCAAGAGGTAAAACGAATGACTCAAGGTTACCGAGCACGAACTGAGGCCTGTAAAGACCAACAGGAAAATATCGTAGTAGAGTCACAGTCAATGCTGAGGATATGGAAGGACCACTTCTGCAGACTGTACAACAGCGATGAAGAACCAAATTCCGCTGTCAGGCAGAATGAACCATTCAATGAAGACGACGCAAGCCAAGATTTCCGTCTACCCGAACTTGAAGAAGTGAAGATAGCAATATCTAAGCTTAAGAACAACAAAGCCGCGGGAGCTGACGGCATCACTGCCGAACTCTTCAAAGTTCATCGGACACGATGATAGCGAACATTTCCGTGAACCTGACCTAGAAGAAGTGAAAACGGCAATATCACGGCTGAAATCCAACAAAGCCGCTGGAGCAGATGGTTTAGCTGCCGAGCTGTTCAAAGCAGCAGGCGACGATCTAGATAGGAGCATGCACCAAATCATCTGTAAGATATGGTCGGAAGAATGCGTGTCCCATGAATTGAACCTCAGCATTGTTTGCCCGATCCTGAAAAAGGGAGATCCTCTAAACTGCGCCAACTACGGAGGAATCAGTCTACTTAACATCGCCTACAATATCCTCTCTGCCGTAATATGTGAACGTCTGAAGCCTTTCGTCAAAATCTGATTGGTCCTTATCAATGTGGCTTCAGACCAGGAAAGTCAACCATCGACCAAGTTTTCACGTTGCGGCAGATCCTGGAAAAAACCTACGAACTCCAAATCGATACCCACCACCTTTTCATCGATTTTAAGGCCGCGTATGACAGCATCTACAGAGACAAACTGTTTTTAGCTTTGGCATCCTTGCCAAGCTCGTTCGCTTGAGCAAAATGACGATGGAGAACTCACGCTTTCGATGTCAAAAAAGGCGATGTACCGTTCTTGAGAACTCCACCGGCAACACCAGAGGCACTATCTTCCAAAAATCTGTTCAACTTCTCGCGTACGCTGATAAAATTGATATAATGGGAAGAACACAGCGTGATGTCAATGGCGCCTTTGTGAGAATTGAGACAGGAGCGGCAAAAATGGATTTAGCGGTAAATGAGGGAAAAACGAAGTATATGCTGCCTTCGAGAAAGGACACCCAACACCAACGACTCGGACAGAACGTCACAATAGACGCATACAACTTCGAGGTAGTAGAAAAGTTTGTCGACCTAGGCTTCGCTATTAATACAATAACACCAGCCAGCGCCGAGATAAGACGAACAATTTCTTGCTAATCGCTGTTTCTTTGGGCTAAGAAAGCAATTGAGTGGAAAAGCCCTCTCTCGAGCAACTAAGGTAAAACTGTTCAACACCCTCATCATCCCAGTCCTGCTGTATGGTGCAGAAGCATGGACCTTGACAAAATCGGATGAATGTGCCTTAGGCTGTTTCGAGATGAGTTCTTCGGGTCATCTTTGGCCCCGTGTGCATTGAAGGGGAATGGCGAAGAAGATACAACAGCGAACTTTACGGGTTGTACTACGACGTGGACCTAGCCAGAAGGGTCAAGGTCCAGAGACTCAGATGGCTCGGTCATTTAGAGCGCATGGACACCAATGCTCCAGCCCGGAAAGCCTTCGACACTATTCCCGAGGGACACAGAAGGAGAGGAAGCCGCGACTTAGGTGGCGCACACAAGTGGAATAGGACCTCAATCAACTTGGAGTGCAAAACTGGAGACAGCTAGCTAGGAACCGAGCTGGCTGGCGGAGACTGTTGATTGAGGCCCAAATCCACATTGGACTGTAGCGCCACCTTAAGTAAGTAAGTAAGTACGTGGTGAATAAAATGTGTTAAAATATAACTTGCTGCAGAGCAGCCTAAAATATGACACAGTGGTAATTCGCACCCTGCTCAAAACGCAAAAATAATGGTACAATAGAGAATACTCAACCCCATGCTACAATTGAATAAAAGAGCCGATTGGCTATTGACTTAAAAATAATTATGACCCGTTGAAGTTCCAAACAAGGTGCTCCACAATAGGAATCATTTGGACAGTTTAGAATCTGTTTGCGTATAGGTTGTCAGGTTTCTTCTTCAAGTACTCTTGAGTTAACAAGTTTTTTGAAGTGTTTCTTAGTTAAATAAGTGTGTGACTTATTCGAACAAAACAATGTTTGTTCTTTCTCTTGTGTCCAGAAGAAATTGATTTATATCACATGAATATTCGCATTATATATGAAGAAACGACGGCGATACAACAAAGAAAGGTCATAGTCATAATGACGTCAACTTATAATTTATTTACGTAGGAACATTCAACCGTAAAGGCTCATTTAACTTATTTTTAACTACTCGATCCTTAAGAACATTAAAAATAGGTAACTGGTCTTAAGACATGATATTCCAAGCTAATTGCCGCGTCAATGTAAACAAATCGTTCTCATTCAGTCCATAATACATGATTTTTTATATTTCTCTTTATCTAAAGCAAAAATTAACACGAAAAAAGAAAATGTACTTACCCGGTTTTATGAATTTCGGCTTCGGTTGCAAGGATACCATAACGCGTTTTATTCACTTTAATTACAACTACTTAATTGGCCATTTTCAATTGAGCTACTTATGGACTCAGGAATTTATGTATCTACTTGAGTTTATCAAATGCGTTTATTTACTTTTTTCACGACTTAAGGGGCCGGTTATAGCTATCATTGAAATGGACCCGGAAAAATCTTTGAATGGATATTTAACTATGTTTTCTTTTGAAAAGAAGTGCAAATTATATACCAATCGATCGGAAATCACTCCAAGAATTTTTATTGACATAAAAAAGTTCAACTACACACTTATTTTTTCTTTAAAATGTGTTTTTCCATTTTCCGGTTGTAAATTCATTTTCCTGAACAGCTGATTGTTTTATGTCAAAAAATGAAACAAATCGTTCCAATGATTTGCGTTTCAATTTTGTACAATTCCAATGATCTGTGTTTCAACTTCTCACAGTTCCAATGATAGAATTACGGCAGGAAAAAATTTCCGGACAGAAGTTTTCAATGATTGCTATAACCGACCTACCAGAAAAATTCCAATGATGTGTTTCAATGATGAAAACCAATGATAGCTATAACTGGCCTCTAACCGGCCAAGGCCAGCGTTAATTAGTCGATGGAATCAATTTTAATGGTGATTCAAATGAATATAGCATGAAGAGAAAACGGAACTGTTTGTTTTTTAAACTGAAAAATTGATTATTTTTCTTCGTTATTGAGACGATAATCAAAAAAATAAAGTTAAGAAAAAGAAATCTGTCCCGCTTTTTATCACTGCACTAGCACTTCAATAGAAATGATATTCGTAATCATTTAACTTTTTAACTACTGACGTCAGAGATATTTAAAATGAGATAATAAACACCATTCGTAAAAATGAACTGAAAAACTAAAGCGATACCTAGTGGGAATAGAAAGCAACGGCCTGCTTAGTACGGAAGTACTAAGACACTAGCGTCATCTAGAATATATCTGACATAAGATGAATTTTTTGTTTTTGTTATCTAATTTATTTGACAGGTAGGTACTATCAAGATATCATTTTTTACTGTCGCCACCTAGTTAAAAGCAGATATAGCAATTTTTCTCAATACCAACTTATGTAACCCTGCGGCCATATGGGCAAGTTCTAGCTTGCCAGTAGCCTACGTATATTATTTGTCAAATCTCTATCTGTGTACTTGGTGTGACGTAGGTGGCAAACCACTTGCTAGTCAACTTGCTTGCAAGTTCACATTTTTTTTTCATTTGAACGCTTTTTTACAAGTTTGCCTTGTTAAGGCGCGTCCATATTATGCCGAATGATGTCGATCGGCCTGGGCCGAGCGGCACATTCTGGTCGGCACATTCGGTTCGGCATGACGTCTACATTAATTTCTAGTGTGGACCATGCCGAACGAAAATATGTTGACGTTTTGTGTCATTGTTTATGTGTAGTCATTTAAATCAGCTATTATTTTGTGCTTTACTTTTTTTTTCAAATAAGTGGGTTCCAATATTGTTGAATTGAAGACATGAGTGACGAGGAAGATACTCTTTTAGCAGCAGCTGCTGGAATCCTAGTTGGAGTAATACATCAACAACGCTGCCACCGTCCCAGGAGATTTTGGATTCGACCCAGTCTACTAAACGGCAGAAGAAAGTATAGAGCTGGAGAATTTATGAAGGATTTGTTGCTCGATGAAGTAGACGAACTGAATTTGGAGTACAGGAATGACGTTGGATTCACAAACTTTTTCAGAATGAAAAGTTGTGACTTCGAGATATTATTAAATATGATTGGACCAAAAATATCAAGGAGAAACACATCCTTCAGGGAAGCTATCCCTGCAAAAGAACGCCTAGCAGTGACACTGCGCTTTCTTGCCAGTGGTGATTCCTACCATTCCCTAATGTATACTCTTAAGATATCCAAGCAATCCATTTCTTGTATCGTACCCGAAGTTTGTGACGCCCTTGTCGAGGCACTTCAGGATTACGTCAAAGTAAGTAATTGTCTTTTCACCTGCAAGAAAGCCATTGGTAGCAAATGGGGTTTGCAACCCACAATCACTCATTGGCTATACACATCGGTAATCAGATCGATTCTTCCTTATGGTGTGTCAGTATGGTGGACTGCCTTGGACGTTAAAATGAACTGCGAATAGCTTAGTAAAGTGCAACGCTCAGCATGCCTAAGTATAAGCGGATCACTTCGTACGACCCCATCTGCGGCACTAGACACCCTACTCTATCTAACACCTCTGGACATAATCGGCAAACAAATAGCTGCTAGTTCTGCTATTCGACTGAATGCCTCTTCACAGTGGACTAACAACAACATTGGCCACTCTGTTATTCTTAATTATCTAGAATCAATTCCAAAGCACACAGACTACACCATTCCTCAACTACAGTTCGATAGGAACTTTCAAACTTCTATCCCTTCCCGATCCTTCTGGGAAAACAAAACTTTCCTGGAAGACGAGGCAATCCACTTCTATACAGATGGATCGAAAACTAATGATGGGGTTGGTGGAGGTGTGTACTCCGAACGACTAAGTCTAAGTCTCTCATTCAGCCTCATTGTCACTGTAGCGTGTTTCAGGCAGAACTTTTGGCGATTAAGGAGGTCCTGTCCTGGCTCAGACAAAACGTGGTATCCACATCTGATATCCGGATTTTCTCAGATAGTCAGGCAGCTATAAAATCCCTGGACTCTGTCTCTACAAACTCGATTACGGTCCAAAACTGTCGATAGTCTCCAATGGAGATGGCACAACAGTTTAACATTCACCTTCACTGGGTGCCGGGCCATAGGGACATTGCAGGAAACTATAAAGCCGATGAACTCGCCATTACCCATTAAACCACAAATGAATGTATATTCTTCAGTAATAAAGGCCTTAAAAACAAGAACAAATAACAACAATAATGAATTTAAAAAAAGAAACAACATGGTTTTCATTTATTAACTTTCATTGATATGAAACAGGATCGAAATCTTCGAGTTCATCATATGATTCTTCTATATAGTTATCGAGAATATTATCCGAGGAAATTGTTTCAGGTGAGGTTGATTCTTCAATAACTTCAAATTTAGCATGAGTTGGTATACCAGTTTGTGATTGGCATGGCATGGGTTTGAATGTTTTCTGATTGAATGAAGAAGCTGGGCGATAGTATATTAACCTTGTTGCAGGTGTTTGTTGACGAATATGCACATTGTCATCATACATTCCGATATCTGCTTCATATAATATTTTATTGATTTTGTTTTGAGCTGTAAACTTGGCTTTTGGTGATTGTAGCCTTCGCAACTTTATAGCAACCTGCTCGCCATACAAGGAATATTCATCTTTTGTTGTGTCAGCTCTTTTTGATTGAATGGATTTCATGAGATTAACTGCCTCGTCAATTATGGGTGCACCTTTGATAGAAGAAAAATGGGCACGTTTTGAGTTCATGGCACTTTGATTTTTCGGAGATTTGAAGATTTTATTCTTTGATTGTTTCTTAGGAGTGCTTATCGCCAAAAAATCTTCCTCGTCGGCTAATGAGTTTTGTAAACCTTCCACGTCCACACTTTATAATTCGGTTCGGGTTTCCGTCATCGGATCCATTTGATTCGGTTTGAATTCGGTTCGGTTCGGGCTAGCATTCGGCAAGAACCAAATGCCGATCGGGATGTCCATACTCATTCGGCTTGGCCGAACGGCATAGGCCGATCGGCATAATTCGGCATAATATGGACGCGCCTTAACATCCAATTTGGAATTTCGAAAATGTCGCCAACAAAAAATCTCCTGATCAATCAACCGTCAACCAGATTGATCACATTGCTATCGACGCACGACACTTCTCTAGCATGCAAGATATCCCCACATTCCGAGGTGCCAACATCGACTCGGACCAATACCTTGTTGTAGCCAAGGTGCGAATGCGGATATCCCAATCAAGGCCAACACGTGAAATTTCAACAACACGAGAAAATTCGAAGTCAATAGGCTACATTCGCAAGAGATTGCTAGATCCCTTTCCGATCGTGTCTCCAAAAATATCCTCAGAAGACCTTTGCTGCCAGCACAAAATGTAGAGAACCAGTGGCAGCACTGCCAAGTAGCCATCAGAGATGCGGCCTCTGAAGTACTAGGGTTTGCACGGACACCACGACGAAACCCCTGGTTTGACGAAAAATGCAGGCAGGCCCATGCAGCTAAACAAGAGGCATACATAGCGGCGCTATAAAGAAGGACACGAGCAGCTCGTGAGCTCTACGAGCAGAAAAGGAGAGAGAAGCACAAACTTCTCGGAAAGAAAACAAAGGTAGCATGAGAAGCGCGCGATCGAGGAGTTAGAGCAGCCATACTCAACCTTTTTTTTAATGGGCCACATTGATAATTTTGTAACGCTACCCCGGGCCACAAGAATTTTTTTATCGTTAATAATAATATGTACTCATTTTAATGTGCATAGTAGTTGTAGTAGAAATGGCGGAAACGAGCAGTCTAGCTCGGTGACCCAATTAGCACTGGTTTGCGCCGTTTTGATACCATAAAACCTCATTTGACCTACAAAATTTAAAGAGGGATTATATAAAATTCTGAGTTTTTGTTTTTAGTTCGCTAGCTGGCGATCTCAAGCTCGAAGAGGAACTGAAACAAATAGTTTAAAATACGCCTCAAATCCATTTTGTTGCGTTTGATCTTTAGTTCGGAAAGCTCATTAAGGTTATTGAAGAAGGAATTTCCCAATGATTTGGTTCTCGTTTTGGCTAGGGCAGGACACTTACACAAGAAGTGAAGAACAGTTTCCTTTTCTTGCCCCACAACTACGACAGAAAATATTGTGAGGAATGCCCAGCTAAGATGCGTGTTAACCAACAGGCCAGTGTGCGGTGCATGTTGCAACGACCCTGGCTATGTCTTGCCTGGGTCTGCAAATAAGGTTATTAGTGTAGGATTTATTGAAGGTGGGCCATATCCTTCTAGATATGATTCAGCGAGAAAAATTGAGAAGATCTTGCCCTTCATAGCACCAAGAGGAATGTTGACTCTTTCCGCGAGTGAGCTATGAAGGGCTGATCCTAGCCTTGCCAGCTCGTCAGCCCGTTCATTGCCCTCAAAGCCACTATGACCCGGAATCCAGGCAAGAGTAACCCTGAGTCCAATGTTCATGCCCGCCAGCTCACTTCGGCATTGTTGAACTAATTTGGAGTATGATGTGGACGAGCAAATCGCTTGAATAGTCGCCTAACTGTCCGAAAAGATAGCTGTATTGCGGTTTTGATTTGGACCTAGTTTTAGTAATTTGCATGCTTCCTTAATCGCGAGTTGTTCAGCCTGAAAGACACTAGCAAAGTCAGGAAGCCAAGATGACCTGGAGAAATTTAAAGACTCTGAGAAAATTGCTGTACCAACCCCACACTCCATTTTTGAGTCGTCAGTGAAAATAGATATGCCGAAGCCTCTCGTCACTAAGTCATCATCCCACTCTTTTCGAGATGGAATGATAACTTTAAAATCCGCACTGAGATTCACAGTAGGAGTGCAGTAGTCGGTTTTCGTCGAAAAGATGTCCATTCAAAATTTGATTCCAATTATCCAATTCAATTTCGCAATGGCAAGAAAAGTAAGGAATACTCAGCGAAATCTGTTTTTCATTTAGTTGTTCAAACCTTTCCTGGCGTAGAAAGGAGTGATATCTAGAATAATTTTTTGAAGACACACGATTTCCACTTTTCCACTGCTGTACGTTCTAATGTTGCTTCCATTTTGAAAACTCAAAAGGATATATTTTTCTCACGTTTTTCTGCAGTCACTCGATATTTTAAGAATTTATTAAACCACGCCGCGGGCCAACTTTTATAAGCTCGAGGGCCGCATGCGGCCCGCGGGCCGCAGGTTGAGTATAGCTGAGTTAGAGGGATGTCACAATAGGAACGAGATTCGAAAGCATCATGGTAATATCGTAGTGGAACCACAGTCAGTGCTGAGGATATGGAAAGACCACTTTTCCAAGCTGTATAATGGCGATGACGAGCGAAATTCCACCAGCAATACAGAACCATTTAATTTGGGTGAAGCAGGCCAATAATTCCACCCACCCGACATTGACGAAGTGATATCTAAACTTAAGTCGAACAAAGCCGTTTGAGCAGACGGGCTAGCCGCCGAACTGTACAAAGCAGCTGGAGATGATTTGGTAAGGAGCAAGCAGCAGCTCATCTGCAAAATTTGGTCGGAGGAAAGCATGCCTGACGAATGGAACCTCAGCATTGTATGGCTGATCCTCAAGAAAGGAGATCCCCTGAACTGCAACAACTACAGAGGTATAAGTCTTCTTAACATCGGCTACAAGATCTTGTCTGCCGTGCTGTCTGAACGTTTCCAACAATGTGATAGGTCCTTATCAGTTTGGCATCAGACCTGGAAAGTCCACCATCGATCGAATATTTAACCTACTGCAGATCTTTTATTCTGAGTCCTTGAATGAACAAATAGTTCAAAGGGTGACTTATCAGCAACAGTACTTGTTACGGTTCAATTGAGGACATAAACCGCTAAGTTAACTGCTTCTGCCCAAAAACGCTTGTCTATTTGTTTCGAATGAAGCATGGCCCTTGCAGATTCGATTATAGTTCGCATTTCCCTCTCAGCACAGCCATTTTGTTCAGGCGTAAACGGAACTGTGCGCTGGTGATGAATGAATGCCCATTTCATTGAAAAAGGTTTTAAGCTCACCATTTATAAATTCACTTCCATTATCGGATCTGAAAATGCGAACATTACCACTGTCCTTCTGCATCATTCGAATACAATTCTTGACATTTTTTTGCTACATCCTATTTTTGTTTTAAGGAATACACATATCGAAAATGTGAATAATCGTCCTTCAATATCAAAAAATATCTTGACCCTCCAATAGATATTTCTTGAAATGGTCCACACACATCTGAATAGATAATTTCACCGCATGTCTTCGATTGCTCTTCACGACTCTTGAAGGGACCTCTATGATGCTTCCCATATATACAAGCTTCACACCAGGGTTGTTTCGGATGTAAAAATTTTGACATCCGCGGATGCGGATGCGGACGCGGATTTTTTTAGACTCACATCCGCGGATACGGATGCGGATGCGGATTTTAGAATTTATTAAATAAAAATAATTTTAAGTCCGTAAATAAAAGAAAACTTTATTGATTATCTTTGCGTTTAATAATTAAGTTTAAAAATGGGTGAATTATATTTAATAATGTAAGATTGCAGCCTTCTCATAATGCAATATGAATATGTTTCTTAGTAGATCGTATATTTATCCAGCTCCACTAAATAGTTGTTCGCTGGGAACACTGGCTCGTGGAGGTGATAAATAACTCAGTGCAATTTTGGAGAGTCTTTTAAAGTCTGTTTGATGAATTTTCCACCAATCAAGTGGACTATTGTCCAATTCTAATCTTTTTTATTTCGGTAGCATGCTAACTTCCTTCGGAAAAGTGCTTCGGGACTAGCGTTATCAGATTCTCCTTCACCTTCGTCTTCAGTTGATGAATCTGTGATCATTGCATATCACCTTCTTGGGACTGAGATTTTTGGATTTAAAATTGTTACTAAGGGTGAATGGGTCGTTGTTGTTGATCATGAAATGGTTTGCTGCCGTGCTGTTGCTATTTTGCGAATACAACTACAAATTTAAAAAAAAGCGTGGAAAAACATCCGCTTTAAACTCCGCATCAGTTGCAGATGCGGATGTTGGAATTAATACGAATAATCCGCAATTGCGGATGCGGATGCGAATATTCGCAACATCCCTGCTTCACACGTAAAGTTATCATCAATGAAATCGATGTTTCTATTCTTCAAAATTTTCTTGATGTGAGCGATATGTTGATATCCTAATCGCTTGTGCCATGAACTAAGTGATATCTTCTTCACTGATACATTTGTTGAACTCAAATGGGTTTGTAATGAATCTTTTACCTTGAATAACATCTGGAATAGTTTGTCTCGACGAATTCCCACTGCAACGATATTTCCATCTTTCAGAAATTCACAACGCTTGTTATTCGACTGCATTAATTGATAACCAAGATCCATGGCTTTTCCTGACGAAAAAAGATTCAGTTTAACACATATAGAGAACATTAGTCATCAATTTAGGTATCCAGGCGTTTCCATCAAAAGCAACAAAGTTAATGTTACCTTTTCCTTGAGCTATTATTTTTTCACCGTTTCCGATTGTTACATAAGTAGAGGTTTCTTCAAATTTTTCAAACCATTCACGCCTATGAGACATGTGGTCACTTGCCCCTGAACCTAGAATCCAGATGTCCTTGTCCTCATCGGACGTTGATCCTTGACACATGAAAGCGTCAACCGATCGCTCGTCTTGCTTCTTATATGGCTTGCTCTTCTTTGGACAATGTCCACTTTGTCCACACCAAAAACATTTACCTTTCGGAACTGAACTATCGTTTTTAGATGAATTTTGAGACATCTTTTTCTTCGGAAAAGTGCGCTTAGCCATTAAAGCTTCGACTTCTTCAACTTGACCTTGAGTTGTAAGTCTTAACTCTTCAGCCATCAGGCGGGCTCGCAAGATTGCCATCGTTTGGCTTTCTGGACTCGCAGATTCCCATGCGCTATGTAAATGATTATATTCAGCCGGCAACGACATTAAAATTTTTGTCATGACCATGGACTCGGAAATCTCTTCTTTTTGATCCCTGAGTTGCTGAACTATTTTCAAAAGCTTTGACAAAAACGTTGCAACATTATCCCCTGGCTCTTTTGCGAAACTTTAATATTTTTGTTGCAAAAATAAAATATTGGATTTTGACGCTTGTTCATATGTGCTCTTGAGCGTTGTTCACATATCCATAGCAGTTTCACAATTCATTATTTGAAGTAGTGGTTGCTTCATGTTCATGTTGAAATGGTACGTCTGTCCCTAGCATCCAACCTCTTCCATGCCAAAATTGCAGACCCATAATTTCCAAATCCAGCTGTTGGTTTTGAAATGGTTCCATCGACAACATCGAATAGTTCATTTGCTTCTAATATTTCACACATCTGAAACTTCCCTGGTAAGCCAATTGCTTCCAACGTCAAGTTTATCAATGTTTGTTCGGTCGACTTCCATTGCCTTCCACAAAAATTGAAAATATCCTTCACTAGTTTTCGTTAACTGGGCCTTTCGTTCTTAGTCCTTGAATGAACAAGTATCCAAATTGTATTTTATAATAAATACGTCTTTATTGTTCGCAGTTAAATTCAGAAGTGAAAAAAATGTTCATATAATTTGTGAGTTGACAAACAACTTGAACCCAACAAAGTAGTAACATATGTATATCAGAGTAATATTCAAAGTAACAAGATCTTGGAGAAGACCCAGGGACTTCAAATCGATATCTTCCACCTTTTCATCGATTTCAAGGCCGCGTATGACAGCGTCTATAGAGGCCAATTACAAAGAGCAATGCCTAGTTTTGGCATTCCAAAAGAACTCGTCCGTCTGTGTAAGATGACAATGGAAAACTCACCCTGTTCCATCATGGTCGGAAAAAAACCTAACGGACGCATTTGATGCCAAAAAAGGTTTTAGACAAGGCGATGCGCTGTCATGCGATTTCTTCAACTTAATTCTTGAAAAGATTGTGCAAAGCTCCAACGTCAACAACAGAAGCACAATCTTTCTAAAGTCCGTCCAGCTACTAGGATACGCAGACGACATTGACATAATTGGAAGAACACAGCGTGATGTCAGTGGAGCGTTTGTGATGTCGTTTTCCATTCGTCTTTCTTTGACGTTTCTTTTTCTACCTCCAATGGAACGGATTATGATGTACCTATGTGTCATTCTTCAGACGATTCTGGGGCCAGATTCTATAATAAACGTAGCGAAAGCGAACGTTCGTTTTTCAAAAACGAAAGAAATTGTGCGAAAACGATAATTTGAATTTTGTATCGCATTTCGTTTTTGATTTTGTATTCGTTTTTGCTTCAAATCAAAAAAAGTTTGTTGCCTACTTTTAGGATGTTGACAGTTGTAAAATATTGTGAGAGATGAGATATAAATTTTAATCGATACTTATAACTCAAGAAAATCGATAATAATGTACATGATTTAAGATATTAAATGAGACAAAACAAAGAAGAAAGCATATGTTTTTTTCTTTTTTAAAGATTTCAAGTTCGGCTCCTGCACATCATGGTTGTTAAATTGATAAACGAAAAAGTCGGCAATCATGGCCTTATATAGCGGCTGTACGTTCTGTACCGACAGTCAATTTTTTTCTTGAATGTAACGGTGTCTTAACATACACAAGATTATTATCACTGGACGAACTTGAAATAGACGAGGTTAAGCCAAGCATATATGTATAAATTTGTTGGAAATTAAGATTGAATGTGGCAGCACTGCTACAGTTTGTAATCTCTCAACCTTTATATTTGACACAATAAATTCACTTATTTTCATAGAACGACTTCGTTTTTTGCTAAAGCTCTGGAATTTTCTTTTTAATAAAATAAATTTCAACAGGTTATGGGCACCAGGCCACGTAAAAGTAATTCAAGCTTTCTGTTAAAGTAAAAATCTTTGAAATCCATAAAGTGAATAGTTTGGTTTGAGCACAGTTTAATTTTTTTTGTTCAACTAATTTCGTCAATGATGGCCGGCATTCTCAGCACCATAGAAAAATTAAAAGGGCGGGAAAACTACGACGACTGGCAATTCGCTGTCCAGAATTATTTGGAACACCAGGAGTTATGGAATTGTGTTCTCGGAGTTGAGACAGACGCACTGAAAATTTCCAAAGCAAAATCCACAATTATTTTGCTCATCGAAGCAGTTAATTACGTTCACGTCAAGGACGCCAAAACTGCGAAGGAAGTTTGGGATCGATTGAGAGTAGCTTTCGACGATAGTGGGTTGACGAGAAGAGTAGGTTTGTTGCGATGCCTCATAACTACCAATTTGCAAAACAGTGGTGGTGTAGAGAGTTATGTTACCAAAATTATCTCAACCGCACATAAGCTCAATTCTATTGGGATGCCAGTCTCAGACGAGTGGGTCGGCACGTTGCTACTTGCTGGCTTACCAGAAGAGTATAAGCCCATGATTATGGGAATTGAAAGTTCTGGGGTGAAGATTTCGGCGGACTCAATTAAAACGAAACTGTTGCAAGACGTCAAAGATGATTGCATTTCGAATGAGCAGTCTGGCTCAGCTTTTTATGGTGAAAACAAGAATTTTAAGAAACGTTTTAATAAACCTGCAAAGAAAAATGGTCCTAGATGTTTTGTGTGCAATCAATATGGCCATATAGCAAAGAACTGTTCACAGAAGCAAAAAACAGAAACAGATGCTAGCCGTTCTAAGGTTCTTTATACAAGTTTTGCTGCACAACAAATTGGTGGTGAAGAATGGGTTGTCGACTCTGGCGCTTCTTCACATATGACGTTCAAACATGATTGGCTTGAGAATTCTACGGTTGTTTGCGATGACGTTATAGTTGCAGATAATAATAAATTGAAGGCAACGGCAAGAGGAGATGTGTCATTGAAGGTTTCATGTGGTGATGTCATAGCAAAAGATGTTTTGTTTGTCCCAAGCTTATGCGTGAATTTGTTGTCGGTGGTGCAGATGGTAAAAAATGGTAATCGTGTTGTGTTTGGCTCAGATGGTTGTTCTATTTTCAATAAAAACAACAAGCTGATTGCGACTGCAAGTTTGCACAACAATACATTCAAATTGGACAGACCTTCTCAAATAGTGAACATTGCGAAACTAAGTTCTGATTTGTGGCATCGACGTCTCGGCCACATCAATTATCAAACATTGAATAAGATGTCCAACGATGGTTTGGTGGATGGAATTTGTAGTGATGCAAGCGATAGATCTGATGGATGTGAAGTATGTCTCAAAGGCAAACAATTTCGGCAACCGTTTAAATTGTCCGAATCCACAACAAGTAGGCCACTTGAGTTGGTACACTCAGACGTATGCGGGCCTATGGAGCATACATCGATAGGAGGTTCACGATACTTTCTATTGTTTCTGGATGATTTCTCAGGAAAGATTTTTGTCTACTTTATCCATTCAAAGAGTCAGGTAATAGATAAGTTCGTCCAATTCAAAAATTTTGTTGAAAATCAAACATCATACAAAATTCAGAAATTCCGCTCGGATAATGGTACAGAATTTTGTAATCACAAATTCGCAAATGTACTACGTAGCAGTGGCATCAAGCATGAGACAACAAATGCATATACGCCGCAACAGAATGGCAAAGCGGAGCGAATGAACCGCACAATAGTCGAGAAAGCAAGATGCTTACTTATAGATGCGTGCATGCATAAGCGTTTTTGGGCAGAGGCTGTGTCGACAGCTGCATACTTAATTAATCGTACAGTGACAAGAGCATCCGAATTATCAAAGTCCCCAGAAGAGATTTGGTCAGGAAGAAGAACAAACGTTGAACATCTTAGAGTTTTTGGATCGACAGCAATGGTTTACGTACCGAAACAAAAACGACAGAAATGGGACTCCAAATCTTCAAAGTGTATTATGGTTGGGTATAGTGAAGAAAAGAAAGGATACCGTTTATATCATCCTGAATCTAAGAAGATAATCTTCAGTCGAGATGTGAGTTTCTTCGAAGACGTAATGTACTTTCAGGATTCAGTGGGAGATACCATAAGAAATAATGTCTTGATAGAACTTGATAACAAGATAGATGTCAGCAACGAAACAGACGAATGGGAAGACGCAGAGGATCAGAATGGCACATATATTGAAGAGATTTTGCTAGATGCAAATGAGACTGATTGCCTTGCCAGCAGCGAAAATGATGGAAATTTCAACGTAGACTCTCCTTCAACTTCTGACTTGGTTCAAGACAATTCACCGAGAACATCAAAAAGGCAGCCTAGACGACCAGCAAATTTCGACGATTACATATGTTATCAAATGACTTCAGATGATTCCTTTGATCCAGTTACACTTGACGAAGCGTGTTCAAGATTTGATAAGACTCACTGGAAGAAGGCTATCGAAGAAGAGTATGCTGCTCTGATTGACAACGATACTTGGGAAGCTGTTGATTTACCTCCCGGAAAGAAAGTCATCAACACGAAATGATAGCAGACTCACTCACAAAAGCGTTGCCATCAGTCAAGTTCAACATATTCACATTTTCGATGGGAATTCAATCTAGTGGGAGTGTTGGAAATTAAGATTGAATGTGGCAGCACTGCTACAGTTTGTAATCTCTCAACCTTTATATTTGACACAATAAATTCACTTATTTTCATAGAACGACTTCGTTTTTTGCTAAAGCTCTGGAATTTTCTTTTTAATAAAATAAATTTCAACAAAATTAGACAGCAAAGAGTTAAAAGCAGAAACACAATGGCGCTTTAGGCACACGCGTCGTTGCGTTACGATGCACCCGCTTCACGTGTGATTTGAATGACAGTTCTCCCTCCATCATCATCAAACAGATTTGCCACTTTACTCCTTTCGAAGTAGTCTACTTCGATTTTTGAAAAACCTTGAATATCTATTCCAACTTCGCACCATCAAGAATGTTTTGAAATCTACTTCACTCGATTTTACTTGATATTTCCAAAATCTGCTTCGATTAACTCATTGAGTAATTTTATGCCTACAGTTCTCTTATTTTCATCAGGAGAATATATAATCGATAAGTTTCTATCCTTATACACGAACAATAAGCGGACACACTTTACAAACACGAAATGTCAACCCATACATATACGCAAACAAAGTATGAGTTACGTGATTGTATTAAAGTGTTTAATATTTTACGCCGTGCGCAACTTGGGTTGGAATGTTGGTTAAATTTAAGCACTAGTGTCATATTTTAGCTTGCTAGTTAAATTTTAACACATCATATCCGCCATGTAGTGTCAAAATTAAATCGAAAGTCAAGTTTGTATACACATTTTAACACAATTCACACACGCCTCTAATTGTAGAGTTGTCTATGTTTTCATGGTCAATATAAAATACACTATTTTAAAATCTTTTTCGCTTTTTCTCAATCTACTTCGCTTTATTCCCAAATTTACTTCGCTTCCATTTTTTTTTAAAGTGGTTACGCTGCTCCAAACAACAAATGTACAAACAGCTGTTGAGCTGTCAGACAAAGCAAAAGTTCAACCAAGTTGAACTTTTTTTTGACAGATGGTGGCTTCTTTACGTTTTCTTACGTTTGTCAAAAAAAGCGTACGTAGGAAAAGCGTCATTGTGTGAGGTTACACAGATTTCCTATAGCTGAACTTTTCGCAGTTGTCAAAATCGACGGCAAAGCGTCATTGTGTTTCTGCTTTAACCGCCTCGCAAGCATTTCAGTTGAAAATCAACTTTTAAGCAGTTTGAAAGTTTAAAGACTAGTCACTTAAGCATTAATAACTGAGAGCACAGCGTGTAAGCCACTCTACCTTGGCGCCACGGTACCGAGGTCGAGGGCTGGATAAAAAGCAGAACTTGGGAATTTATCGACTATGCTACCGAAACGCAGTTGCCCGTAGCTAAGTGGTTAGGTACGTTGCTGCTCTTCTCAGAAGCATTCCGTCTGCCAAAGTCAGTCTAATGGAATGGTTTCAGAAGACTTCTGGACTCTTCCGAATGCTTCTGAACGACCAATGGAAAACGACACGAGTCTTGAGACGGAGGCCAAGAAGATGGGTCTAGTGGTCAACGAGGGCAAGACCAAGTTAATGCAGTCAACAAGAAAGGACTACCAACATCGACCTCTTGGAGCAAACGTCCGCATAGACATATTTAAGGACTTTGTCTACCTGGGATCCGCTATCAACTCAGACAACAACACCAGCGCTGAATTCAAACGAAGGATCACTCTTGACAATTGCTGCTTCTTTGGACTTAGAAGGCAATTGAGTAGTAAAGTCCTCTCCCGAGCAACTAAAGTGACACTCTACAAAACCCTCAACACCCCGGTCTTCATGTATGGTGCAGAGACATGGACCATGACAACATCCGATGAAAACGCTTTGGGCTGGAGAATGGAGACGAAGATTCAACCAAGAACAATACGAGCTATACAGCGACACTGACCTAGCCAGAAAAGTTAAGGTCCAACGACTTAGATGGTCGGGTCATGTAGAGCGAATATAAAATAATGCTCCGGCTCGTAGAGTCTTCGAATCCAACCCGAAAGGAACTCACAGAAGAGGAAGACCGCGACTCAGGTGGAGCACACAGGTGGTGGAGGACCTGAGCCAGCTTGGCGTGTGAAACTGGAGACAGCTAGCTAGGGAACGGGCTGGCTGGAGACGTTTGTTGGATGAGGCCCTGGTCCGACCTGGATTGTAGCGCCACCATAAAGTAAAGTTAAAAAGGCTTTGTACTTTGGTATAGAACTAAACAATTTCAGTCTAATGGAATGACCCAAATAATTGTTGGTCTATTGAGCTGCCACTGCCACTTGTCTATTGAAGATATCGATACAGCTACAAAATCAAAGATCAACACAAAAACCACCGCAGTAGCAGAAAGTAAAACAAAGTCCAGCTTCGGCGCTAGTCGCAAATTACCAGTCCAAGCAGCAACGACAGCAGCAACAATCAACAAAAAAACAATAAGGGTACCTTAAACCTGAATGCAGTAGCGGAGCAACTTTTAAACTTTGCGCCAGCGGTAGACCTCTATGGTCTATGCAAAGGGCCCAACAACATCGGCAGTCACAATTCAGCGGCAACAGCAACAACAACACCAGAAACAGCCACATTATACAAAAGATAATGTGCCACCGATTAGGACCCACAAAATCGACCTGACGGATATAAAGCAGTTTGTAAGTCGGCCTCTAAGGGCTCTAAGGACAATTTTTATATCAAAATGATCAGTGCAACTTGTAACAAATCACTTGTTCTTGTAGCACTCGTAGCACAATATCTTTCATCGAGTAAGGAGGAAGCATACAACATATTTTTGAAAATTTATTAAATTTGTTCATTGATTTCAACTACAACGGCGGCTCTGTCATGTGTTTCTGTAGAAGATGGCGCAGCTCAGTATTCTGCTGTCTTAAAAATTCACATTCCATGTCGAGTTGTTCTCGTTCTTTTAGAATAAACAAATAATGATCCAACCCATGCTCAAGAGTTTTCCACAACTTCTTTTTTTCGGGTGTTAATGCTTGTCGAAATGTTAACCAACATTTTTCTGTCGCATCTCCTCCCGCGTACCGATCAGCGGCTGAACTCTTCTTCGCAATAGATTTCGCGACCTCTCCTCTGCAACAAAAAAAGGGGAAATAATTGTTTAAACCAAATGATATTTTTTTTTTTAACTCAACCCATTGTCATTTTTCTTCAAATAATTTTCTGTAAAGCTGCGCAAGGCGGTTAAAACAAAAGCGGGTTTAATCACAAGATAATGATGGGAACAAGTTTTCTAAGAATGACAGGCATTTGAATGAAATGGTTCTGAAAAAAAAATTGTATTTTTTTTCTACCTTCCCTTTGCCTTTTTGAAACTGTTGATCTGAGCCGTTTTGAGATGTCAAAATCTGGGTAACATTATGTTCAACATCATCTGTAGATATGGACCATGTATCGGGTTCATCTTCTTCATCATTTTCATCATCTTTTTCCCAAGCTAGAGCATATGCTTGTGATTGTCGAATATATCCTGCGGGCACCTCCTTTGCACAATTCGGACACCAACAATAGGGTAGAAAGTAATCAATCAATGTTGTTACATTTCTGTATTCTGTTATATTTAACGCCTGTAAATAGAGCATCCAATTTGATGAATATCTTGATCTGGCACATCAATTACGCAAATCGCTATATATGTAAAAATGGATATATATTATGTTTGTTTGTTTATTTGTATGTATGTCCGGTAGGGACTACTTAACGGCCCAATAGGTATTATGAAATGTTCATGGTTCATACAGTTGTGTACATAGATGGTGCATGTGAAAAAAACATAACATAAGATAACACAGAAACACTGAAAATGATTTACCATAAAGTCACATGGAGAACTAGAACACAACTGAAACTGACAAAAACTGTAGACATTAGCCGTGTTTTTTTTCACTGCGAATAAAACGCTCCAACTCATTTTATCTGTCAAATTCAATTTGTATGACAATTTTTACATAAAACGTCGCAAAATGACCTGAGATTTGTGTCTTGGATTAAGAAAAATTAGCAAATACTTCAACCTAGGAGAGTTCATAACTCAGATCATTAGATTCGCGTAGCAAAATAATTCTTCTTAACGCCATCAGCGCTGCCTTCTTTTCTATAATTGAAAGTTCTATCAACGGCACAACAGTCATTTTTAATAGAATTTTTATCGACTGCGATTTAAATTGTTGTTGTTTGCCAAGGGAAATTTAGTTGTGCTGACAACTAATAGCGTTTTTTTTGGTAATCCGGAATTGTACACAGAACTGTCCGATTCCGGATTCCAAACGAACAGGTAAACACATTTTTTTGCTTCTAAGGGTTGAATGGTTGTGTATTTGTGAAACCTTATACGCAGAATTGCAGATGACATGACATTGTTTTTAATTTCTTTATTTGTAAACATGGCAGCGAGTACGTATATGCGAGTGTGTGCATGTATGCGTGATTCTGTTTTTGATTCTGACTTCAAATTCGGATTCGGAATCGTTTTTCTGTTCTATTCAGAACAAGAACTGTCACCTTGTGCCAAGTGAACGAGTACAGAACTGTTCGGAACAGTTCCGGACGACCAAAAAAAACGCTATAAGTAGTGAACAAAACACGCGTTTTCCCGTTAGTTGGGAAAGAACGCTTGCTTTTTATTTTTAATTTCTATTCGGTAAGGGAAGCCCTTGCTCGTGCTCGCTGTTAATTCGTCGTGTAAGGGATGCTTTAAGCACTGTTCGCTGTTGTCAATGATTTTCGATTTTCTAGTGTTCGTCGGATTCGTTGTTCGCCATGTAGGCAGATGTTCGCGCAAAAATCTTATTTTCTCTATGAAATAACCATAAGCGAAATGATTTGTTTCTATTTTTGACCTATCCCTGACACTTTGAAGAATCAACACGAAATTATGTTCGCCAATTCTGTGTGGGGATTAAGGAAAACGCAAAATGTTGCACGAGTATGTTCGTCGCTTAGGGCAACTTTAAGTCTTGCTGTGAAAAAAATTAAAAAGAAATCAAATAGAAAGAGCATCAGCAAGTTATTCAAAGAGATCATTAATAGAGCTCTGACAAAGTGGACTGCGAACAACACGATAATTCCGGATAATCAGTTCAGATTCAAGCAAGGCGGGATATGACACGGCGGCGTCTGAGCTCGTTTCTAATATCCAATGGAATAAGTTAAAGAAACAATGCAGGGGTGCAGTTCTGGTTGTTTTGGAAAGGCTTTTGACACTGTTGACCAGACTTGAAATAAGTAAACCATCGTTGTATATGCTCTTTGATATTCTTTACGTTAGAAAGTTTGTTGTCCAAAATACTTCTACCACAACCTTCGAAATTAAAAATGATTTGCAACAGGGTGCGGTAAATTAGCCAAAGCGATCTGATAATTATGTAGCCTTTAATTGCGAACGGAACTGCCCAAAGATCAAAGTTATTAGAATTCCTTACAACACTACTTCGAGAAGATTCAGCGATATTGCGATGACTGGAAACTGAAAATAATAGTCCGAAAATGTGAGACAATATTGTTCTGCAACTCGTTGGCTGGGGTCGACAGAGACATGAATGTGCACTCATTGGCGCAAGATAGTTCTCGTTGGGCCTCACATACAGCGATTAACGAGCAAAAGTAAAGTAAAGTACCTCGAGATCTTGTTACATCGGCTGTCGGCTTGACCTCAGAGTTAAGGTATTTGATACACGGCCCAAATACGATCGATGATCGTTGGGTTTGTCCAGTATGGGTCAATGTTGAACCAGTGTGTGCGAGAGGTAGTGTGTTCGGCGCTATCTCGATTTGTATTGGACAACGAAATCTTCTTATGAAAATTATTGTTATTAACGAATTAACAATTTCGTGATAAAGCTTATTCCGGGTCAAATTTCGACAAACAATTTAAACTTTGGTTTATTCTATATCTATATATTGGCGATGCAACTAATCTACCACGTCAGGCGAAGAACTGTAGATCGGTGGCTCCTTGGTTTCAGAAGGGCTGTGTCCTAATGGGACCGAATCGAAAGGGTGGAGCAGGAGAAGCAATTCTGGTGGCTTCAATCAGCAAGGTGGGGTTTTGAGCCTTGGCTGGCTTACATGCCTGTTTTAGTTTAAGGGTTTGGTTATGGTTATGGTTTGAGTTGAGTAGGTTGGTTGTTTGCAACGACATCAAAAAAAAAACAATAATGAAATGAAATTTGCTGCGATAGTTGTTCTAGTTTGTTTTAGATCAAAAGCTAGTTTTGAATTGTCTTTTCAAGTATTATATGCTGATTCCACTGACGCTAATCATGAGATTAAGTGAAATAGATTAAGAAAAAATCTCGAATTTCCTCGGATTTAGGGTGAACGAAAACGTATGATTATACTAAACTTACTATTGTACTCATTATTCTTCGTTTTGATCGACTAATATGTAATATTAATGCCAGAAAAGTCGAGATTTTTTCTTAAACTACTTCGCTTAATCTCGTGATTAGCGTCAGTGGAATCAGCATATTATTAAGATGAAATGAACAAAAAAATGAGTTGTGCAAAAAAGGAACAAAAAAGGTTTGATTCGAATTCCGGTATCTTGAAACAAAAAGATTTATGTAAAAACTGCAGATTCAAAAAATCGGCCGCATAATAATAACTTCCACTGGGAAGTCAAATATTAGATTAGATGAGAATAGAACACTTAATATGTAAACACCCAATTCTTAACCACTTAGTTCAGCTACTTCCTGTCCTTATTGTCTCATTTAAGACGAATATCCAGTTTAAGGATGTCTCGCCACTTTTATCCCATAGATGTTGGCCAAATGCACTTATTTGTGTGTAGTTAAAGGTCTTACTTATTACATATACATATAGTAGCCCTCACATCAAATATATTATCCACGCGAACTAAACATTTCTCTTCCTCCGTGAAAGGTTCTAAAATCTTTATGAGTTTATCTTCAATTAAAAATCCAGCACGGTCAGAAACTTTTTTGAGAATGCACCGCAAGAGGTGTATTTCTGAAGCTTTTGAAATTTTGTTATCAAGCGTAATAGAAGACTTCCAGTCGCTCTGTTTACTTGCATCTTTAGGCTCTGGAAGTAGATTGTAAACATAAAATAATATTAAATTGGCTAGAGATGGTAGAGAAAAAGCAGTGAATAGAAAATATACATGCATAGCTTATAATAAAATCGCCATTAAGTCAGAATAGCACTCCTTATGCTTTCGATGTTTAGCCTCAAAACTTTATAAAATATTGCAACTTAGGCTAAAAACTCACCAAATCAGACAAGACGTCTTTTTGTCTTTCGACAAAAACCGTGGACACATTGCTCTTACGAGGCAACACACACCGAAAAAGACACGACACGATTAAAAGTCTTGTCCGCTCGTCGGTTGCAGTGAATACATGGGGTTGGATAGGAGCAAAACACACCAGAGAAGACAAAAAGTCCGGGACAAAATGTCAACGCCTAAAATTATACACTGTCTTATGAAGTACCAAAGTGAACAAGACAAACAAACAGAAATCGGCAAAAAAACGTGCCAGTTGTATAGAAGCAGCGCACACCGAAGCGGACAAAGACAAGACATTTTGTCTTTGTCGTCCTCGGTGTGGGTTGAAATCCGACAGGATTTTTTGTCAAAAGACAAAAAGACGTCTTTTCTGATTTGGTGTGTTTTTAGCCTTAATTTGAAATGCTGAACTTTTGAATTGTTGTTTCTTGTTGCAATGTAGCGCGTGTAGCGAAGTGGTTATGTGCGTTGGCTGTTATGCAGAACGTGTATGTTCGAATAACATCCGTGCCCATAAAAGTTATCTCATCTTTCACGTTCAGGAACAGCGTTATTATGACTCAATGAGATTCTTAAGACACTTACAGAATTGCTTTTGTATTTCTTTGAAAGGTTCAAATTTCAACTTTTGAAATATCTTAACTTACTCTTATTATTATTATTTTGTCCAGTGTTGTTCATTTTTGGATGATTGATTTCTTCAATATGTATCGGATTCCATTCGATTCCTAACTGCTGTACGTGCAATAACCGATCTATTTCAAAGATTCTATTAACCAAGGAAACTGCTTCTTGATAGTTTAATGACCATACATATTGGTACTGAAAGCATAACATCAAAATATTTATATATGTATAAACATTTAAATACCATTTCGTATTGAAATAAAAAAAATAAAAAAAATAATAACGGTTACAGTATGACATTTGTAATTTTTCTTTTCAGTAATTTAGTTGGCTAACGGTACATGTAGACAGGCCCATGCAGCCAAGCAGGAGGCATACAGAGCTGCGCTGCATAGAAGGACAATAGTTGCTAGTGAGTCGTGAGCTATAGAAGCAAAAGAGGAGAGAGGAACGCCGGCTTCTCAAAAGAAAAATGAGGGAGCATGAGAAGCGTCAGAGAGAGGATGTTGAGAGAGCCAACAGAAGGAATGAAGTTCGAAGGTTCTACCGGAAGGTAAAACAGCTGGCTCAAAGCCATCGAGCAAGAACTGGGGTCGAATCATGGCATCAGTGATCGAATAACACGTGACTGAATTGTGTGCATTTGGCACTACCTCTCACGTTATCGAGTTACCTATCGAGCAACTAGTACAATAATTTTGAATTCTGTCTTCAGTTATCGAACTGAATTTCATTCGATACATAAAGAGCTCACGGATAGGAGGAAAATGTGTTAATATTATTTGTTTGATTTATTTATTATGAAAATTTTAACCAATAATCTTTTTAGGTCAAACTTAAGTACATTAAATAGCCAGCAAAAAAATATGATGGCCGAAATAAATGAGAATTATCCATTTCGTTTCACTGTTTTGTTATTTATTTGAAAAGATGTATAGGGTGTCTCATAAGAGTGCACTTCTAAAAATTGGAATATTTTTTTTTCATGCCAGCTACAACGCTGAAATTAAAGTGACACCTCTGTTTGTTCCAATTATTAAAAATGGAGCTCTTCTTGAAAGAACAACGCGTTATAATTGTGAAAACTCATTACACAACAAAAGAGACTGTGAACGGCATTCGTTACAGGAATATGATAACGTACTTCTTGTGGCCTCAATTGGACCGGCATGAATTTGGACAACATGTGGTTTTAGCAGCACGGTACAACCTGCCAACCCGCGCATGAAACAATCGACTTATTGCAGCAACGATTTTCAGAACGCATTATCTCACGAAATTCTTATGTCAACTGGCCGCCAAGATCGTTCGGTTTAATGCCGAGCGTTTATTTTCTTTGGGTTTTTGTGAAATCTCGGGCTTATGCGAATAAACCAAAAACAATTTCTGAACTCAAAAAGAAATTCCAACGTGTCATCGGTGACATACAGCTACATCTCTGTGCAAAAGTCATTGAAAATTTCATGAAAAGAGTAATGGCCGGTTATCGGAGCCGGGTTCATTTGCCGTATTTTTTATTCCATACTTAATCGGAACATATCTTCTTTACAATACTATAAAAAAAAAAAACAACAACTCTGTCATAAAAAAACTTGTTCTTATTTTAAAATGAAAAAGTGCACTCTTACTGAGGCACCCTATAAATGCAAATTTTACCTGTCAAAACACTCAAGACTCGTTCAAAATAAACAGAGACTCGATGTAGTAGAATAAAGACTACTACAATTTTTAATTCCCAAACGATACGTGACCAATCGAATGCCATCATCCCAAAGTGGTTACTCGTTCGTTTGATCACTGATGAGACTCACTCACTCGTTCACTGAAGCGGTGATTCGGCCCCTGATGACTGCAGAGATAAACAAGAGAACATCATAGTAGAATCGCAGTGGGGATTTGGGGATTTGGAAAGACCACATCTGTAGACTGTATAGCGGCGACAACGAACAAAATCCCACCGTCGTCAGGCAGAAGCCTTTTATCGGACACGATGATAGTCAACATTCCCTCAGGTTCACGGGAAGAACACCCTTATTGCGAAGATCAACTACCAACGATTGACGATTGATAGAATTTATCAATTCAATTAAAAATCGGTATTGTGAAAATGAATTGATAAAATATTATGCTATTGTGAATGCCCTACAAATATTTCTATTATTGTGAATGGGAATGTGCATCTGACAGATGTTTTTTTTTTTAGGAACGTGCAATGAAAATTATCAGATTCAATAACATTTTAAACCAATACAAAAGAAATAATTAAAAAACAAATAGGTACGAAATGACTTCAACAGAACTTTTTTTTGTTGATTATGAGGGTTTGGATTATCCTACTTTGGTTGAAATAGCAAGAATGCGAAGAAGTTTGAGGGATGCATCCAATCCTTTAGAATTGGAAATCCTAATGTAAGTATGTAAGTAGTGATTTCGATTTTCAGATACAAATTAATCTATGCGTGCTGGAGGCCCTATGCTATTTAGCTCCACACCAATTATTTCCCACTTTGCATTAGCCACAGCTTTGGAACAAATTCCCTTGGCGAGTTCTATGTTCTCTTCCATCAACTGGACCAATCTGTCAACTGTTTTTTGTTGCTTACTACTTTTTGAGACCATTGGAAATAAAAAAAAATAAAAAATAAACACTTTTGATTTTAAATTCACATCTTTTAGCTCTTTTTATACCCAGACCGAACTCATCAACTGCAAATTTACGATTGAAAGCAAAATTGATAGCTGACAACAAAATTGATGAAAATTGTTGTTCATGATACCGATTTTTTTATTCACAATAGATTATCAAAACAAAAATCAACAAAATTGACAGTTGACTTTCACAATACCATTTTACAAAATTGATTGATAAATGTCAATTATTAATTGATAGTTGATCTTCGCAATAAGGGTGGAAGTGAAAACGGCAATATCACGGCTGAAATCCAACAAAGCCACTGGAGCAGATGGTCTAGCTGCCGAGCTGTTCAAAGCAGCAGGCGATGAGCTAGATAGGAAGAATGCATGCCCGATGAATGGAAAAAGGGAGATCCTCTAAACTGCGCCAACTACAGAGGAATCAGCCTACTTAACATCGCCTATAAGATCCTCTCTGCCGTAGTATGTGAACGTCTGAAGCGTTTCGTCCACAATCTGATTGGTCCTTATCAATGTGGAAATCGACCAAATTTTCACTTTGCGACAGATCCTGGAAAAAACCTATGGACTCCAAATCGATACCCACCACCGTTTCATTGATTTTAAGGCCGCGTATGATAGCATCTACAGAGACAAACTGTATAAAGCTATGTCTAGTTTTGGCATCCCTGCCAAGCTCGTTCGCTTGTGCAAAATGACGATGGAGAACTCACAATGCTCCATCAAGGTTGGCAACGAGTCTACAGAATCTTTCGATGTCAAAAAAGGATTCATACAAGGCGATGCACTGTCGTGCGATTTCTTAAACATTGTTCTTGAGAAAATAGTGCAAAACTCCACCGTCAACACCAGAGGCACTATCTTCCAATAATCTGTTCAACTACTCGCGTACACCGATGATATGATATAATGGGAAGAACACATCGTGATATCAATGGCGCCTTTGTGAGAATTGAGACAGAAGCGGGAAAAAAGGTTTAAGACGTAAATGATTGAAAAACGAAGTATATACTGACTTCGAGGAAGGACACCCAACACCGACGCGACGGCTCGGACAGAACGTCACAATAGACGCGTACAACTTCGAGGTAGTAGAAAAGTTTGTCGACCTAGGCTCCGCTATTAACACGGGCAATAACACCAGCGCCGAGATAAGACGACGAATTACTCTTGCTAATCGCTGTTTCTTTGGGCTAAGAAAGCAATTGAGTGGAAAAGCCCTCTCTCGAGCAACTAAGGTAAAACTGTATAACACCCTCATCATCCCTGTCCTGCTGTATGGTGCAGAAGCATGGACTTTGACAAAATCGGATGAATGTGCTTTAGGCTGTTTCGAGAGGAAAGTTCTTCGGGTCATCTTTGGCCCCGTGTGCATTAATGGGGAATGGAGAAGATACAACAGCGAACTTTACGGGTTGTAGAATGACGTGAACCTAGCCAGAATGGTCAAGTTCAAGAGACTCAGATGGCTCTGTCATTTAGAGCGCATGGACACCAATGCTCCGGCCCGGAATGCCTTCGACACTATTCCCGAGGGACGCAGAAGGAGAGGAAGACCACGACTCAGGTGCCGCACACAAGTGGAAGAGGACCTCAATCAACTTGGAGTGCAAAACTGGAGGCAGCTAGCTAGGGAACGAGCTGGCTGGCGGAGACTTTTGATTGAGGCCCAAGTCCACAACGGACTGTAGCGCTACCTTAACTAACTAACTGTTTTAAATCACGTAGACACATTTTAATTAGTGACGGGCATAATCGGATAAGATCTATAATGAAGAAAAACGTATTCTTATGATTTGAATAATCGAATGGTCATTCGAATTCCGAAAACGTATGAAATCGGGTTCTTTTCATTCGAGTTCTCGTCAATGTCATGCGAGTTCTCGTCATCGTCATTCGATTTCTGGATATTCGAGCTCACGTCATTGAAACTCGATCATTCGTCATTCGAGTTTTTTTTTTTAATTTGAAGAGCAGTGGTAGAAGGTTTGAGAAATCATTTGAATGATTTCACAGTGCATGATCGAGTGATCGCGAATAGTTGCCTGAATCGATTATAATCACCTAAATCATTCGAAAACGCCCATCACTAAATTTAATCCCCAAATGAACATTTTATTGTTTACAATTTTCGCACTCAAATATAAAAGTACATAGTAGATATATAATAAAATCCCAAAAGAATTGACTGGAAGAAATTTAGTCAAACCTTTAGCTCAAAGTTGCGCAATATACCGAACTCGAGTTACGACTTGGTTACAGGTCTTGAGTTAGAGATTTCAAACTTCGAGGACTCTATAAACACCGCCTTCAAGGTCTCTTGTCCGATAAGATATAGTAAGAAAACCTTTCCACCTTGGTGGAATGATGACTTATCTAATCTGAGGAAAATTACAAGAACCATTTATAATATTTGCTATAAGCATAAATTTTATCAGCCCTACTTGAGGATATACAAGCGTTCTATAGCTCAATCCAAAAAACAAGGATGGCAAGAGTACTGTCAGTCCACCGAATATATCAAATATTCGGCCAGGCTTAGTAGGGTTTTATCGAAAGAACATTCGAACCCATTACTTCTTAAAAAAAAAACAGATGGAAGCTGGACAGCATCTCCAATGGAGACATTAGAGTTACTAATGAATGTACACTTTCCTGGTTGTGCAGAAGAACCACCCGAATCTAATCTGACTTTCAACATGCCAACCTCCATAGAGCATGTTAACGCCCTTATAACTAGAGAAAATATAGTCTGGGCTATTAAAACTTTCTCGCCATACAAATCTCCAGGCCCTGATGGAATACTGCCTATAATGCTGCAAAGTAAGCTTGAATCAGTAGTACCACGGTTTGAGAGTATCTTTAAAGGTTACCTCTCACTAAACTATGTCCCTTTGTCTTGGAGACAGGTAAGAGTGGTTTTCTTACCAAAAATTGGTAAAAGAGGGCATGAATCTGCCAAAGATTACCGACCTATAAGCCTTACTTCCTTTCTTCTTAAAACTCTGAAGAAAATCGTAGAATCTCACATAAGGAGTATTCTGCGTAGTTGTCCCTTTCAACTCGCAACATGCTTACATGAGGGGTAGATCTAAAGAGACTGCTCTTCATGAGGTAGTGAGAACGATAGAAAACACGATTCATTTCAAGGAATATAACCTAGCTACCTTCTTAGACGTAGAAGAAGCTTTCAGCAATGTCCTAACTGAATCCATCGCAGAATCACTTGCAGACCTCGGTGTTGTGAACTACATTAGAAGGTGGATACTATCCATGCTAAGTAATAGGAGGATTCAATCAAAGTTAGGATATTCAATGTGTACCAAATATGCCATCAGAGGAACACCCCAAGGAGGTGTACTGTCTCCTCTTTTATGGATCTTGGTCATGAACAGCATTCTTGTGGAACTCGAGAGGAGTGGAGTGAAAGCGGTTGCGTACGCCGCCGATGATCTAGTTGCAGGAAAATTTCCAAGCGTGATCAGTGAAATCACTAAATATGGCTTTGAAGAAAGTAAACACCTGGGCTACGAGCTGTGGACTAGGTGTTAACAGTAACAAAACCGAGTTGATGCTTTTCACCACCAAAACCAAGGTACCACCTTTCACTCTACCTCTCGGTTAAACGGTCAAACACTATCATTGTCTTCCAGTGCAAAATATCTGGGCGTAATACGAGACACCAAATTAAACTGGAAGCTTAACATTGAAGAACGGGTGAGGAAGGCGTGTGTCGCCTTCAACGCCTGCAACAAAACCTTCAGCAAAAAGTGGGGCCTCCAGTCAAAAATGATAAAATAGACATATAGAGCGGTTGTAAGACCGATACTTGTTATGGTTCCATTGTTTGGTGGCACTGTAACCAAACAAACCTGGTACCTGGTACTGCATCCCTACCCTAAACAGCTCAAAGAAGTTTAGAGTCTTGCTCCCGTCAAGAATCGACTGGGAGGAAGGCGATGTGACGAAAGACTTCGACATAACTATCTTCACGGATGGTTCGAAGACGGAATGCGGTGTTGGTGCAGCTGTCTTCTGCGAATCTATTAAGATTTCAAAATCCTATAGACTTCCTGACTTTGGCAGTTTATTCCAGGCAGAATTGTTAGCGATAAGGGAAGCTTGAATAGCCCTTAAAAATATCCAACAGAACCAAAATGTAGCTATGCTAACAGACAGTCAGGCAGCTATTTAAGCCATTAATTCAGCTTTATCAGCCTCTAAATTGGTCCAGAAATGCAGAGAGGCCCTCAAGGAACTTGATATGAGGGTCACTCTAATCTGGATACCGGGCCATAGGGGCTATGAAGGAACTGAGAATGCAGATGAGCTAGCTAGTCAAGGTTCAGCCCTTAACAACTCATTGGCAGTGAGAGCATATGCTCCTCTTGGAGTTGTGAAGGGCTATATCCTGACCAAATACACATCAGAAGCAAATCATAGGTGGAATAGTTTAACGAGTTGCGTTATATCTAGGAAAATCTGGCATTCTGGCCCGACTATAACAAACCAAAATCAATCAATTAAATTTCCAAACCAAGGCTTGACATAGCCAGGATTGTCGCTACCTGCACAGGGAATTGGGCTGTAGGGGAGCATGCGGCAAAATTTGGTATACCACATAACTCTTTCTGCCGTAGCTGTGAAGACCAGGATGAAAAAGAAACAGTCCCACACTTTCTATGCTACTGTCCGGCCTTGGCTAGGAAAAGAGCACTCTACTTAAGTAAAGAATTCTTCAACGGTATTGAGGAACTCTCAGAATTCAAGATCAATGACATGATCTGAAACCTCAATAACAAAGTGGCCATTTCTACCTACCTACCTAGATCTACACTAATATATAAAGCTGAAGAGTTTGTTTGTTTGAACGCGGTAATCTCAGGAACTACTGGTTCGAATGGTATAATTCTTTTTGTGTTGGATGGTCCATTAATTGAGAAAGACTTGAGGCTATTTAACATTAAGCTGTGACCAATAGCAGCGAAGAATCTGTGGAAAATATGGAAAAAACGGCAAAAAATATACATTTTTCTGCGTTTTAACGCGCTTATCTCAAGAACTGCTTTATGAAATTGAACAATTTTTTAAATGTTGAATGGTCCATTTATCAAGGAAGGCTTGAAGCTATATAAAATTTAGCTGCGACCAATAGGAGCGAAGAATTTATGTAAAATGTGGAAAAAACGTCAAACAATACAATTTAATACAATATAAAGCTGAAGAGTTTGTTCGTTTGAACGCGGTAATCTCAGGAACTACTATTTCGAATTGTAAAATTCTTTTTGTGTTGGATAGTCCATTAATCGATAAATAAATAGAGTGGTGCGACAGCTCTTGAAGAGCCAACGCCTAAGTGGCTTACTCTAATCAACAATTCTCTGAGTGCGTGTGAAGAATTGAGGGGACCTACAATTTAACGCCGATTCCGAACGGCAAAGTTGAGAAGCATTTTTTCATTACAGATTGATACTCTTGGAAGATTTGTCAGGTCTTCGCAAGAGGCAGTACCCGTGAAAGATGAAATAAAAACTTGGCCTGAGTAGGACTCGAACCAACGACGTTCTGCTTAGCAGCCAACGCACTTACCAACTAAGCTACGGGCAACTGCTTTTGGCTTTATTCTACTTAAAATTAAGCTGCGACCAATAGCAGCGAAGAATCTGTGAAAATGTGAGAACTGAGATTTTTTCTGAGATCTCTGAGATGAAATTATTTTGGATTCGATTTCTCACTCAGCTATTTGACGTGGCTGACATATGTGCAGCAACAATTAGTAAGGTAACCATTAAAGCAGAAACACAATGGCGCTTTAGGCAGACGCGTCGTTGCGTTACGATGCACCCGCTTCACGTGTGCTTTGAATGACAGTTCTCCCTCCACCATCATCAAACAGATTTGCCACTTTACTCCTTTCGAAGTAGTCTACTTCGATTTTTGAAAAACTTTGAATATCTATTCCAACTTCGCACCATCAAGAATGTTTTGAAATCTACTTCACTCGATTTTACTTGATATTTCCAAAATCTGCTTCGATTAACTCATTGAGTAATTTTATGCCTACAGTTCTCTTATTTTCATCAGGAGAATATATAATCGATAAGTTTCTATCCTTATACACGAACAATAAGCGGACACACTTTACAAACACGAAATGTCAACCCATACATATACGCAAAGTATGAGTTACGTGATTGTATTATAGTGTTTAATATTTTACGCCGTGCGCAACTTGGGTTGGAATGTTGGTTAAATTTAAGCACTTGTGTCATCATTTAGCTTGCTAGTTAAATTTTAACACATCATATCCGCCATGTAGTGTCAAAATTAAATCGAAAGTCAAGTTTGTATACACATTTTAATACAATTCACACACGGCTCTAATTGTAGATCTGCCTATGTATTCATGGTCAGTATAAAATACACTATTTTAAAATCTTTTTCGCTTTTTCTCAATCTACTTCGCTTTATTCCCAAATTTACTTCGCTTCCATTTTTTTTTAAAGTGGTAACGCTGCTCCAAACAACAAATGAACAAACAGCTGTTGAGCTGTCAGACAAAGCAAAAGTTCAACCAAGTTGAACTTTTTTTTTTGACAGATGGTGGCTTCTTTACGTTTTCTTACGTTTGTCAAAAAAAGCGTACGTAGGAAAAGCGTCATTGTGTGAGGTTACACAGATTTCCTATAGCTGAACTTTTCGCAGTTGTCAAAATCGACGGCAAAGCTTCATTGTGTTTCTGCTTTTAAGGCCGTGTGTGAATTGCGTTAAAATTTGCGTTAAAACTTCTACCACGATTAAAATTTGACGTCTTTTTTGAGGTGGGATCAAATTTAGCCATTTGCTGTGTGAATTGCGTTAAAACAATTATTTTAACCAAGATTTCTGCGTAGGTAAAAAAAAATTCCCTCGATAATTTAAGAAATTTCCCTGAACAAAAATTGGTTTTCTTTTTCACGGAAAAATAATTTCTCTTACAAAACATATTTTTAAGAAAACAGGGTTAATAAAAAGTCTCTGAAACTAAAAAAAAAATCTTTTTTATTTATTGTTCTCGATTCTAATGTCATATTTTAAAACAACAGTCAAAAATATTCAAACAAAATTCCCATTTTGATTAATTGATTTATTCGGTGTGGTAACACTGAAAAATTATGTTCACAGCTGAGGTGCGTTTTTGCGCTGACTATAATCAACAATGGTTGACTATTTCTCGTTTTTGCACGCCAATAGTTACGATTCGTAATCACAATTGTCGTTTTTGCGGTCTGTGTTGATGTGTCAAATCGTAACTATCTCTAACTATTTCGAATCCATCTCAGGAGGTGAGTTGAAAGTGGTTGGTGTGTCAAAGTGTTTTTTTTTTGTAAAATATCGTTTGTCAATCTGGAATCTAAAAAAAAACATTCTGTTTGTGCATTTTTTTCAACCGCGTAGTCGTCCGTATCCGTACTGCTGCAAATTTAATTACAATCAAAGTATTTCTGTTCGTCTTCAATTATTTCATTACAAAATAAAGAAAATAAGGTTCCCCTTACAAATTTTAAATTATCGGAAAAAAGAACTTTATTTCGCCGGAGATTTTGCAAAAGGAACTTCATTAGAAAAACGAAAACAAATCATGAGGAAATTTCTCTCGTGCACTTTTTTTTTGGTTTCAAAATGTGTAGTGTAGTGTGTACTCGTAAAAACATTCTGGTTTTAAAATCCGAAGGGAATCCTCTTGTTTTCAAAATCAGAATAAATTCATAAATTCATAATATCATAATTTTCATAAATTCATGCTCTCCATTGCATGGGCTATGTCCATCGCGTCATCAATCCGGAAAACATTCTAATCGACCGCCATCAAATTGGAAGATTTTTGAAATCCCGCCGCCTTGAATCGTGACGGGCCTGTGCACAGTTCCTCGCCGGTTGGAATTACGATTACATTGCTCCAGAACTGCTCGAGACAATTTCCTATTGCAGATTGACCAAATCCCAGCAGAGCGTAAGTTCTTTCAAACCTCGAGTTTTAAACAAAACATTGATGCTAAAAACTACTTACAGGTCAGCTGTGACTTCTGGTCCATGGGTGTTATAGGCTATGAACTCATCTGCGAAGTCACACCATTTCACGAGGACAATGCAACAATGTCCACGAGACATACTTGAAAATCCTCAGTCACTGCGAGGAGAGTCACGCCAAGGAAATGATCGCCTTTCCAAGTGACTTAAAAGTCAGCACCAATTTCAAGAATCTCAATCTCTCCCTGGTCACAATCCCTTCCAATCGAATTGACTACACTGCGATCCGCAAACATCCCTATTTCGGGAGGACATGGCTGAGAAGTTCAGTGAACGACCGAAGAGCGTCGGCGATATACCTACTCGAGAAGCAGTACCAAAAATTGGAGGACAAGTTGGCCGCTGCCCATGAGCAGATGATTGTCGAACGTCAGTCGGCACGAAAGGCAAACTTAAACCTGTGGAAGGTGGAGAAGCAACTGGAGCACAAAATGTGCGAAAACGCCGAGCAGGAGAGGCTGAAGGAGAAATCTGAGGCAAGGTTTTTCATCTCCAAACAGATCTCATTTAACGTTTATTGTATTTTTTAGGTCGTCGAACAAATTGCACATGCTCATCGTTTGGTGAACAAGAAACTCCTTCGTAAACTCAACGAAGAGTGGGAAAAGTCCTCAAACGCCATCGATGCAGCTTCAGCTATCGAAGTCAAGCTCAGCTGACCGAAGTCGACGCAATGCTGGAACCCGAAGAAGGACGAAGCCATCAGCTGAGGAAGACAATCACCAAGAAACATGAGAACAAATTCGGCACTGAAGGACGTATCAAAAATTTGATCGGATAATCCGAGACACAAGAAAAAGTCGAAGTCCTTATTGTTATTATTGCTTTTATGTATTCTGTCGACATTAAAACATTTTTTTCATTAGTATCAGAAAATAAAGACTCTCCGTTTATTTATATAAAAGCACGGACTAGATAATTGAATTGATAGTTTTTCAGCGAATCTGGAAGCAGCAATTGGGAGAATATCAGGAGCTGCCTTACTTGTCACAGCTTGAGGATTTCGTCATGGAGGGTGGACTTCAGTTCGAATATTGCATTTGCCTTTCTTGCTGTGGGTTGTTCAAAGATAAATAAATATTTTCTTATTTTAATTTTCTTCAAAAACTTACCATATCAAGATCGTTCTTGAATTTTTGCAATAAATTTAGAGCAACGAAAATTGTTGTCTCTTTATCCATTTCAATAATATTATGATCAAAAGAAAAGAAAAATGTTACCTCAAAAGATTTGTTTTTGTTTTTCTTGTTTGACAGCTCAACCAAACCTAACTAAAAAGCGTTTTTGGATTATTTCAACTATTTCTAACTATTTCAACTATGACACATCAACCATTTTTTTTTTGACACAAAAACTATAGTCAACCATCGTCAGCGCAAAAACGCACCTCTGATACTGATATCTGTCATACATTTCAAAAGAAGCAAAACAATAAATTCGTATTTATTTTTTCGCAATTTGTTGCTTCAAAGATTGATGCATAATATGTAAATCTTCCAAATAAATAAAAAAACATAAATACCAAATAAAAAAAATCACTTTTTATTTCACTTTAAATTGCACATTTGTTAAGTTTATCACAATTTTTGAATTTGTGGAGAAAAAAGGTCCTAGAAAACAAGGCTTAAACATTTATTAGCATAATAGTGAAGATCTTATTCTACTATTGGAGGTGTGTTCCAGTTTGGATCAACTGATGGTCACGTCTTTATCCATGTTGTCTTGATTTCGTGACATATTCTGAATGGTTTGACTGAGGATTTTCCTAAGAATGTGCGGCTTACAGTGTTCCTCCAACCAGGGAATGACTCCTGTAGTCAGTTGCTCGAAATTATCCATAGGCATGTTTTGGAATGTCTCAAACATCTCGTCCATAATTGACTGGAACACTTGGAATTTGGCCTCATCAGTTAAGCGAGCCTCAGCTGACCCAGGATTCGACTGTTAATGTTGCAGCATGTGCTCATAACTGTTCTGAATAATACGCAACGCCATAATTTCTTTGTGCAACGCAGCACTTTCGTCTTCTTGTTTTTTCTTCTGCTGATTCAAATAGCCAATATAGTCGATTGACTTTTGCAAAATCAGCGCTTTGCTCAGTTTGTAACCCGATGAATCATTTGGCTGACAAGTGGGTACGGGTTCTTGCAAGCTTTCGTAGCCCTTTTTGATGGCATCAAGACGTTTTTGTTCGGCCTGGGTGTGTGCCTCGCGACGACTGCGACGTTCCTTGTGTTGCTGATGAATTTGGGGTGTGAGTACTACCAGCACTGCTGCAACGAGAATATTGCAAGCTGTTGTCTTGTTCTTGGGTCCTCTCGGGTTCTAATTTGATGTCTTCGTGACGGGTGTTATTGTAGTCGGTAGACATGCTTTCGGCCATAATAGGTTTTTGCAGCTGAATTTGATTTGTAAGCAATTATTTAATTTGTTTAAAGAACAAAACAACACCAATTAAATAATGAGATGAGCGAACTTGATAACTTTTTCGTACACAATGTTTAGCATTTTTTATTCATCTTCTGATGAGGAACAGACAACCAGCAAGAGCAAATTTATCTATCACTAGAAACGTCAAATTTTAACACACTTTAACCTGCTCCACAGCTCAATAAATTTTAACCCATTTTATTCACCTCATTAGTGTCAAATTTTAACGCTGGTTAAATTTTAACACACATTTTAACGCAATTCACACACGGCCTAAATCTCAATGATAACTGAGAATTATGTTCCACCAAGGCACCAAATGATTTTGCCTCAGTCAAGGTGACATTGAGATCTCAGTGAGATGTTGTTAGGTGTAACTGGCCTAATAACTGCTCAAATTAGAATTTTGAGAGTTCAATTGATTTGTGAATGTGATTGATTGCACTATTTGTGCAGATTATTGTGTTTAAACCATTTCATTTTATGTACTTCTTTACTAAAAAATATGCTCAGTTTAAAGAAAAAAAAATTTACTTAACGAAAAAAACGATGCAGAAGTAAGAGAGATATTAGAATTAGGGAGAGTTCACCCAAGGGAATGCTTTAAGTATGAACAACTGAAGGGAATCATAAAAAATGCTCAAATTTTTCAAGTTCAAGAGAATTACGACCTAGGGAGAGTTGACTGCAATGCAATTTTACAATAACTTCCGAACAAAATTCCCACGCGCGCATGATGCACAAGTCGAGATGATACTCTGGCCGGTGGACGAGGGAGAGGCGGACGAAGTCGCGGGCAACTGCTAGTATATAATAAAAGTAATTTGAAAGTCTAACAATACGAAAAGTTCTTACCTTTTTATCATTCGCTTGCAAAAATTGTTTCGACTTTTTCTCCAAATGATCAATATTATCGTAAAGTTTTCCCACTTCTGTCATCATTTTCTTCACAGCCGCATTGGACCTTTCCGTTGTGGATGCAACTTTAGCTTTTAAGGCTGCTATGGTTTCTTTCAATTTAGCAAGTCTTCTTTTCTGTTGGTTATTTATAACAACATTTTCTTCGTTTCTTTTCTTTAGAACCTGGAAGTTATAGTCCATTTTTTCTGAATTCATGAGAACGTTGTTTTGTGTGTTCCTAAGTTCAAGTTGGAGATTTTCAGCATCGCGTTCAAGACGTATTCTAGTTTCTCTTGTGATTTCTTGTTGCTCTTTGCAATTTTGAGTAATTTCGTTCATGTAATTTCGTTCTCTCTCTTTTTCCATATTAAGCTTTCGCTCTTCAAAAGCTTTGATAGTTCCAAAAAGTACATCCCATTGTTCAGCTTCTGTTTTTGTAGCCTTAAGACGTTCTTCTTCAATAGCATCTTGCAAAAGGTCTAAATGGTTTTTATAGGCTTGCTTTATTAATTCCACCTGATTATCAACTCTTTCAATCATAAGACAAATTTCAGCTGCCTGTTTTTCTTGATCGCTGTAGTACTTATCACTCATGCGATCTATTTCCTTTTGACATTTTTCAATTATGCTATCTTTACTGCGCATTAGCTCATTAATACTGTCCTTTTGATTTTCTAGCTGATGAAACATAACTACTGGTTCTTTATAATTTTTCAGTTCAGCCCATTTCTCAGAAATATTGTTGTACTTTTCCATTGATTCAGCAGACTCCTTGCTAAGATCATCAAGCAGGGCTGAAATTGTTATAACAAACATGGTTATAAATAATGCTTTGAATTATCAAAATTAGTCTTAGTTGATTTCCAAAATCAGCGACTATGTGATACGATAATAAATTGTCTCATTACTAATTTTGTCTTACGTTATTATTAGGCGAATACTTAAACTGAACAAAAACGCATATCAAGTAAACAACAAGAATATGAACAACTAAAAATTTAAACATAAAACATTTTAGAACATTCAGAACGCGGAATGATTATAACAGAAAAGTTGATAGTCAACTTTACTTTTGTCTGTCAAAATTGATCTTTAAAGAATATTGAATATTTTGTGTCATCTCTATGTTTCAAGAACGTGCATTAGACTGCCAGTCGTCAAAATTCTGATACAAAATTGAAAATAAATTTTGACCGTCGGCGTCGTGAAATCATCGTAAAGTTACCCCTACCAGCAGTCCATACACAGAGACGTCATATTGCATTATATTTGGGTGCACTTTTGGTTTTGAACTTCGTTTTAAACGCGATATAGACTAGCAGCCTGATTCTCCCCCTTGTGAGGAATCACAAGTCATAAGCCCTAGTGACTTTTTCTTTTGAGGATTGTTGTGACTCGATAACATTTGTCGGATTCTCCCATAAGTCACAACGAAACTCACCACAGCCAAGGTGAATATGGAAATGTCATCGGCTTCTCATTGACAAAAATTTAAAAGATTTCAAAGGACCCCGCACAATTTGTATGGGAAGTGGCCCTCGGCGAAATTGTCTGAAATTTTAGTATGTTGTTCTCCTGAAGCTCCTGATCAAAAGTCAATATGGGCAAAAAGTTAAAAAATGGACAATTTTTGAGATATCGGGGTTTTTCTGATGACTATCTCAAACCCTTTATTACGGGAAAGTAACTCTCTGTATTGTGTTTTAAGCTGTTTTTAAGTGGAATCTATAGGTTTTTGGGGTCGCTGATTCCGAATCTGATGTCAAAAATGACCATTGACAGACGAAAACTGTCAATTATCGCCCCAGCAGCGTTTTCGGAAAACTGACAGTTACCAAAATACTCAAAAAACCCTGTCCTGGACGGGTTTCAAGTCTATTAGATGGTTTGTTGGCTCCGTACACAATCTTAAATCCCACTTCTAGTTAATGTTTGATAGTCCGTCTAATCTTAATACAAAATCCAGAGAATTTTTTTTTTAGAAGTAGGACTAGCAATCGAATTTTTTTCCCGAATTTTTTCCTTTTTCGTTTATTTTGTTAATTCGTTTATTTCGCCATATTTCGTTTATCTTCTACTGCGAATAACTATAAAAATAAAAGGAAGAGAGAAGAAAACTCCCAACAATTTTTCGATTGGGAATCCTTTTTCCAAAAACATTTTCCCCCCGATTTTTTAATTCAGAACAAGGCTTTATATCTTAAATACTAAACTAGTGCCAAAGTCCGGGTACTGTTTTTCATGGTTGCTCACTGCTCGCATTATTTATTTTTTTTCACCAAAATCTTTAATTCTTTTGAAATCATCATTTAATATTCTGAAATGTTTTTTCGACGAAGGCCACGTTGTTATACGTGTGATGTTCAAGGCCAACCCCAACAGATGGCCCGGATAGGAGAGGATGAAGCAAAACAACAACTTGCGATAGTTAGACGCGCTGCCCTTGATTTACCAAATCTTTTGGTCGACAATAATACCCGAGTTTGTCTCAATTGTAACAGAGATCTCATGACAGAGCTTGGCGCAAGTGGAGAGAATCATGCAAGACTCAATATAATTTTCCAAAGAATGAATAGAGCGTGTTTTATTTGCAATTCGAACGACAATGTTAACCGAGTATCTCCTCAATGTCGTGCTCATACTTTTATTCATTTTGACTTATTCATTCCCGAGAATGTGAGAATTTGCCAACGCCATTTAGACAACAATGGCCATATCATCCCTATACTCATGAGGGGAATTCGGTATGTTAATAGACCCCATCAATTCCAGGGGCCAGCTTTGCAATCTTTTTTACGGGGTTTGCAACAGGTAGCTGAACCTCAACCGAGACTGGATAGAGCAGTAGATGACTTTGATGATGAGGAATTCGAATGTTTGTTCCCGATCAACAAAAATCAATTCCAGGATCTATATGCCTATTGTAACCCTATCTATGAGGGGGATATTCTACGTCGTGTAAGTAGGAAAGATCTCATGGCATTTTTATGCAAGTTGCGTCAAGGGCTTTCAGATGAGTTTTTGAAAGTGCTTTTTAGCTACCCAAGTAGACAGGCAGTTAGTATGGCAATCAACGTCGTACGGAAGTCCTTGAGCTCAAAATTTGTACCAGAAAATATTGGTTTACAAGCCATTGCACGGGATGTTTTTATTGAACAGCATGTTACCCCTTTTGCAAATGCACTCTATAAACCCAACCCTGATGTACCACGAGCAATATTAATATGTGATGCACCTTATGCATTCATTGATAAAGCAAGCCATTTTCGCACCTTGAGACAATCTTTCTCGATGCACAAAAGCAGACCTTTATTGAAACCAACGTTACTGGTAGCAAGTGATGGTTATATACTGGATATTTTTGGTCCCCATTTTTCAGATTATTATAATAATGACGCTGCTATTCTTGATGATGTACTCTATAATGGGAATGCATAAGCAAATTGGGTTCAACCTGGCGATATTTTTATGGTGGACAGGGGTTATAGGGACGTAGTTCCTATATTGGAGAATTTAGGAATCACTTGTAAAATACCAGCCCTATTGCAACAAGGACAACGGCAACTCTCGGCAGAAGATGCTAACAATACTAGGCTCATTACAGAAACAAGGTGGATGGTTGAAGCAAGGAATGGACACATTAGAACCATTTTCAAATTCTTCGCCAAAAACTTCAACATTCAAAATGCGTCCCATATTGGTGAATACTATAGGATTGCAGGAGCTATTATTAACAAATATAGACCTCTCCTAGAAATGGAAAATGCGACTGTAGAGATAGCGAGAGCAATGTTGGAACGAGCGATGAGTGCAAACATTGTACAAGCTCGTCTAGATGTTGACAACCTGCTAAGAAGATACGGGCAATGGGACAGATTACGCCACCAAGTTCCAGATTTTCCTAGGCTTGATTTGGAAGATTAACAGGCCCTGACATTTGGTGTCTATCAGGTGAATTTAGCCTCAGGATACATTCAGGACAAAACGAGTCGAGAGGGAGAAGAAGAACTAGAATATGATGGCCTTCTCAATGAACACAACCTGATAAGGATTCGAATTTATTCTAGGCTGAGACGAGCAACTATCCATCAAATATTCATCTCATACATAATTCACGATGAAATCCAAGATGATGAAGACGCAATAACGGGTTACTATTGTACTTGTCAATCGGGAGCCAGAACTCTTGGAACTTGTGCCCACGTTGCCAATATTCTTTGGTACTTAGGATACGCACGTCACCAAGCAAGGGTAAAATGGCCACAGCAGAATCTGCTAAATACAACAATGGATGCGTCTCGTCGGCCCATTGGTTGAGAAGGACGGGATATTGTGAGAGGAAAGGGGACTCACGTTAATCAAGCACCCCAAAGGGTACAGAAAACTACTACGTCCACGTCGTTGTTCCCGGGTAAAGCTAAAAGTAGTATTCAGTAATGCACCTGACGCAAATGTTTAAACAAAAAATGTATTTTGGTCGTTTAGTTTTCCGAAAACGCTGCTGGGGCGATAATTGACAGTTTTCGTCTGTCAATGGTCATTTTTGACATCAGATTCGGAATCAGCGACCCCAAAAACCTATAGATTCCACTTAAAAACAGCTTAAAACACAATACAGAGAGTTACTTTCCCGTAATAAAGGGTTTGAGATAGTCATCAGAAAAACCCCGATATCTCAAAAACTGTCCATTTTTTAACTTTTTGCCCATATTGACTTTTGATCAGGAGCTTCAGGAGAACAACATACTAAAATTTCAGACAATTTTTCCGAGGGCCACTTCCCATACAAATTGTGCGGGGTCCTTTGCCAATCAACAACTCAGCTCTACAATATGTCTGCAACAGGTATGATAAATTCTATAAAAATGTTTACAATTGAAGTTATATAGATAAATAAATTAAAATTCAGAAGAAAATCGCGATGGTAAAAGGACTTCGGTGGAGCAACTAGAATACTTCGTGGCATTCATGACCGACCAACCGCAACTCATGACTAACAAAAATGACCCAACCGATCCGGAAAGGGTAAAAAAAATTATGGAGTCGAAGTACAAAAGGCAAGGTAGTTTGTTGATTGTCATGAGGCTTCAAGCTCTGCAAAATGTTTTTGGAAAACGAAAAAACTTAACAATCGTGCTATTTTCTATAGCCATTGGGTCAATGGTGTCTCTCAGGGATCGTAAAAGCCGTCTTCGCTGCAATCTTATGAATTTTATTAGTTTGTTTCAAATGATGTGCTATTGTAAAGTTCTTACTTTTCATTTACGGAGGAAACTTCAATAATAATATGTGCCATAATCATTTCAACTTCCATTTTTTTCACTACTCAAAAATCAAAATGTCAAATCTCAAATAATTTGCTAGTTATGACCTGCTCTGAAGGAGATCACAATTTCGATTGTTTTTGTGACTCTCACAAGTTGTGACTTTGGGGGAGAATATGAAAGTCACAAAATCAATTTCACCTCTTCTTATGACTTGTGAGTTATGTATCAGTGATGATGGGGAGAAACGGCCTGTAAATCTCGATCTTCCTTTAAAAGACAAAACGAAGGTAGCAAAAGCAGCTATTAATTGTATGTGGTCCGACTTCTTTGAAAACAACTCCATATGCGACGACTAAATTTAAGGTAGGTATTTGAGGGAACTTTCGAAAGCTCTCTCTTATGTGCTAATGAAGTTTATGGATACCAGGAATTAGAAGCAATCGATTTTGTCCAACGGTACTTTTTTAAACGCGTTTTCAGACTCCCCTCTAATACACCAAATTACGATATTTACATTGAATCTGGCCTACCTCCAATTTACTTAAAAAGCCTTAAGACTAATGCTGACTATATTGTTAAAGTCTTGCGGAGACCTAACAACAATATTCAAAAAAAAAACAGATTATTTTGACGACCTATGGGGAAGATACCCTCCTTTTAAAAACTGGTATGATTTGGCATCAGAATATTACTATCCATTGTCAATATGTACTGATGACTTAGAAGCACTGAGAAACGAATTGTACGAGGTGTGACAATTAAGTGTAATGAGACTGATTCCATAAAAACCGTATATTTCAAAATTATTCTACAACTCTGCCATCCCCTTCAAAGTAGTCCCCTTGGGCAGCAGCTATACAACGATTCCAGCGTGTTTTCCATGCTTCGTAAAATTTCTGGAACGCTTCGACTGGGATGTCCGCGAGTACCCTCGTCACGGCCGCCTGGATGTCCTCAATGGACTCAAAATGGGTTCCTTTGACCACCGATTTTGTTCTAGGGGAAAAAAAAGTCACAGGGTGACATATCCGGCGAATAAGGCGTTTGTTGCAACACGGCGATCACTTTAGAGGCCAAATACAGGGACACGCTGAGGGCTCCTCGGAAAGGTTCCTTGGAACCATCTTCGCGCACAACTTTCTTATCCCAAAATCGTCGGTTAAAATGTGTCTGACTGTTTCACGGTTCATTCCCAGTTCCGACGCCAAAATTCGAACTGTTAAACTCCGATCTTCACGGATCAGGGCGCACACCCGCTGCGCATTCGTGTCAGTCCGCACCTCGACTGGTCTCCCGCTCCGTGCCTCGTCTTCCACGCTTTCACGCCCCTCCTTAAACTCTTTATGCCAATGAAACGACGAAGAGCACTATCACCATGCACTTTTACAATTTTAGCGTACGTTTCCGAAGCTGTTTCGCCCAATTTGACTCCTAATTTTCTCACGACGCGTTGCTCTTGATTTCGTTTTTCCATTTTCGTGACGTGCACCACGAACACACGTGTACTCAACACGACAGAGCAGGCGAACTAAACAAGCTAGAGCGATGGCAAATATATCAATCAGACAATATGTGGGGTAGATTTCTGTGGACCGGTATATACCACTTTAAAAATTCGTGGTCGGCCACCTAATAAGACGTATATTTGTGTATTTGTTTGTTTCGCCTCAAAAGCAGTCCATCTCGAACTTGCTTCTAATTTAACCTCTGATTGTTTTATTTTCGCCCTAAAAAGGTTTTATCTCTCGCCGAGGAATTCCCAGGAAGATGTACTGCGACAACGGGACCAACTTCGTAGGAGCTCAGAGGATTCTGAGGGATTTCCAGGAGGAGTTCGAAAGTGGAAGAGCAGCAGCAGACAAGTATGCGACAGAGGAGGGCTTCAGCTTCGCCTGGATACCGCCCAGGGCACTGCATTTCGGAGGCCTGTGGGAGGCAGCGGTGAAGGTGGCGAAAACGCTGTTACAGCGTACAGTGGGAAACGCTCTCCTCACAACCGAAGAGCTACACACTGTCGTGGTCGAGGTCGAAGCGATACTGAATTCCAGACCAATCGCACCACTAAGTACCGACCCAAACGACGGGGAGGCCCTCACACCAGCACACCTTCTAGTAGGCAGCAGTTTACGGTCGCTACCCCCGGAACCAGTGCCGGAACGGCAAACGGGCTGCTTGAAAAGATGGACCTGTTCGAATTGTTCACTATGCAACCCTCAATCAGGTTGAAAATATTTCTCACTTCTTAGCTTTTTGCCCAATCATACAGGAAATCTGAACATTACATTTTAACAAAAGCTTTTTTACAATTGAAGATTGTTTTGCAATTTTAAATGGTGAAAGTGGTTGAAAAATCTTATTCAACTTGTTTCTTAGGCCTCAACGTATAGAAGCATGTACATTAATTTTTAATATGCGGTCTAATGATAATTTTTGTTTTGGCTAAACTAAAAGCCCATTTTGTGCATCGGAACACTTTAACCCTTTTTGTTTTTGTTTTTTACCTTTTCCGTTCTCGACTTATATTTAATTACATCAAATTTAAAATAATTTTGTTAAATACAGTGCCTTGCATAAGTATAACCGCACCTGAAAAAATGCGTTTTATAGAAAACCTACAATAGGAGTGACTCCTTACTATTTTTTTATTGAGTTGCATCACTGATCAAGCAAATTGAGAAGAAAATAAGATACCGTTATTACCGTTATTATTACCGTTATTCGAGTATGCCATTAGGAAAAGCGAATGGATGGAAAAGCGAAATAATGGAAAGTCGCTTACGGTTTTCCAATCCCGATTCATGTTTTGGCGGGCAAATTCCAATCTTTTTAGTTTGTGGGCTGATGTTAGATTTGGAGCTGGCACCATTTTGCCCCGAACACTGCACTGCTTTTTAAAGCACGAGAAACGGTTGAAACCGAAACTCCTAAACCCAATTCGTCACGATATTCTGGCAAAGAATGCACCGAATTGGATGCAGCATTGATCAAACGCTTCTTGTCGTAACGTGTCAGCTTCTGCGGACGCCCGGGTCTTATTTTTGTCCCATAAGATTCTGGATCTATTAAAAAATTTCGAACGATACGATCCGATAGTGAAATTCGTCTTCCAATAGCCCTTAGACTTAAGCCGCTTGACCGAAAAGCCAAGATTTTGCGTTTTTCAATTTTGCTTAAATGCGTACCACGTGGTATTGTTGTTTTTTATTTGAAAGCACTTGACTGAATGCAGCTACAAAGAGCATTGTGCGGTTATATTTTTGCAATTTTTTAAACACCAGGAGAGGAAATAACGGTACTTTATTTTCTTCTCAATTTGCTTGATCAGTGATGCAACTCAATAAAAAAATAGTAAGGAGTCACTCCTATTGTAGGTTTTCTATAAAACGCATTTTTTCAAGTGCGGTTATACTTATTCAAGGCACTGTATCTTGTATGAAGAAATAAAGAAAATAATAATAATAATAATATTTGCAAAAAAATGAAGTTCTTGACCTTTTGACCCTTATATCTTTTTTAGTCGACACGATATCAACGTCGATTTAAATAAAATATTGAGTCGTATGCATAAAACTTAGTAAATGCTTTTACTTAAATTTTTTAAAGTATTTACTTATTTCGATATGCATAAAAACAAAGTAAGTGCTGAAAATATAGTAATTACTTCCTTCGATAGTAAATACTTTTTTTGGATGAATTTTTTCAGTAAATACTTTATTCCGTATGCATAATAACAAGCAAATACTTTCTTTCTTCAGCATTTACTCAATTTTTTCAAAGTTACAAAATAGCAACTTGGAAATATTACAGTAAATACTTTTTTCCCTCAATCCTACATTTTTAATTGAAGTGTTAAGAACATTGACATCAGGTTGAAGTTATTAATATTTCCTTTGTTGGTTTTTTTTTTAATTTTTGTTTAAATGGCAGAATTTATGCGTGTTAATTCACAAAAAGTTTATAAAGTCAGAAGATTTCGGAGTCTAATTTTAAGCATCTGTATCGTTTTGAGAAGGAAAATGTGGATTGGTTAAGTGAATACTTTATTGGTGAGGATTTTAAGTGGTAGTTGCCCGTAGCTTAGTGGTTAGGTGCGTTGGCTGCTAAGCAGAACGTCGTTGGTTCGAGGCCTAATCGTGCCCATAAAAGTTTTTATTTCATCTTTCACGGGTAGGTACTACCTCTTGCGAAGAACTGGCAAAACTTCCAAGAGTATCAATCTGTCATGAAAAAGTGCTTCTCAAATTTGCCGTTCGGAATCGGCGTTTAATTGTAGGTCCCCTCAATTCTTCACACGTACTCATAGAATAGTTGATGAGCCACTTAGGCCTTGGCTTTTCAAGAGCTGTTGCGCCACTCTATTTATTTTTTTTAGTTTTAAGTGACCCAATTTTAAAGTTTTTAGGGAATCAAACTCAAACGAGAGGAGGAGCGACTACTCTCCAAGAAAAGATGAAAAGTTTTTTTTTGTAGTTATGTTGGAGATCCTGGCTTCCAAGTTGGTGTTGGTGAAGACATTGGTGTCCATCAAAGTACTGTTTGTAGAACAGTGAATTCTGTTGCAAAATCAATTGGAAACAAAGCTTTCAACTGTAAAATGTCCGTTAAATTGTGAGCAACAGTTAAGAGCAAAACAAGAATGACTTAGCAAATACAGATTTCCATACTAAAAACAAAATTGCATCCAGAAGAATATCAACCGCTCCTGTGATTAGCCAGATGTCCTGTCGATTGAACACCTGCACCCAGATATTAGATGATAGCCTGTTGAATGTTGATAGCCCTGGTGAGCTGCTGTAGCAGTGTTACAAGTGGGATATGTAACTTGACCAAATAGTGTTTAATGCTAACTGTTAAACCATACTGAGTTAGTAATCTAATCTGTCATTTATGAAACTGTCTTTAGCTTGAAACAAAAGTAAAAAACGAAAATTTGGTGTACTGAGTGTTTACTGCATTACGTTTTACAATTTAGGAATGGGTGCAAAACTCAAAGTAATCAAATATCAGTTGATTCAGTTGGCTCCAAGTATAAAAACTTAATTATGATTAAATAAAATTTAAAAAAAGTAGTTAATTTCAGATGAATTACAGCATTTACTTGGATGAATGCAGTAAATACTTAAAGTTTTTACTCTTTAGTATCTACTTTTTTGTAAGCATACGAAACAAAGTAAATACTGAAATACTTGAAATCAAAGTATTTACATTTATCTTTTACTTTAAGTAACTACTTTGTTTTTATGCATATCACTCATTATCAAAAAATTCAGCTCACTAGGAAATTTTTCCTAGATTGAATGTCTAAAATGACTGGACTATGAACATATGAAGTAAGAAATTTTGTTAATTTGTGATTTGAGGTAAGAGAACTTTAATTAAAAGTGCTGTCTTGTTTTGCTTATGAAAAAATACTAACGGATTCTGTTCACTTCTTAACTTGAGTTATGAACTCTCTTAGGTTGAAGCATTTGCTATTTTCTAATCCGAGGCGCAAACCTCAGGTCCATTTGACGACGTTTTATGTAAACTATTGCCATACAAATTGAATTTATTTATTTATTTATTTATTTCTATCGAGCTTAAACTCTATTAGAATATAATTTGACAGATAAAGTGAATTGGAGCGTTTTAAGCGGAAAACACAAAGCTTGTTTGCTGTTAGCGTTCAGTGACTTATAAAGTTCAAGCATAGGAAACTTTGATTGGACATACTGTGAGAACCCCTTAAGGCTAGGTTTCCCATTGAAAATTTCGTTGGTCTTTTGCGTAAAACTGTGTAGCTCCCAAAATATTCCGAATATTTAAATGAAATCAACGGGTATAGATTATACATTTAATAAGCTAAGAAATTATTTAGCTAAAAAAAATATTAAAAATATATTTCATCCCAACATGGTCATGCGTAACGAAAAATTATGAAATTTTTGGAGACGTTTGCAGGGGAAAAGTTTTGTTGCCTTAAAAACTTATTTTTTATTCTTTTTATATTTTTTATCTATTCTTAAAATGTCTCACCACTCAGTAACGTGGCCTTTTTTTTAATATTATGTCCAGTTTCGTCAAAAAAAATTAACAAAATCACGAAAAATGGGGGAAATTTAGCAAAAGTAGGTCTGATTTATTTGGAATAATTTCTAAATTAGAAAAGATAAAAAATTGAAAATATTTTTTTTATATTGTCGAAATATACATAATATCACAATATTTTCTTAATTTTTTTATAAAATATTTTACTAGATTTTTTTGAAGTGCAAAGTAAAAAAATGCATGTTTTTCTTAGAATATTCTACGGCAAACAAGATTCCAGCCCCATTTAGTTTGACTCAACAACAAAAGTATTTTTTTATGAAAATTGAACATCTCTGCGACTCAGTAACGTTTTTAGAAAAAAAAGAAAAAAATTAAAACATATTTAAAAATGCATTTAAAAAAGTCAATATTTGTGTATCAATTATGAGGAGAATGCAGCAAACAATATTTTCAAAAATATTTTTTTAATTTTTTTTCATATTTTTTATATAGAAATCAGAAATTAAAATAATTTTACGATATCCCGTTTATTTTATATTAATATTCGAAAATGGGTATTTTTTTAGATTTTTACAAGAAAAATCGCGTTTGCTCACACACACTAAGGTACTCAGTTCAAACGAATTGAACTAGGTGGCGTTGTTTTATATTTCATTCTCTTCTCCTTCGTTTTATTTTCATAGGATAGAGAAAAAAATGTTCATACCAAACGTTCTCATAGAATTCGTTTGAGAATGAAAATTAATTTTTTTATACTTCTGGAATGTTTAGGATATGCAGACATATAAATGTAGATAGGCAATTGTGATCACTACTTTGTACTTTGTAGGTATTCGATGAAAAAGTTGTTTTGAATACCTCCCTACATTTGTCATATTGGCAGGCATACATTTCGAATATGTATGTGAATGCGCGTATTTTATACGAATGAGTCAAGTGCAAGGGCAAGGTAATAATATTCTCGTTATTTTATTGTATTTCAAATCGAATTCTTGCGAATTCTTTGTTTTATAGAATTATAAAAATCAATCTAGTGTCTAATCTTGACCTAATCTTGTTTTGTAAAATAACTAGATGACAAAAAATAATTTTTGATTCCTTGGAATCATTTTTCTTCATAATATTATTACTTGCAGGTGTAGGTAGGTTTAGAAAAATAAATTTTATTATATTATATTATATTCATCAGCCGATGGCCTCAGTCGCCAGTGCTGCTATGTGTCTGTAGTTCGTTACATTCATGCGCGAAGTACTGTGAAAAGGCAATGTCAATATTATATTCCTTGAAACCTTAAGAAAATAAACCCCAATGCATTTGGGAATAATAAAAAAAATTTATAGTTTGAGTAATTTTTTGCCTATTTAAAAAAAAAAACAAATAATCTCCCATCCGTGACCCAAATCGGTTAAAGAACAATCGTAGTAGTTGAAGACAATCGGGTAACTTTTGCCTAAATACCCAAGGAAAGACAGAATTGAGGCAATCACTTTTTTGATTTTTCTATCATCGTAAAATCATCTTTGATCAAAATATCGTCTTGAACTTTTTTAATTGTTCATAGCTTGTCAAAAAGTACCTCTTCGTCTTTTTATAGATAAATATAAAGATGAAACCAAAGAAAAATTAAAATCGTTCGTCAGGACCCCAAAAGAGAAACAATTCGAACACAAATGTCAGCAAAACTCAAAACCATCATAATCCGAAATTACAAAATTTGCGTAGAAAGAAGAAAAACAACAATTCATGAATGCTTCTCCTACTCTAAGTGCACATAACATAATACGTACATATGTAGAATGTAGATGCATTTTTGTGTATGTCCACACCACAGTCCATAATTCCACATAGTAAATAGATACATGCGAAAATACCTCTTTTTTCATCCCTATTTTTTGGACCTTCGTAAGCGAAACTCATTTTTTACATATCGCTCACTGAAACTGAATTCTGAGTGAGAAAAAAAAAACAAAAACTAGAAAACTAGAAATTTCAAGTGGCTATGTGAGACGGAAATAAAAAAAAGAAAGGGAAATATTCACTAACACTCGTGCATGCTTTTACACGAACTCGGAGTTCAAGAAAAAAGGAAACCCAGTCTTAACATAAAAGTAACGTCGCAAAAGCTGTAGCAAAAGTAGAATGTTTTCTACTTTTTGATAATGTATCTGCTCACCGACATGTTTTCTTGTTTGTTTGTATGAAAACTGCCTTAGCTGTCGGTTTTGTTTAAAAAAAAAAAAAAAAATTTTTGAGAAAGAACATAAAATAAATTTAATAAAATGACAGATGTCAGTCAAAGTTCAATCCAAAGTATGGACGCGTAACTGAGTCAACGCTAACAGAAAAGCAGCTCTGTGTGTTATTACACCAGACTGTTTTTATGCTGCGTGTTTCGTAGATTTTCTTTTGAACACTCATTCCGTCAATCTCGCATTATTACACGGATGTTTTTCGGTTGACTGTTTTTGACACTTCTATTTCATTGCTTTGTTCTCATCCACTCAAAGTGTGAAAATAATTAAAGAAAACTTCATTTTTTATTAAAATAAACACTCATAAAATGTCATTTGAAGTTTTAGATAAAATATTATGTCGTTTTCGATTGGTTTCACTCAAGAATTCACTCATTCTGAAATCGAATGGAACAGGTCAAATCGCTTCCACTGAGTTTTGTTTTTTTGTGTTTGTGTGAAATTTCAAAAGTCAAATATCTGATTTTTCTTTCAAAAATCCTCATTAAAAACAAAAACAAAACTGATTGAGTATTATTTTTGACTTTTTATTATTCGTGTATTAGTGCTTCTTGAGTGGATTCTGATTTGAAATCAAGAAGAGAATTTCTCTTCTAAGAAGCGTTCTGTCTGTCAGTTTCGTGCGAATAAAACGCTTTTAGAAGGCTTCGGAATGATTCCGGACGCTTCCGGAGAGCCAATCGAAAACGACATTAGATAATGCAGATATAATTATTGACATCATGGATAAGGATAATATAGTTTGTTTTTGTGTTATTTAACACTCGCAGTCAGGCTGCTTTGGTTTTTATTTTATTTGTTTGTTTGAACAACGATAGCAACTTAGAGGTGCTTCCACCAATGTTTTTTTCCGTCAATTTCTTTTGGCTGGAGTTATAGCTATTTCACGGGTGCCAAGCCGATCATCAGACTCCTTTGTTAGTGGTGCTGCCTGGTTTTTATTTTTCATATTAATGAAAAACTTTCTGAGTTTACTTTGGGATTTGAACCTAGGACCAGCTAGTTGGGAAGCCAATGCACTACGCACTGCGCTAACCACTCCACTGATTTTTGGTTTCCCATTTCAGACAAAGACAAGACAAAGGAGTCTGATGATCGGCTTGGCACCCGTGAAATAGCTATAACTCCAGCCAAAAGAAATTGACGGAAAAAACCATTGGTGGAAGCACCTCTAAGTTGCTATCGTTGTTCAAACAAACAAATAAAATAAAAACCAAAGCAGCCTGACTGCGAGTGTTAAATAACACAAAAACAAACTATAACAAATAAAAAACTGACTAAAAGTCAAATCTTTCAAAAATCTAACCCTCTGTGTACACAAACGAATTGTTGTGACACAGAGATAGGAAATTAGAAAAAATGAAAGCGGAACAAGATAGCATACTTAAAGGAGCTTGTAAAAAGCTCTTGGTTCATGGCAATGATAAACAAACAAAAAAGTCTGAAATGGGAAACCAAAAATCAGTGGAGTGGTTAGCGCAGTGCGTAGTGCATTGGCTTCCCAACTAGCTGGTCCTAGGTTCAAATCCCAAAGTAAACTCAGAAAGTTTTTCATTAATATGAAAAATAAAAACCAGGCAGCACCACTAACAAAGGAGTCTGATGATCGGCTTGGCACCCGTGAAATAGCTATAACTCCAGATAAGGATAATAGTTCCGATGAAGAAATCTTGTTAGATGTGTAAGAGTTGTTTACTCAAAGACACTAGAAACAATAATAAAGCAACGCCAAGAAACAAAGAAAGAGAAGAAAAAGAAACGTCAAAAACCATCCGAAAATCCTGAACCCACAAGCCACAACTCTGCGGGTTGAGACTTTTTAAAGTATTTCTATTTCACCTACTTTCTCTTTCGCACTTATTTGCGTCTTTCTAAAAACGTCTGAGTGCAAGAACACACTTTGTGTTTTCCGCTTTATTCGCACCTGATTACTGTGCTGGCTACTGAGTAGTGAAAAAAACACGACTCAAGTTTGTATTGATTCATAAGAATAAAATTAACTTTCTATTCGTATGGAACACAGAAGTTGAACTCATTTTTTTTACGAACGCAAGACTCTTCATAAACAACCAATAAACATTCCTTTCAAATTCTATTAAATGAAAAATTTGTTTAAATTATTTGCATGTTATTGTATTATTGGGTTTTCGAATGGAAAACAGAAAGTTGTTGACGAAAAACTCGGAAAACTCATTGGTTTTCCAAGGGAAAATTGTTATTGGAGTTGCTCTGAAGGGTGGCGAGACGAAGTTCACGGGGTCAGCTAGTATGCATACATATTTACAAAAAAAAATGCGAGTGCAAAATTAAAGAAGGAATTATATGTTGATTTTCTATATCTTGCAATAGGTAACTTGGTCATTTTTATACCTTTTTTCTGAGCGTCTTCAAATTTTCGACGTTGAATTTCACGCATTTCTCGGGCAACTGTAATGTTTGTAACCAATTCATCTCCAAATTCTATTAGGTCCTGAATCTTTTCGTTACTTTCTTCTAATTGAATCTCAATTACAGACTTATTCTTTTTAATGGAACCCCTTTAGAATGGAAGGAGAAATGTTTGCTTTAAATTTCATTTATTCATTAAAAACGTAGGTATGTTGTGCATACTCAGGTTTATTGTTTTTAATTCGCTCCTTTATGAGTTCTCGTATTTTTTCCCTCCTTTCATCCCATTCTGCAGTTGTTCGAATCTTTTTCTTTTTTTCATCAGCCATTATTTAAACAAAAACAATTGATTTAAAATTCAAGGATATTCTTTTGATAAACTTGTTTTTCTATTTTCATCGATCAAACAAAACAAAGAACAACAATAAAAATACTCATGTAGTCCTTAGCAACAATTATAATTCAATTTGCCTCAATTATGCACGCATAAGTGAACAAGCCTAAGGACAAACCAAAATGTAATTAAGCTAAGTTCGTCAAATTGTCGTTAAAATTTTTAGAAAATTTTAAAAATGTGGTTTTATTCGCCTTTTTTAAATCGGTGGAAAACTCATGTTTTAAAGGTCAAAATCAGACTTTACTGTAGAACAATTTTTTTCTTAGAAGGTGACCTAGAATTACATCCCAAAGTTATGGCAAGACTCAGGAAAATTCTGACCAAAGATTCAGTTACTCTAGGATCTCTCAAAAACCCTACAGGCATCTGGACTGAATCCTGTAGCACCCTTGAGCTCATTTTCCTGGCTGCGTAGCTGATATCCGTAGTCCAGAAACAGAATCTCATACAGAAACCCTAGTACCATAGGATATTATAACGGAAGAAAGGATAAAAAGAGCTATTCACTCCTTTTCCCCGTATAAATCCCCTGGTCCAGCCGGAATCTTCCCTATGAAGCTTCAGAAGAGCATAAACCTTATCATCCCACACCTAGCTAGCATTTTCTATAATAGGCTTAAATGGGGGTATATTCCCTTATCGTGGCGTGAGGTAAAGGTAGTTTTCATCCCTAAGGCTGGTAAACCTAGCCATGCGGAGGCCAAAGACTTTAGACCCATTAGTCTAACATCGTTTATTTCGAAAACTTTTGAAAGGCTGATTGATATGCATATCCGAAGCACCTTGAAACCGGACTGTACATCGGAAGCTCAACATGCCTACATTAGAGGAAAAAGCGTTGAAACAGCATTGCACAGTGTTGTCTTGTCAGCGTCGTAGAAAAATCACTGAATGACAAGGAATAGACCCTTGCAACGTTTTTGGATATTGAAGGAGCCTTCAATAACGTGAAGAACGAAACAGTGAAGCAAGCCTTGGACGACCACAAGGTCGAAAGGGCAATAATACAGTGGATAATGTGTATGCTTAGGAAGATACAAATCAACACTGAGCAAGCAGAGGAAAGGGTGAGAGTAACCACATCCAGGGGTACTCCACAGGGTGGAGTTCTCTCACCGCTACTCTGGGTTCTTGTCATGAACGGCATACTCTCTAAATTGAAATCAAGTGGAGTAAGGATAGTAGCCTACGCTGATGATCTTGCATTACTAGCGACCGGCAGGTTCCTGCCCACTATCAGTGAACAAACAGAATACGCCCTCTCGTTGGTAAGCAAATGGACTAAAAACTGTGGGCTGACAGTCAATCCAGCTAAAACAGAACTAGTGCTATTTACTAACAAACGCAAAATACCCGATTTTAAAATATCTTCAATTGAAGGCTGCCCTCTCAAAATCTCTGATCACGCAAAGTATCTCGGTGTGATCTTAGATAAAAAACTAAACTGGGGCCTGAACACCAAAGATAGATTCAAAAATGCATCGACTGCCTTTTACTCCTGCAATAGAATTTTCGGGAAAACCTGGGGACCAAACCCTAAAATTATCAGATGGATGTATTGGGCAATAATTAGACCAATACTAACCTACGGTAATTTGGTATGGTGGAAAGCTTTAGAAAAGAGCACGAACCTGAAAACTTTGACAAAAGTTCAAAGACTTGCGTGCATGCACTGGCATTAGGGGGGCAATGAGATCCACTCCAACTGCGGGACTGGAAGTTATACTCAATCTTATTCCCCTAGACCTCTTTGTTCAAGAATCTGGGGCCAAAAGTTCCTTGAGACTTAGTCAAACTAAAGTCTGGAAAAACAGTTCCATAGGACATGCTAATTTCCTTCATAAAGTTATGGGTCATAGTACTACAACAGTTAACCTTAGGCTTCCAGACTACAGTAGCAGTAGTGTCTTCCAAGCGGAGGTACTGGCAGTGACAATAGCTACTAAAAAGAGACCAATGATGGCGATACCACGAGCTGATATCACCTTTTATATTGATAGCCAAGCGGCAATAAAAGCGATTACTGCAACTGAAGTAAAATCAAAGCTTGTTTCATGCTGCCGCGAAGAGCTTCAGGTTCTTAGCCCACAGCTCAGGAAAAAATTATGCAACTATACAAGAGATCACTTCGATCTCTTGTAAGCATAATTACCGGACATAATCTGTTAGGATATCATATAAGAAAAATATGGGAATCAGTTCAGATGATCTATGCAGTGGATGCGGTGACGAAGAGGTGCATGAAGACACTTCGCACTTTCTGTGTCACTGTCTTGCACTCTCCTACCAAAGGAAGAAATTGCTCGGCAACTATTTCTTCGGGGATTTAGAAGAACTCTCTAGTACACCAGGTACTAACATTCTGAACTTCGTCAATGCATCTAAATGGCTTGATTTACTGAACACATAGGTTTTTCTTATTAGCTTGAGTAGCAATACTCACGGGTATCACAATGGATCTGTATTGATCTAAGTGTGACGGTAACGACACCAACTGTCAGCCATATTACCTAACCTAACCTATGGCACACGAACTGCTGGGCACCATTGAATAAGAAGTACAGGAAGGGGTCTTATGAAAAAGAAGTGAAGCATTAATGTTGTTTCAACAACGATAACAACTTAGAGGTGCTTCCACCAATGGCTTTTTCCGTCAATTCCTTTGTTTGGCTGGAGTTATATAGCTATTTCACGGGTGCCAAGCCGATCATCAGACTCCTTTATTAGTGGTGCTGCCTAGTTATTTTTCATATTAATCGAAAAACTTTTTGAAGCATTTTTCTAAGTAGTGTGAGTTTCACAAACACAAACGCATTACAACAGGGCTGGTCTGCAGTTGAATGGTTAATCTCAGGGGCGCCAAGCGAAATATGATTGAATCGAGATTATATTGATTGTGCATCAATTTTATTTTTCAATTTCAATTCTTTTTTGGACCACATGGTGTTTTAACGTTCAAGGTGTACATGCACGATTATTATTATTATTTTTTTTTATTTTTCGTTACATTTTCTTCATTTTTCATCCTTAATTTATCATATTTATTGTCCTTTTTCGAGTCGTATTCGAAAGCGCATTCTATGAACATCTTGATCAAGTGTTAAAAAGCACAACAAATTGTGTAGCGCTTAACAATCACCAACAAAAATAAATGCGCCCCTGAACTTGAGTTTTTGTTTTTTTGACAGACGAAACTACAAAACAACATTTGACCAATTACAGCTCAACAAATGACAGATGAGATTCAAAATTTGAAAGATGAGTTTTAAAATTTGTCATCATCAGAATTTTTTGTTGCTTCACTCACGTATACTGTACGTGTAGCTTACACCGCTTCCTGTACTTCTTATTCAATGCTGGGCACCTTGTCATTGACATAATATATATGGACTGCTAGTCACTTGTCATTTCCATACATTTCATGAGAAGAAAAAAGGTACAAGCTACAGCAGCGCCATTGGTTCGAAGCGGCCAAATTAGTCCCAAAAAATATGTTTGAATTCACAGCGACAGTGTTACCACATGGACTCTATAGATTGAAAATGGACTCGTTGTTTCTTCCTTGGCTCGGGGACTCGTTTTTATAACGTTTTTTGTTTGCAGAACACAAATAAGTATGTTAAAAATTTGTAACAAAATGATTTCTGAAAGTATTTAATTTTTTTTTACGTGGACTCGTTTTTCAAGCATCTTGGACTCGAAAATATTTTTCCCTGCGGTAACACTGCACAGCGACCTCGTTGTTTATGTTTTTGTTTTTGTTCATTTTTGACAGCTGGAATCGTTCTTTTTTTGGCCACCCTGAACCAATGGCGCTCTTTACGCTGAACACGCGTGAAGTTGGCAACTAGCAGTCCATATTAAGTCAATGATATTATTATATGTCAATGCACCTTGTATTTATTAGACAGGTGGTATTATCAAGATGGTATTTACTACTCTTGCCATCTATTTACAAGCGGATGGCGACAGTCATATATGCCGTTTTGATAATACCTGTCAAAATAATATACTAAGGGCGTTTTTAATTCGCAATCTGGAATTGAAAAAAAGCATTCTAAATGCGTTCAATTGGGCAAAAGTGACAGTTCTGATTCTGAAAAGAAGAGAATTCCTTTCTGATTTTAAAACCAGAATGCTTTTTTTAGATTCCGCATTGCCAATCAAAAACGAGCCCGATGAAGAAATCGCCATGAAACGAACTAGCCCAATTGATTTGTTTGGAATTCCATTATAATATGTGGTTCGTGTACATACTAGCGGAAATGAACACAAAAAATGGCTGCCTTGTCATCTGAAACGTCAAAATTCCTCCATTGAACTTGTTTTTCCCTTTTGACGTTTTTCTTTCTTTTCCCCGAATAACGCTATGTCGGTAGGTGTTTGAAATTTTCTGACCAAATTTTATCCTTACGCATCGGCTTCATTTAATATTTAATTAAATTAATTCTTCATTCAAATGAAAACTTAACATTAAAATTATATCTTAAAACAATTATTTAGTGAATGTTTCAAGTAATATGCTATTTTTTGTGCAAATGATTTCAGCCTGCAGCTGTTGTGAAGAAGGAAGCCCCTAAGAAGGTGAAGAGGGATCCGGCAAAGAACCCTATGCGGGACTTGCACATCCGAAAACTATGCCTGAACATTTGTGTGGGTGAATCTGGTGATAGGCTTACAAGGGCCGCTAAAGTGAGTTCTTTTTGTTTCATACAAAACTTTCCATGAAAGTAAATTGTCTCTTGTCTTATTCCTTAGGTGCTGGAACAGTTGACTGGTCAACAGCCTGTGTTTTCTAAGGCCCGTTATACCGTGCGTTCATTCGGTATCAGACGTAATGAAAAAATTGCTGTACATTGCACTGTCCGCGGCGCCAAAGCCGAAGAGATCCTGGAACGTGGTCTTAAAGTTCGTGAATATGAATTGAGAAGGGATAACTTCTCTTCAACCGGAAACTTTGGTTTCGGTATCCAAGAACACATTGATTTGGGTATCAAATACGATCCATCCATTGGTATCTACGGTTTGGACTTTTACGTTGTCTTGGGACGTCCAGGTATGTTATGCTTCCAAATATTTGTAAGGTTTGCCCAAAATTAGATGTTAAAAGGTTTTCTTATTGACCAATAACATTCAGTCAATGTGCATAGAACAATTGTGTTTTGCTTAATGGAATTGAACAATTTGATCAATTCTACGGTGATTTACAAACAAAAAACAAATAAAAGCTCCTGTCCTGGTCACCTAAAAACAATTTTCCATCTGTATTTGCAGGTTATAACGTAGCTCACAGAAAACGTAAATCAGGCATGGTTGGATTCCCTCACCGATTGACTAAAGAAGACGCCATGAAGTGGTTCCAACAGAAATACGATGGAATCATCTTGAACAGCAAGAAATAACTTCTTAAGAATTCAAACAATTTTTAAATAAAATAACAAAATCCAAGTTGGTTGTTTTTTATTAAATTTTGTTTATTCGTTTGCTGACTCGATGACAACGGGTATCGGAGTGTTGAAAAAGTAATTACTGGTTGGATGTTCCCTGAAGAATTCGCCGCCCTTTTCTTCATAGTCTTGTTTTGTTGTCGAATATTCATGAAGAGTCTGGCTGCGAGAGATATCGCGCGCACCAAACCAGGCATCTAAAGAAGCTGAATCGGCTAAGTGAATATTATGTGGCGATTGAAAAGGTCGCATTTCCAAAAGTTCCTTTGAAATTCGTTCTTTGAGACCTTGAAGAAAGACTTGGTGAATTAGGGTAAATATTTTTGTAGAAACTCACGCTTACCAGGTAATAGTGAACACCCGCCGGTCAAAAAAAACGTTTTTTGCTAGACGAAGTTGCTCATTTGAAGTAAATAGTTTGAAAACATAATCCAACAATTCCGCTAAACCACACTCTGAGCTACCAATCATGCTCGGTTGAAAGAGAAGTTCAGCAGCCCGAATAGACTCCACGCCGACATGAAGCTTAAAGTAAAAAAAAAAAAACTTATTCTATCTGCATCAGGATCTACCTGGATCAGGTCCGGGCCTCCTTGAGCAAGTTCTTTCATGTATCCCGATTTTTTGCCGACGCCAACTATTCTCTGTAAGACTTCTCTAATGCCAACATTTGGGTGGATTGATGGGGGACGATAGTCCCTCTTACAGATGTTCCAGATTCACGGATTGCTTTCTCCAACGCAAGGTTGAAGAGAAGATAGACCAGTCCATCCCTTTGTTGGAGTTCATTGTAAATGCTGACGTGTCTGGATAGCAATCCGGATACCTTAATTTGGCTTGAAACGTTGGTCATGGTCAGCCTACATTGTCTAGCTGCCGAGCTATTCAAAGCAGCAGGCGACGATCTAGATAGGAAAATGCACCAAATCATTTGTAAGATATGGTCGGAAGAATGCGTGCCCGATGAATAGAACCTCAGCATTGTTTGCCCGATCCTGAAAAAGGGAGATCCTCTAAACTGCGCCAACTACAGAGGAATCAGCCTACTGAACATCGCCTACAAGATCCTCTGCCGTAATATGTGAACGTCTGAAGCCTTTCGTCAACAATCTGTTTGGTCCTTATCAATGTGCCTTCAGACCAGGAAAGTCAACCAAATCGATACCCACCATCTTTTCATCGATTTTAAGGCCGCGTATGACAGCATCTACAGAGACGAACTGTATCAAGGTTGGCAACAAGCTTACGGAATCTTTCGATGTCAAAAAAGGATTCAGACAAGGCGATGCACTGTCGTGCGATTTCTTTAACATCGTTCTTGAGAAGATAGTGCAAAACTCCACCGTCAACACCAGAGGCACTATCTTCCATAAATCTGTTCAACTTCTCGCGTACGCCGACGATATTGATATAATGGGAAGAACACAGCGTGATGTAAATGGCGCCTTTGTGTTAATTGAGATAGAAGCGGCAAAAATCGGTTTAGCGGTAAATGAGGGAAAAGCGAAGTATATGCTGTCTTCGAGGAAGGACACCCAACACCGACGGATCGGACAGAACGTCACAATAGACGCATACAACTTCGAGATAGTAGAGATGTTTGTCTACCCAGGCTCCCCTATTAACACGGGCAATAACACCAGCGCTTAGATCAGACGAAGAACAACTCTTGCTAATCGCTGTTTCTTTCGGCTAAGAAAGCAATTGAGAGGAAAAATCCTCTCTCGAGCAACTAAGGTAAAACTGTACAACACGCTCATCATCCCTGTCCTGCTGTATGGTGCAGGAAAGTTCTTCGGGTCATCTTTAGCCCCGTGTGCATTGATGGGGCATAGAGAAGAGGATACAACAGCTGTTATGACCCATATTGGGGTCACGAAGCAACGGGTTTATTTCCTCATTTCCTCATTACAATGTTTCGTAACATTATTGCAAGTTCAGCGATTGTGTTTCGACATCGTAATGAGGACAAGGGAAAACAACCTCCAAGTGCTTCGTCGGCTTTATTGGGTCATTGATTGGGTTTCAAGTTAGAAGTGTGAATTTGTTTTGATGAGTCGTTTAAGAGATATCGAACAAGTGAGTTGTTTAATTGAAATATTGAAATAATAACGTCACACAGCGAACTTTACGGGTTGTACAACGACATGGACCTAGCCAGAAGGAACAAGGTCCAGAGACTCAGATGGTTCGGTCATTTAGAGCGGATGGACACCAATGCTTCGGCCCGGAAAGCTTTCGACGCTATACCCGAGGGACGTAGGAGAGGAAGACCGCGACTCAGGTGGCGCACACAAGTGGAAGAGGACCTCAATCACCTTGGAGTGCAAAACTGGAGTCTGGAGACAGCTAGCTAGGGACCGAGCTGACTGGCGGAGACTGTTGATTGAGGCCCAAGTCCACACTGGACTGTAACGCCACCTTAAGTAAGCAAGTCTCAAAAGGCAAATTCAAAACAATTTCTTCGGGTAAAAAAAAATCAAATCTTTGATTATGGTTTAAGTTTTTGGATAAATGGAAATCGGCATTACTCAATTTTGTATATTGGCAGCACTCAAATTGACACTACTTTCACTTTGCCTGACTGACAGTGACAGTAGCTTGTTATTTTTTGTTGTCGTTCTCGTTCAGTCGAGGTAGTTGTCTTTGAGCTGAGAAGGTAAATTTTTTGAAAATATTTCTTTTAATTTGTTCAATTATATAAACAATCGAAAAATTATAATTTTAAGAATCCCAACCAAGTTCTTTCGATGGCGCTTTTTGCTCGTGCATTGCGTACGATTTCTGGCGTGCAAGTTCAGAAAGCTTTAAGGAATTATATTAGAACCGACATCCCCGCAGTAACAGCTTTCAGAAAATATGGCACAGCATACGAAGCTGATGGCAAAACCAAAGTCAACATCTTGAACAAAGAAATAGAATTGGGACTCATGATAAATGGCTTTAGTCAGTACGGATTTCGCTTAAACAATGATATGGTGATAGTCGGACCTATGGCAATATTTCCAAGGTAAGCTGACTGATGAATAATATTGAACTTGAATAAACACTTGCATCCTTTTTATGCAGATCTGTATTATCATGGAATATAAGTACCTATGAGGACATAAATGAGGACAGCTTGAGTATATTCTACACATTGGAACCGAAAATTGATGTTCTGGTAGTTGGCATTGGCGATCAGAAAGTCACACCACAGCTCTCAATGAAAATCATACAGTTTATGAAGAAGTACAAAATTAATGTTGAAATATTGACCACTGAACAGGTATGGTTTTGAAACTTAAGTGAACATCATATCTTAAAGTGTTATCTATTGTAGGCTTGTGCTACGTTCAACTTCCTTAATGCAGAGAGTCGTATGGTTGCCGCTGCCTTGATACCTCCTTTGCACATAACATACAATGAGAATAATATTCTTCAAACAAAACTACGCCAAAAACAATTGTATGAGATTGACGAGTTTTGAAAATTCTTAGGTTATTGTGAAATCGATTATAGTTCTACCATGTGTTAAAATTAAAAGCAGATTGTAAGTAAAATAATATAATGATGTGGCAAACATATCTACGGGTTTTCGCAATCACCGTAATACAAACTGGGAACGATATAGGGAGGTACTAGCACAACTGATTGACCACAACCTTCTTAAAAGCTCCTTCACCAAAGATGAACTAGATCTCTCTGTGAATCATCTCACCGAAGCCTTCAATGAATCAATGAGGACTTCATGCGCATTAACCATTTTAAAGGGTAAAAAGAAACCTCACTGGTGGCACAAGGAACTAGAACTATTCAGGAAGAGTTGTCGCAAACCCTTCAATAGATCTAAGTACACTAGATCTCCCTCTGACTGGGACTTATAAACAAGCTCTAAAGCAATGTAAGAAAGAATTAAGGAAGAGGAAGAGGTCTTCTTGGAGAAACTTCGGTGGAAAAATTGAAAATACTTCAGAAGCCTCAAGACTCAGGAAAATTATCTCAAAAAGTCCAACAACACCCAGTGTTTTAATGACAGAAGCAAGCGGGCACGTGGACTACCACAGATGAAGAATCTCTTAATCTTTCATTAGACACCCTTTCCAGGTAGCTCTAACATATTAAACGACTTAACATCTTAGTCTCAACCCATTACAAACGATGTAGTTGATCTAATAACGCGGGAAAAACTGCAATGGGCTGTAGATAGCTTTGATCCGTATAAGACTCCAGGGCCAGACGGAATCATTCCGGCCGAATTAAAAAAATTGCTCAGATATGATCATTCCACCATTGGAGATCATTCTGTCTAGCTGTGTAAGGTTGAGATATATTCCCAAATCCTGGAGAATGGCAAAAGTAGTCTTCATTCCTAAAGCAGGGAAATCCTCTCAAGTTAATCCTAAAGATCAACGACCAATCAGCCTATCATCCTACCTTCTTAAAACCCTGGAAAGATTGATTGAAATTCACATCAGAAATAACTTGAAACCATCTCATTTCCACAGCTCAACATTGCGTAATCAGTAGAAATAGCACTTCATTCGCTGGTACGTAGTATTGAATGTTCCCTCAAATACAAACAATATAACCTAGTAGCGAACCTCCACCCTTCATGGGGTAAGCCTTGACGTGGCGGAGCGGCTTACGGTAACTACTACTAAGAACTTTAGAGCTATGCGATCGCGAAACTTGTTTTCGCAGAAGGGCCTCCCATAGTCGACAGGTCGAAACGGAGTAGGCTGTTACTAAAAATTACCCCCCACAACGAAGGAGTGTTCCCACAAAGGCACTCCCAACGAGTGACGGCAGCGGATGAATTTCTTTTTTGGAATCAACGGTGGCGTCATCAGTTCCAGTTAGGCCTTTACGGGCTACTTCGACTTATTTGAAGCCCAGACCGCAAACTTGGAGCTCTTGTACTTGGAGTCACATCAAGTGCCTGTTACTCCAGGTTGGGGGTTGTACGTCCGGGTGACTTCCCGACTACGTACAGCCCTATTCTGCTATTCATCGGGGGGAATTTTTCTTCAATTTTCAGTTCACACTATTCTACTATCCATTCGAATCGAATCTGGACTCACCTCGTGAACGTCGGTAATACGTCGCGGTATTCTGTTATTCACGCGAACACATTCATTCTATACAATTCAAATCCGCATACTAAATGTTGCGGGTTTTTCATTAAATGAATTTTTTATCTGAATGGTGGTCAATAAAATGTAATTTATTGATTGATTATTTGTATAAATAAAGATTGTTAACATTTTCAGGGGCAGAACAAAGAATAGAGACCTATTTATGGCAATAATTTCCGGAATGAAGTTAAATCCAAACATTTCCAAAAAAATAATGCTAAAAGACAACCCCAGGACCTTCCAGATTTTTGCAATTATCTTAAAGATAGCGTAAACTTCCTGGGTCTACCATTGAAATATTTGACTGTGTGGAAGATTTGTTTGTAATTTTCATGAACAGCTGTTAACTTGTAGTGTAAAATTGCTTTGGATAATGTAGTTCACCCGATGGATAGCAGAATGTAAAGGCAGTGTTCGCGGGAATCGAATCTACGATTCACGCGGATAGCAGAATAGCGCTGGTAGAAAAAGATTTAGTTGCGAAGCAACAACAGGCCTCGGAAACGGATGGATACACTGATGACGAACCAAGCAAATGTATTAAGGACAACGAATTTCGGATATGCTGGCTGGCGGAGACTGTTGATTGAGGCCCAAGTCCACACCGGACTGTAGAGTAACTGAAACGTTGCAATATCTGTTTCTATGAAAAACTTTCAAGTTCTCTCGGAACTCTTACAAAATGCCTTATACAGGCTAACCAATTGGGCTAAGCATTGTAGCTTGGACGTAAATCCACATAAAACAGAACTAGTACTCTACGAGAAGGTACACAATTTCTCAAATTAGCCCACTCACGATTAAAGAAATACCCTTAAGCTTTTCCGACCAAGCCAAACATTTAGGCCTTATTTTAGACAAAAAACTAAATTGGAAGGCAAATATTGATGAACGGGTAAAAAAGGCTACTGTAGCACTTTTTACTCGAAAAAGACCATAGGCTCAAAATGGGGCTTCTCCCCAAAAATAACCAACTGGCTAATACACGACCGATACTCGTTTATAGAGTTGTCGTATGGTGGACCGCACTGGACAAGATGGTAAATGTGAATAAACTCATCAAAATCTAGCGGTCAGCAGGTATGTGCATCACAGGAGCACTTCGCTCAACACCAACAGCAGCATTGGAGGTGCTTCGTAACCTAACACCTCTTGAAATCTTCTCCAAAATGGTGGCAGCCACCTCATGCGTGAGACTTGGAGCAACCTCTCAATGGATTAGTAACAACACTGGACTACTATCTTAGACAATTTCAGATCACTTAGACTATACCACCCCAAAAATGGTATTCGATAATAACTTCCAAGTTTCAATCCCTTCAAGATCCTCTTGGGAAGAAGAAAGACCTCTAGAAGAAAACACGACACACTTCTATACAGACGGTTCAAAGACCGATTACGACGTTGGAAGTGGTATTCGAAACAACTGAATCTCAGTCTAAGAAAACGTTATATCTTGCAAGGATATACGTATTTTCTCGGACAGCAAAGCAGCCCTCAAATCCCTCGCGACTGTCTCCACAAACTCTCAAATAGTCCACGACTGTCGATCATCTCTGAATGAGATGACGGAACTGTTTAACATTCACCTCATTTGGGTGCCGGGCCACAGAGACATCCCGGGAAATTGCAAAGCCTGTGAGCTCGCCAAAAACGAAACACTTCTGCCAACTTATAGACAAAGACATAACATGGGAACACCACTTGCTACATGCAAATATCTTCTCAAACAATATGCTCTAGAATCAACAAATGCTAGATGGTCATAGGGTACCACCTGCCTAGCAACCAAACAAATATGGCCAAGCATGTACCTTAAACGGTCAAAAGGCTTGATTTCCCTGAGCAGACAAAGTATAAGCTCCACAATTGGAGTCATAACAGGACACTACCTCATAGGTAGACATGCTTTGAGGCAAGGGGTCTACGAAAACGACTTATGTAAAAGCTGCCTGGACGAGTCCGGCACTCTCCAATAGGAGGAATACCTATCTCGGTAATCCCTTCTTCGATAATACCAGTAAACTGGCAACGATCAACACAAGATGTCTCTCTAACTTCATTAAAAGTACTAAATGATGGTTTGATTAAGTTCATTACTCTCCCACGAGTAACTTCTTAAGTGGTATCACAATGGACCCTTGAGGTTTAAGTGAGTCAAGAACATCTAGTAGCCGCTAAATCAACAAATTGAAACTATCCTTACCTGATGATATTCCGCCGCTCCACCCAACATTATGACTGGTTCTTCAAACAAAGGGTCATGGTGACGTAGAACGTCTTCATATTCTAAAAGCTTTTCGTTTTCAGCATCACTGTCGCTCTCACGATCTTTGCTTATCTCTTTGTAAACATCCCAGTCTTCATCACGGCTGCCGAAGTTGTCAGAGCCCTTTTCCTTGCGTGCCAATTGGGAAATCAAACGCATTCTTTCTTGGGCTGCAGCAGTCCGTCTCTTTGCCAGGTCTAGGCGACGTTGTTTCCTGTTATGCCTTTTTTCCATTATTTGAATACGCTTTAAGGATGAAACCGTCAATCTACATAATCATAAACATATTTCGTACACTTACTTTGTTCCTGGTAGCAGTGACCCATTCTTCGATGGATACATTTGCTGGTGGTTGTGGCACGACAATAGGTTTCTTTTCGGGAACTACAATTTGTGACTCCAAAACAGGAGGAACCAGCATTTTTTGCTTATTTTTTTCAATCCTCGATTTTGCGCCAGTTATGAGTTTCTTAAACCAAAAAAGTAAAATATTAAAGAAAAAAACAACAACCAACCAAGGTACCTCAAGTTCTTCCAAATTAGCAATGTCGTTTTCTGCCAGTGCAGCCTCAAACCCCTCCAAGTCCCCCATTATGTATAGATTTTTGATATTCGACATTATATGAATCTGATCTTCATCTTCAACAAGTTGCTCCTCCCGTTTCTTTGCTTTGATCTCAATCAATCTCTTTGAAAGCTCTCGACGTTTCTCTAGTTTCTGCTCTGCCGACAATACGGTAGGTTGTGTGGGCAATGTATAAGGCAGCTGAATTTTTTTCACATTCTGCTCATAATAATCTAGTTTTGACCACTTTTTAAGATTCTCTATATAATCTGTAGAAACTGAGCAATGGCTTTGCATCAATGCTTCCATTCGGCTTATAGTGATAGCATTTAAATGAACAGGGTACTTAAGCTGCATTAAACGGAAGAGAAATGTTATGATGTGATAGCCGCCAATGTTTATACGTCGAGCCTTTGTTGAGATGCACTTATTGTTCAAAACAGGTATAACATGAGTTGTATGGTATCCAAAAGAAATTATGAGACAGTCAGGTTGGACTTTATTTTTCTGGAAACTATTGAGCGAATCAATGGAATAGCAGACAGAGGGAACGTCATAGCATTCGAATAGTAGTTCAGACATTACTATTTTGTATAAAATATTAATTCTCGGTTCATTAATCTATGGAAAAAAACTTACACTGACGACAATAGTTTGGATTACCAAGGGCTTCCGTCATAACAATTGGATGGGGGACTCCTCCATCATTGTCTATTCCTAAATGTGTAAAAATATAATCAAATATCTGCTCCTGGTTGTAGAAGTGAGTAACAATGTTTCGATCAAACTAAAAAAAGGGGACATCTGAGTTCGTGCTGGTAATGCTTAGCAGTAAATTTGTGCGTACCTGCGTTTTCAGCTGAAATCTCATGGCTTCAATGTTGATAATGTCGTTGCCAATTTGGATTGGTGGGTTGGCAATTACTTCGGAGGAATCCTTTTTAGTTCGATCCTTACGGGGCTTAGCGATAAGGTTTCGGAAAATTAATAGAGGGTCATCGTTAATACTCCATCCAACACGGCATTGATAGGATCCTATTCAACAATTTGGTTAATACATGCCGGTTATAACATGCTGGAACATTTCAACAAACCATTGTCAATGACTAGCGGAGTTTTTGAATCTTTGAATGATGGCTTATACTCGTGTACTATATCAGGAACCGCTTTTATATCATTAAGTTTAATCAAATTCATCTTAAATTAATTTTAAAAATATTAAACTTTCAAATAAATGCTTTTCCGTCTTTTTTGTATACAAGTTGTCATTTATTAAAATTTGACGTTTGACGTACTTGCATTTGCCAGTGATGCCAAGAGATAGATTTGTCTGCATATGCAGTGGTGCGTTTCTGTAACTCTTCTCAACTGGTTTTTTCTCAACTGGTAGAGAATGTGACGTCACTATGACGTCATTCTCAATTGAAGTGTTTCTGTAAGTGTGGTGAGTTGAGAATTCAATTCTCTACTAGTAGAGAAGTTTCTCGATTGCATTTTAGCATGTGAGAACTATCACAAGCAGTTGAGATGGCAACCGAGCAAGTAAGTATTATGTTGTTATCATATTATTATACATTATTATCTTATTATTTTATTAACTTTCATTAATTTATTGAATTATCTTATTAATTAATTTCAGAAAAAACTTGGCGGACGGGTGTCCAAAGCACAAAAAGCCAATTTACTGGAAAAAATGAAGGAGCACCGTGAATTGGCGTGCGGGCAGTTCTCCGGCGTTGACAGCGCCAAAAATAATAAAAGAATTTGGGAATTATATTTATAAGTTATTTGTTTTATTTATTTGTAATATGAAGTTATTTTAAGTTCTAATTTAACAATTTTCACAACAATAAGCACAAATCTTAATGTAAACAAACAAATTTTCTCAATCTCTTATGTCAAATTGTCAACTCAACACAAACTTCTCAATTGGTGAGTTTCTCGACTTACAGAAACACTTTTTTCTCAACGATAGAGTTTAGCCAGTAGAGTCGATGATACGTCACACTCAGTAGAGAACTTCTCAACCAAGTTACAGAAACGCACCACAGATCACATGAGGCAAGTACCCTAAAGCACTATTCACATGAGCACGAACAATGAATGAACGAAAATTCGTCGATATTGAAATTTCTTTAATTTGAGAGTTTTTAGGCCGTGTGCGAATTGGATGAATTGTGGTTAAAAATTAAAAATGGATGAATTTTTAACCACTACTGTCATTTTTTAACCTGCTCAGCAGCTAGTCAAATTATGCGAAGTGTCAAAATTTAACCAAACGTCAATTTTTAACCCATTTTTAACTGAATTCGCACACGGCCTTAATTCGTCGCGGATGAACAACTAAAACACAAGGCAAGAATGATTTTTTGAGTTTATACGCGCTAGAACCAGAGACAAAAGGAGATCGGAAACTGACTTACGTCTTACCCTCCGGATACCGCAAATTTTATTTTACCGTTACTCGTGTATGTGAATAAATGAGAAAAAACAGCAACAAAAATCAGGTAGTATGTCGAAGTTTACTGAGATAGTATTGGTAAAAACACGCATACTCTTGCAGTAAACTTTGACCGCAGCTTGTAGACATTGTCATTTTGACAGCTTGGTTTCCCATCTCCCTTTTAACTCATCTGTGGCTAGAACATTTTGTTCGTTGGGAGTATGGATTATGTGGAACGCGTTTGGCAGTTCGTATCAACTACAATTCTTTTCGCGACGAATAGATTTACAGCCCTATTCTGGCAACCTCACTGATACCTCATAAATCACAATGACCTCATAACTGGTGAGGAACCTGATTTTGTGACTTTTTCGTATTCTGACAAAAACCTCACAACTTGTGACCCTCACAATAACCTCATAACTTGAGGTGAACTTTATATAGTGACTTTTTCGTATTCTAGCAAAATCCTCACAACTTATGACCCTCATAAAAATCTCAAAATTATGATGTGCTCGTTGGCAGATCATAATTCAGGAACTCGATATGCTGACACTGAAAACTTTAAAAAGAAGTGCAAAAACATGGAATTAAATTGATAAATCTGTTTAAAGAAAATATATTTAGATATCAAAGGTAAAAATTAAAATACCGATAAAAGTAAATAATCATTTATCTGTACCTAGATTATAGCAAAGGAGAACCTTAAGAAAACTAAGGGATGTGAACGATCCGTTTTCCCTTCGTTTTCCAAAAACTCTGTGTTGGGACATAATTCAGGAACTCAAGTCACATGATGATCAATGCAGTTCATTGCCATTCACTATTCGAGTACCTACAGTAATTGTTTTGTTGTGTTTTGATCAAAATCAATTATCTAGAAAATAGTTTCTTTCAGTGCTTTTTTTCTGGTCCATGGATCTTACCAAAAGTGTGTAGGAAACAACTACACCATTCCTGTAGACAGCAAGGAAAGTCAAAAGAAGCTTTCTCTTAAATGTTTACACTTTGCCAATAAATTTTAATAAGAGTGTACCAAGTTCTTGCAGAACGATGCACGATGCACCCTATTTGCTGATTGCCAATTCTTGGAATACCGAGTGGGATGATAATGGAACCTTGAAAATCCTTCGTGGCAGCGATCATTGCGGAATTGAGCTGCAAATTTCAGCTGGATTGCCTGCTGTTAAAAGTTTAAAGATTTCATTGACCTTGAAAAATTGATTTTTTTATATAAGAATTTGTTTTGAAAGAGTTAAATAAATTCTTTTTATATCAAATTTGTTTTCCCTCGATTTTTTTATTTTCTAATAATTTCTTTTACATTATTTCACATTTTTATCAGTTTATAACTAAATCGCAAACTTTGCCTTTCAATACACATACGGATTCCACTTGGTGCCACCCTGAGTCAACAATACCACCCACCGTCAAGAATTGCAAACAGCGGCTTCCGTCTGCCCCAAACAAAACCGATCTATCCCCAAAAATCCTAGCAATATACTTAAGATGAGATCACAAAATAATGTTCTGTGTATTTAGCGAACGACACCGTCGCCGTCGTCGCGTTGAAATTCCTTGGTCCATTTCACTCGATGTTTGGGAAGACAACACAATCCACTTTTGTATGTTCGATATTTTCATACCAAATGCCACCGAATATAACACATCCGATTATAAACCCATTTCCCTCATTTTCTGAGCACTGCCAACATGTTCCGTGTTGTGTTCAATATTGGACACACGACCTGCATTGAAATTGAATTTATTTCCTATTTTTAGATAAAAAGAAAATTCCTCTCAGAACCTACCAATAGTGGCCATGCATGTTTTGTTTTAGAGGGCAGTTGTGCCACCACACGATCGTCGAATTTTAGCAAAATCGTCCCGAAAGTTCCTGCCGCATGAATCAAATGACATGGTTGGCTAGGGTTTTTCTCGAGGCAGTGAATTCTTGTGACTGTTGGAAGTGAGCCAAGCGGAAATGCATCCCCCTCATTTGGACGAACTAGAATTACAAAATGCATCGATTTTGAACGTTATATAACAGCAGTGGTACCAGCTGATTTAATTCTTACCTGGTATTCTCGGAATGAACCTGGAAGTTTTTTATATCACCCGGTTTTATGTTTTCTGTAGCCAAAATGTATTTGAGACCGTCCCCAATTACAACGAGGGCAACTTTGGAAGTCTTGCAACCATCATTAATGACATCAACGACTCTCTAGTTGTCGTGGACCTTCGAGTGGACCATCTCTGACCCACTTAACCCAGTGGTATTTTTGTTTGATTCCTCCACCAATACCTTTTGCTACCATGAGTCCAGTCTCCGGATCTCGACCTGCTAAGTGACTTATTTTAAGCGGCTGGACAGTGTATTCGTCGGTGAAGTGAACGATACGACGAAACTGCTTGCCACCACCTGGTTTTGGAATTCTTCAAGGAATTCCTCAAATAGGAATCTGCAATTGTTGACAAGCGGTCAGAGAGGATTGATTTTTGGTAACTGTTTAGTTGAAGCATTTCTTTGTCGTTGCTGGCGTGAATCGAATGGACTATACAAATAAATTCCAAGATGGAAGTTAAATACAGAATAATAATAATAATAAAAATAATTTCTTACCAATAGATTTCATTCTTATGATTTCACAAAACTCTTGTTTTTTTTTACTGATTTGTTTTGACAAATCAGCTGGAAGTCACAAAAAGAAACTCACCTTCCTGTGGTGGATGTGTTGTGAGGTTTCTTATGAGGTTTTTCGCAGAATACAAAATTGTGACAACCTCATAAGAAACCTCACAAAAACAACCTCATAAGAAATTGTGATTTGTGAACATCACAAGTTCAGAATAGGGCTGTTACTTACTTACTTAAGGTGGCGCTACAGTCCGGTGTGGACTTGGGCCTCAATCAACCGTCTCCACCAGCCAGCTTGGTCCCTAGCTAGCTGTCTCCAGTTTTGCACTCCAAGTTGATTGAGGTCCTCTTCCACTTGTGTGCGCCACCTGAGTCGCGGTCTTCATCTCCTTCTGCGTTTCTCGGGAAAAGTGTCAAAGGCTTTCCGGGCCAGAGAATTGGTGTCCATGCGCTCTAAATGACCGAGCCATCTAAGTCTCTGGACCTTGACCCTTCTGGCTAGGTCCATGTCGTTGCACAACCCGTAAAGTTCACTGTTGTATCTTCTTCTCCATTCCCCATCAATGCACACGGGGTCAACTTTCCTCTCGAAACAGCCTAATATGCTGTTTCCACTGAGCGATAATCTGAGATTAACTCAAATCTACTTGAAATCTCTTCGAAATCACTATATTTTCCATACAAAAGTTATGGCGTTTTTAATTGGCAATCTGGAATCGAAAAAGAAGCATTCTGTTTTTGAAATCAGAAGGGAAATTCTCTTCTTTTCAGAATCAGTATTGTCACTTTTGCCCAATTAAACGCTTTCAGAATGCTTTTTTTTACTTCCAGATTGCCAATTAAAAACGCCATTAACCATCTCGATTAGAGATTTCAAATTAATCAACTTGATTTGGACTGTGCTGAACGGATTCACTTTACCATTTCCAATGAAAAGGTGGAAGAAAGAGAGAAAAAAAACCGTTTCTTGTCAGACTGAACAAAAATAAAATAAAAACAAAACAACAAACAACAAAAACAAATAACAAAATGTTTGTTCCATCTGTTCAGGAAAATGAATTTACAACCAAAAGTGGAAAACACAATTAAATGAAAAAAAGTGTGCATTTATTAAAAAAAAATCTTGGATTGATTTCCGATCGATTGGTATGTAATTTGCCTTTCTGTTCAAAGGAAAACAGTTAAATATCCATTCAAACATTTTTTCCGGATCCATTTCAATGGCCGCCATCAAAAACTTACTTTTTTCTTCATCTAAAAATAATTTAAAACCAACATTTTAATTTTATTGGAGGTCATCCTTGTAGTTTTATGCGTTCCAGATGACATAAATGTCATCGGGGAATAACCCCAGCCATCCGTCTGGTCCCGTGGCACGCTAGCGACACGCAGCTTAGCTCGTCGGACATGGAGGGGATCTTGGTCCCAGACGGACAGGAACCGGCATACAAAAACATATATCGTGCCAGAAGAAAAGGACAACACAAAACGAGACAAGGACATTACTATACCTACACTCTTACCGCGCTGGTGTTGTTGCGGCGGCGTTTCTGCACCATACAGCAGGACAGGGATGATGAGGGTGTTGTACAGTTTTACCTTAGTTGCTCGAGAGAGGGCTTTTCCAATTTTTGCCGCTTCTGTCTCAATTCTCACAAAGGCGCCATTGATATCACCCATTATATCCCATTATATCAATACATAGCCGTAGCTAGGATTTGGTTTCGGGGGGGGGGGGGGGGGTTAAGTCTAATGATAATTTTTTTCAAAATCTCAATATACATATAGGTATAAAAATGGATGTATATACATACATCATCATGAACAAAAAATAACACATGCCATTGTTTATTTAAACGAACGAATAAAAACAAAAACAAAAGATGTTTAAGGAATTTATTTGTATATATGTTATTTATTCACAAGAGTGATGATCTGTGTTAAAACAGTTTATTTTATATATTATAATATCATATAGATTATTAAATTCAGTCAAAATGCCATTAGTACCTACGGAATAACGAAAGATTATTTAAGTGCAAAATGCTATTAATAAAAGAAATGTATCTAACAGGCGTTTACAAACTTACTCCACCGTGGAGGGTGGTTTAGCGAAGCAATAAAAAAATGTAAGATAAAAGTTCATTAGATGGTTTATAAGTATCAACAACAACAACTTTCCCAAAGGGAATTTAAGCTTAACGTCACTAACTTTACTACTCCGGAAACAAATTATTTTTATTAATGAGAATTTTTTTGACGTTTGGTTAAAATGGATTACATTTTTAGTCCGAACTGCGTCAAAGTAGGATGGGTTATATATACAAAAAATTCTCATGAATTTTCGGCTGTTAAATGACGAATGTCAATTGGATATCAAATGCGTCTCGAAAAAATTTGAGCGTTTGTTTGTTTATGTCCTTTATGGACTCCGAAATGGCGAAATGGCCCACTAGATATTTGTGAAATTTTAATGGTTAATACTGTTGTATTCAGTGATGGTTTCTGTGACAAAAAAAAAATGGAAAAACCTCATGGAAGAGTAGGAAAACTGGAAAAACCAAACAAAGGTCGGAAATTTGTTTTTTTTTTTGCTTGGAATTGTTTTTAGTTTTCAAAATGGGTTTTCGAATGGAAAAATAGAAAGTTTTTGATGAAAAACTCGGAAAACGCATGGTTTTAAAATGGAAAACTGCATGGGATTGTATCTATGTGCATTAGATTTCAAACGGAAAACGTAAAATTGGTGATGGGGAACTTGAAAAACTCTGGGAGAACACAATATCAAACTATTGCATGGAATTTAAGGTGCAATTTTGGAAAATTAAGGAAAAGAGCAACACGTTTGATTTTGTTTATTTAGCATTTTGACTGTGTTGGAAAGTTCGTTGTCAAGCTAGAAAAATTTCATATCTTTGAAATTGGAAATATAGGTCTTATAATAATTTTAGAGCTTATCTCTGAAGGCGCTGAATGGTGGTGAAACGAGGTTAGCTAAAGATTAATGTAAACAATAAAATGGACGCATGTTGATTTGTTTGTGTGACCGGTACAGACTCTTAAGTAGTCCAACGCATTGTTACAAAATTTTGACTGTAGGCAAAACTAATCCGAGCCAGGGTTCCTGCGAAAACAAATTTTGGGAACATTTTACGGGAAAATTTAAAAATGGAAACAATCAAATGGTGTTCGAAAATTATACTTTTGTATAGGATCATAGCTGCAATTGTTCAAAAATTAGTTAAAAAAATCAGAAAACTCCGCAAAACGAGAATTTTTTAAATTATTTTTAGATTTTATTTGATCTGGTGGCAGGCGAGACTAGGTTCGCGGGGTCGGCTAGTTTTTAATAAAAAAGGAAACATATTTATCAAATTTATCACATTCTTTCACTTCCCCGAAGCCAATTCAATTGTTCACGAAACAATTTTTGATGGAAAGTTTAAAAATATTTCTTGAGTGTATCTTTTACTTTAATATTAATCTTTAATATTAATCATTGTTATTTATGCAGTATTTTCAAATATATTGTAAAGCACATAATAAAGATTTGAATGCATATGAAAAAAATCATTTCTACTACAAAATTGTTTATTGAGGGACGAATAAAAACAAAAGCAGAAGAAAAACAAAATAAATACATTAATATAATATTTAACTTTATAAAATAATTCTTTTTTCACACAGATCATCAGAATTGTGAATTAATTATATACAAATAAATTCTTTGAACAAAAAATAACACATGCCATTGTTTATTTAAACGAACGAATAAAAACAAAAACAAAAGATGTTTAAGGAATTTATTTGTATATATGTTATTTATTCACAAGAGTGATGATCTGTGTTAAAACAGTTTATTTTATATATTATAATATCATATAGATTATTAAATTCAGTCAAAATGCCATTAGTACCTACGGAATAACGAAAGATTATTTCTTATTCTGTGGACATGGACTAAGTGCAAAATGCTATTAATAAAAGAAATGTATCTAACAGGCGTTTACAAACTTACTCCACCGTGGAGGGTGGTTTAGCGAAGCAATAAAAAAATGTAAGATAAAAGTTCATTAGATGGTTTATAAGTATCAACAACAACAAATTTCCCAAAGGGAATTTAAGCTTAACGTCACTAACTTTACTACTCCGGAAACAAATTATTTTTATTAATGAGAATTTTTTTGACGTTTGGTTAAAATGGATTACATTTTTAGTCCGAACTGCGTCAAAGTAGGGTGGGTTATATATACAAAAAATTCTCATGAATTTTCGGCTGTTAAATGACGAATGTCAATTGGATATCAAATGCGTCTCGAAAAAATTTGAGCGATCAGAACACGTTCAGTTAAAAGTGTGTTCAGAGCTTTGTATATTTATTTGACTGGTACTATCAAGATGGCATTTTTTTCTGTAACCATCTATATAACGACTTATTTAAAAGAAAACCCCGTAACCCCCCCTAAATACGGCTATGGCTCTAACAGACTTTTATTCTGAAAGAAAAAAATGCCTTTAAGCCTTAATAGAAACTTATAAATTCAGTGTTAGCCAAGAAATAAATTCATAAGGTTATTAATCAATAATTATTTGATTTTGCATTTCGGGAGGGGGAGGGGGTTACGGACCCCCTAAATACGGATGTGCTATCAAGATGGCACTTTTAAATATAGTCATCTATGTAACGACCTATGTACTTTTAACTTTAATGGAAAATGGATGTAAAAAAAATTTCGGGGGGGGGGGGGTTTTAAACCCTGTACCCCCCCCCCCCCCCCCTAAATACGGCTATGTATCAATATCATCGGCGTACGCGAGAAGTTGAACAGATTTTTGGAAGATAGTGCCTCTGGTGTTGACGGTGCAGTTTTGCACTATCTTATCAAGAACGATGTTAAAGAAATCGCACGACAGCGTCTTTTTTTGACGTCGAAAGATTCCGTAAGCTCATTGCCAACCTTGATGGAGCAGCGTGAGTTCTTCATCGTCATTTTGCACAAAATGACAACTAGTTCCAGGAATTAGTTCCGACGACCAAAAGAAACGTATATGGAGATCTCCTGATCAATCAACCGTTTTTGAATTTCAATGCCTTGGATTGTTTTGGTTTGAGTCTCTGCTATTTGTTTTTACATGGAAAACTAGAACAAGACTTATAGTAGGGGAGCCCGAGATGCTAAATTTGCAGTTACTCGAGCGTCATCGGGACCTATCGCGTTTTGAAGATTGTGGTCTAAGATAAAAATGTGCGTTTAAATTTTTTCATAACGGTGTTGCGACTAGCGTGCAAAAAAAAACCGTTACATGGAAATACTCGAGCGCGTCAGATATTCATAGTATATATTCACTTTGGCTTTCTGATAACGGGTATATAATAATCTGACGGAAAGAATGTTGCATTTAGCTGTAAAGGGCTGTTAACTTGGTAAAAAAACAAAAGCAAAATTGCAGTTATTCGAGCGTGGCAGATTTTTGGAGGGGACGTAAATTGATCTAAAAAAAGTGTCCTATTTTAATGACTGACGATTTGAATGAGACCGACACTTTTTACAGATTTTTGAAAATGTAAAAAAAAACGTGACCTTGAAATATTCGAGCGCGTCAGATTTTTATACAGTGTGTTGTACTTGATGTTTATGGTGGATTTACATGTAATCTTCGACGTCTGCATCTGCAAATTCGCAGAAAAGTAAAGCGGGGGAGCTATACGACATAACACGAAAGAGTGAAAGAGTACACATGTACCTACCCATTTTTACTTGCTATAATTTTTAAAGCTCGGTGACAGATGATGTCAAAGTCATATCAAATCGAATTTTGAAACTTCTAAACAATTTAATTTTTTCTTCTCGTTGTTTTTTTTTAATAATCGAATATGGAAGAGTCTTACGACAAAAAAAGAAAAATATTGAGCTTGGTTTTGGCCTCTTTAATATTTGAGGATCCACCAGAAGAACCAAAAAAAAAAAAAAGTTTTGGGTTCATCCATACCTCCAAAAAAGGAACGTTGACGGTGCTTTTGTGACAGTTTTTGGAGCTATAAGCGAGTTAGAGGACCCACTGCTTTTTAAAAAGTATTTGAGGGTTTCTTCAGCTCAGCTCGAAGAACTATTAACATTAGTTGGTGCGGAAATTGAGAAGAAGTTCTGCATTAGGGAGCCGATCCCAGCCAAAATGCGATTGGTGGTTACACTGAGGTAAATAAACATTATTAGCAGCAAAATAACGATGGATTATAATTACAAATACTTTTTGCTTTTAGATTCCTAGCTACTGGTGAATCGCAAACAAGTTTGGCTATCGCTTATAAATGTTCTGCTTCCGTCTTGCACAACATTTTGATGGAAACAACGGCAGCGATAACCAACAAATTGCGACCAAAAGTGTTCCCAGTACTGAATACCAGCCAATTCGCGAACATAGCTGATGGCTTCGAGCGAGTCAAGGTGGAATTTTCCAAACTGTGTTGGTGCTCTTGATGGGAAACACATCATGATCCAGGCACCAGCACATTCGGGGTCAGAATTCTACAATTACAAGAAGCACTACTCCATCGTGCTTTTGGCAATGGTTGTTTCAAATTACTCGTTCACCATGTGCGACATAGGAGCTGCAGGAAGACAAAGCGATGGAGGTATTTTCCAGAATTCTGAATTCGGCAAAAAGATCAACTCAAATATTCTTCCGTAAGTTCTTTCAAAATATTCAATGAATACTAATAACATAATTATTTCTTTTTATTTTAGACTACCACCACCTCGAGATGTAGCACCCGACTTAAAAAATGCTCCCTATGTCATTGTGGCTGATGATGCTTTCCCCCTAAGCACAAATTTGCTTAAGCCATACTGCAGAAGGAATTTGTCTTTCGAGGAAAGAATCTTCAATTACAGGCTAATCAGAGCCAGGCGGGTAGTTGAAAATACATTTGGAATTTTGGTCGCTAAGTGGAGAGTTTTCCGATGCCCCATCAATGCCAGCTTGCCGCTCACCGAACTAATTGTTCAATGCTCTGTTTGTCTCCACAATTGGTTGCGAAACCATAATGGAGAAAGGTTTATAGATCATGGCTTAGTAGACGTTGACGAAGAAGGCGTCATAACAAAAGGAAGCTGGAGAGAACTTGAAAGCAACATGCTACCACTTCGCCGGAATACTGGCAATTCTTCCAACGCTGCAAAGTCCTTGCGCAATGATTTCACAAACTATTTCATTGGATCGGGAGCTGTCAGCTGGCAAAACAGTGGAGTAGAATTTTGATGACAAGCAATTTAGGACGAAAACAAACCTGCAAGTATTTTCAAATTGTGAAAATGCATAATCAAATTGACGTCATCGATGCTCTGCATAAAATGGTCATAAAGCTTGTAGCGTGTCTTGCGCTTGTTGTCACCTTTCAGCGGCGATTTTATCATATTTTCCGTAAAGGTATCCAATCCTTCAAAGTTCTAAATGGACAGAAAATAAATTAAATGAAAACAATTAATGCTTGGCAAAACTCACTGAATATTCATTCAAAACGAAGGGACACTCAATCAAACACTTATGAAACAACGCCGGATTCTTGCTCACACTGAATTCCATAAAGAAAGCCATTGCCCTGTCCGATAAGTTTTGGTTCTCATCCAAAATCACTCCCAACATTGCCAAAAGCAGCGAACCACGCAGTTTCAATTGATCTTGCAGCACGAGCGAAGCGAAACTCTTGAATGTCTCCAGACAATTGATCAAATACGGCGACGAGAGTTTCTCCAAAATGCACTCCAATATAGTCTCTACGATTTGGGTGTGTTTCTTGCAGAGATCGGACACAGCAACTAGGATCGTATTTACAATCGATGGACGATCGATTGCTTTGAGGATCTTGCCATAGAGACGACAGGTTTGTTCGGCGATTATCGAGTCGCGAATTGAGAAACGACCCGATATCAAAATCATTGAATTAAAGATTCGGTCGTTGTCCGTTTCGAGTTCGGATTCGGGCAGATCGATACAAGCCATTATGTACCTGTGGATGAAAGAAATAATGTCCGATTGTGGGCGTTGTTTGATTTCCAAATTAGCTTCCGAATAGGAATACAAATGCGACATGTAGACTGAACGGTTTTCAGGAAAGTTCGACATCTCGATGAGCAGTTTTTCCTCGAGGTAGTTGTGGAGCTCAATAATCCATTCCTGAGATGGCGCTTGATCGGTTGTTTGAGTGGGTGTGGAACGAATTTTATTGGCTCGCGATCGATGATCGATTGTGCTGAGGAAGTCGAAAGCTTTGCCGATTACTTGGGGATGCCTGATTTGATGGTGTTCAATAAATGCTTGAAGACGTTGTTCAAGGCTGAGTAGCTGAAATCTTTGGCACAGATATTGAGAACTTCGAGGGCGATAAGGAGATTTTGCTCATTGTTCCACTCTTTTGACTGAAAAGGAATCAGTTGTGGTACTTTGTTTGTTGTTTTTGTATTATTTGCTTGCTTACCGAATGATAGGATATAAAGCAGTGAATAAGAGAATCGGGCTCCTTGCTCTTAATTTTACCGCAAATGAAATTTAGAAGGATCCACGCTTCAGTGGAATTGGAAGTCAGGATGTAAGATTCAATTGTGCTGATTATTTGTTGACTGAAATAAGGATACGTTTAGGTAGTGTGAATGTGTTAGAATTTGCGATGCTCACTTAATCATTTGTGTTTTCAAAGCCATGTGAAAACTGTTCTGCAAGTAAAGTCTCGATTGCGTGATGAGAAGAGTCCGAATAATCACCCAAGGCATGAAATGCTCAGCTTTATTGGTTTGGTCATTGATCTTAATGTTCAACAGAACTCTCTTCCTGAAACACTTCAAAACAGTAATAGCAAGAATTCAATAAGTACAATAATTTAATTTACCTATTGGCATTGCTATGGTTAGGGAATTTGGGAAACAATGCACAAACCAAAGCTGCTTCTGCTTCAGGACTTTTGGAAAGTATATAGCGACCGGCAAAAAACAGCTGATTGTTTTGACAGGCCAACAACAAAAAATTATGGTGCAGATGAAAAAATTATGGTGCAGATGAAAACGCTATAAAAAAGATGAACATGTTCGTCTTCACCATAATTTTCTTCTGCATGGGCCTGCACACACGGGATGAATGGGCGCATTCACTAACCTAGTCACTACGTAGTCGATTTTCAACTAGCTTTGTGAATGCAAAATTGCACTACAAAGCTAGTCGAAACCATACTGTCAAATAATGATAGTTCAGGAACTTAAGGTTTTATCTAGGTTTTATCTGCCGAAAAAATCCTAATGATGTGTATTTTTGTATACACCTTTATTACGGTCAGCGTTGTAGATGATTTCACGACCAATTTTTATGTTTACATAGGTCGCGAGATATTTGCGAAAAAGTTAATTTCGTGACTTTTTGACCCTCATAACTTTTTTAGTTGGCACGATATCGACGTCAATTTTTAACATCTTTATGACAACACCGTAATAAAAGTGTATACGAAAATTCAGCTAGCTAGGAAAATGTTTCCCAGATTGTTTTTTAAAATGTTTATAATGCCTGGACTATGAACATATGCAGTAAGAAACGTCTGTGAATTTGTGATTTGAGGTTAGAGAACTTTAATCAAAAGTGTTGTCTTGTTTTGCTAATTATACTATGAAAAAACACTACCTGATAAAGTCTGATTACATAAATTTCGTCTTCAGACCCTATCAGATAATTAATATTGTCGAATTGTACGATTGATTTCCTTTTAAATTTTGTTTAAATTGGAAATTGAATTTTTGTTTCTTATTCAACAGCTGATTATGAAATGTCAAAATCTGTCAACTAGCTTTGAAGTCAAAATTTTTAGACTACGTCGGAGGGGAAATCTCAACTCATTTCTTAGTTGTATCTGGCCAATCAGAATGAGTTGACTACGTAGTGACTACGTTAGTGAATGGGCCCAATAATTTTTGGACTGAAATGGGTTTTATTCTTTAGTCCAAGCACACACGAGATGATTTCAGACTGGGGGGAAAATGTATATGTGAACTTCTTTTAAATGTGCGAGTATATATTTCGTACTAAAACTGTCAGCTTTTGTTTATGTGTTAGTTTTAGTCTTCGTTCATCCACCAAATTTCGGGTTGAAAATTTCAGTCCGGTTCATACTGCACACTTCACTTCCCTTGACCGCGCCAAACGGTCACAATGAACTACATGCAAATGAAGTCACCCTTCTGGGTAATTCTTCCCTTGAAGAGGGCTATCCGTTTGTGCCCAAAATACAGCATCCCCCGGAATAAGTTAGGGAGTTTCTACATTTCCGATCGCGAGTAGATTACATCGCTTCACAGTTGCGGGTTCGACACCGGGCAGCCAAAGCAATTCACGATTTCATGGACGAGCAGGGCCTAATCCAGATTCACACTGCGATTTTAACAACAAACGATTGTGAGGGAGCAGGAGAGACCTTTGTTGTGAAACCAGACAATGAGAAACTCTTGAAGGAGATGTCTCATGACGGTGTTCCTTTCGAAGAGAGTTACTTCGATCAGAAGGTGTTCTTGGGTGTCTCAGGACAGCTGCATCTTGAAGCTGCTACATATGATGGTCTAGGTGGAACGTACACCTTCTCACCCGCGTTTAGAGCTGAGAATGCAAGTCACCACTGCATCTGGCCGAGTTTTACATGCTCGAAGCAGAATTGGCTTTCACCCACACTATGGAAGACCTAACAACATTCATAGAGAACTTAGTAAAGACAGTGGGCATTGTCAAAAGAAAGCAGCAGCCGAACTGGGTCTCACCTGGTTGGACAAGAAATGGACAACTTTGCCTTACGATCAAGCATTTAAAATTCTCAAGCAGAATGAACAAAAGTTCAAGACAGAACTCAAGGCCAATGAAGGTTTCTCCTAGGAGCAGGAACTCTTCCTAGTGAGCCATGTGAAAAGCCCAGTATTTGTCATCGATTGGCCGGCGGATCAGAATCCTTTCTACATGCGCCAATCAAAGGAAGACAACTCAAAGGTTCATGCTCTGAATTTGCTCATGCCATCGGTGTGGGAATTCTGAGGAGGCAGTCTGAGGGAAGATAATTACGATCTGATCAAAGAGAAAGCACTTCCCGGTCTCGAGTGGTACGTTGATTTACGAAAATTTGGTGGAATTCCAACAGGAGGCTTTGGCCTTGGATTTTAGAGATTCCTCCAGCTTCTGACAGGTGTGAAAAACATCCGAGATGTGATACCTTTTCCTCGCTATCCTCATTTATGTAAAACGTAAATAAAACAACGTTGAGCAGTTAAACTTATCCCTTTTATTTTGATCACTTCGCTGGCCGACAGGCTAACATGTACACAGGATAGAGTCCCTAAGTGAAACCCTGTTGCTTAAAACTCGAACAATTTTAAAGCCAGCGTTGCGGAGAATCGTTTCAAAGGTCGTCAATGGTCTCGTCACTGATGAATCCTCCTCGTCGGGTTCTACTTTCCCTGAACAGTTGGTTCCTTGTTGGTGTTTGCGTATAGTTGACGCTGTTCGTGTTTGAGCACTGCCTCCAGTGTTAAGGTTGTCTTTCCTGGCTCTGGCGGTGGTGGAGCTATGATCAAATGTGTTTGAATAGAATCTCAAAAGAGGCAATCACAAGATTTCTTACCTAGACTGATGTTTGGTTGAAAAAATCGCGACTTGGCTTTGAGACGATGTTTCATTTCAACGGGGTTGGTTGTTGCCGATGTTCCTTTGGCCCATGTTTTGCCTTTGGCATTGCGCTTGAGTTTCGAACGAAATTTACCCATTTTTGAATTGATTTGTTGAACTTTATTTGATTTTTTCTGATATTTTTCAATCCAAGTGAATCAAAACACGTGCGATGGGCAAGCAGACGTCGGTGACTTTGGCGAACATGGTTAATGAAACTATAGTAGCGTGAGAATGCCTTATGACAATCAGCACAAGTCCAAATCGGCATTTTTACATTATTTGTTCATAATGTTTAAGTAGTTCCGAGACGCTACAACATACAAGAGAACAATGTATACAATTCCAAGGATAACTTAGCCAAGATGAGTTATTCACTTGTTTCGTATTTGTATCAAAACAATCGGAAGTTTCTTCTGGAATCAATTCGTCTGCTCTGTGGAAAGCAGTTTGTCTTCAGCAAATCGCTTTGGTCTGATCAAGTTGATTGTGTGAAGATTCATTTTCATGTTTGAAACGTGAAAAGGTTTCAAGGAATATTGAAAGAGAATAGTTGAAATATATGTAAAAGTTTCCCAAAATGAAAGATAACCAAAAAAGACGTCTTACTCCATACACGTTTTATTGAAGAAGAGAACATTTCTTTCTAGAATTTACATGACAGTAGTTGACATTAATGACATTTCTTGATTCATTCCCAGTATTATCTTAAATATGATACTTAAAGATTGCAGCGCTGTCTCCTACGTTTCACTTAGTAGCAATACTTCTCAACATTCCGCCCACCTCGTCCAATTGTTGTGACGAAACATCAGGCCGCCCACCGTGTTCACTCGTAGAATTGATGTCTATTGGGAGTACTATTAGTTTAGAGATAGCTCTTTTCAATATTGATGACTGTGTTCGAATCGTCGCTACACGAACAAGATCGTCGTCTCCAGCATGTACCTCTAAGACTCGACCCAATGCCCATTGAGTAGGTGGTGCACGTTCATCTCGAACAAGAACCAGGTCTCCCACCTTCAAATTATCCTTTGTTTGTTTCCATTTATGTCTCACCTGAAGCTCGTGTAAATACTCACAACTCCATCGCTTCCAAAAGTCTTGCTGCATTTGCTGTATCTGTTTCCATCGTGTAAGTCTTCCTACCTTCGTGTCAAGTAAATCAGGTTCTGGTGCGGCAGTGATGGGTCCGCCCACCAAGAAGTGCCCAGGGGTCAAGGCTGTCAGATCACTGGGATCATCTGATAAGGCTGACAGAGGCCTGGAGTTAAGCACGGCTTCGACTTGTTTCAGAACAGTGTAGAACTCCTCGAAGGTCAAAGTTGCTTCGCCGATGATTCGTTTCAGATGATGTTTCATGCTTTTGACCCCAGCCTCCCATATACCTCCAAAGTTCGGAGATCCAGGTGGGATGAAATGCCATGAGACACCGTGAAGTGCAGCAGATTTCGCACCTTCTTCTAGCTGCTTTCGAATACACTCGACATCGGATTTAAGGGCTGCATTTGCTCCAGCAAATGTTGTTGCACAGTCACTGTAGATCTTAGAGCTGTACCCTCTTGTTGAGAAAAAGCGTCTTAAAGCGGCGAGGAAAGTATCAGTTGACATATCGCTGACTAGTTCCAGATGAATGGCTCTGGTACTAAGGCATATAAAGAGGGCAATCCATCCTTTGTAGCTGCGATAACCTCGACCTTTCGTGGCTCGTACTGCATACGGGCCGGCATAATCCAACCCAGAATGTTGAAATGGACGAGCAGCTGTACAACGGGATGTGGGAAGACTTCCCATGATTTGAGTTGTCACTGGAGGGTTTTGGCGAAAACATGTCAAACAACGGTTAATATGCTTCTTAACAGCAGTTCGTCCATCAATTATCCAATAACGTCTTCGAAGAAGGTTCAGGGTAGCCTGCTTACCGCCATGCATAGTACATGTGTGTCCTTGAGCAATAAGCATCTCAGTCAGCTTACTCTCCTTAGGTAGAATTATGGGAAACCGTTCGGAAACAGGTAGCCAAGCATTCTTTAGTCGCCCGTTTAGTCGTAAGATGCCATTTTCATCAATTGTTGGGTTTAATTTGATTAGTTTACTCTTTGAACTGATCGGTTTACCTAGCGAGAGACAAGACACTTCATTAGCAAAATGTACTTGTTGAACATACCTGATCCAAAAATTCAATGCTCTTCGACGCTCAGCAGCTGTACACCAGGATGATGTCTCATGTGGTCGCTTAAGTCTGATGTCAATATATCGATAGCACCAACTTGTAACTCCGACTAAGGTATCGATATTGGAATATTTGTTAAGAAGCCTTAATGCTCCAGACTCTTCGGTTGGTTTAGATGGAGTTTGAACAAGAAAAGAGTTTATCTCAGTTGGATCTTTGACGTCAAACATTTGTTTTGGCCATCCGTTCTCTGCTCTACTAAGCCACTCTGGGCCAGTCCACCATATATCGAGTGTCTCTAATTGGGACGGAAACACCCCACGAGAGGCCACATCAGCTGGGTTGCTATTAGTGGGTACATACCTCCAACAGTCCACGTTGGTAAGTTCTTGGATTTTTGTAATCCGGTTGGCGACATACTGCTTATGCGTCCCAGGATTCGACCGGATCCAGCTAAGTGCTGTCTTCGAGTCAGACCAGCAAAAGGTTGTAATTGCCGTTAGCTTTAAAATGTCAATCACTTTCGAAATAAGCTTCGCAGCAAGAAGTGCTCCATTGAGCTCCAAACATGGAACGGTGATCTTCTTTAAAGGTGCAACTTTAGTTTTGGCCATGAGGATTGATACCTTAACTTCATTGTTGCTTGTTTTGACTCGCAAATAAGTGACGGCAGCATAAGCCGATGTAGATGCATCAGAAAACACGTGAAGCTGATAGCTCAATACATCTGGTGACGAGAAAACCCACCTAGGAACTTTGACGTCATCTATCAATTGAAGTTCTTTGCGGAACCGCAACCAATTCTGTTGATGAGGTTCCGGAAGAGGATCATCCCACGAAATTCCAGCAAGCCAAAGTTGTTGACACATGATTTTGCCTAATATCACTACTGGAGCTAACAGACAAGTCGGATCGTAGATTTTGGCGATATCAGAGAGTTGTTGACGTTTCGTGATCGCTGAAGAGACTTCCGTGACGCTTACCTTGTATCCAATGCAATCACTTTGACAGAACCAGTAGATGCCAAGAGCCTTTGTTTCACGATGAGATGAGAGTTCACTGCAAGGGTCGCTTAATTTGTCATTAGCACTTAAATTCTTTAAAAACTCGGTAGAATTGGAGTTCCACTTTCGCAAATGGAAGCCGCCTCTTTGTAGCAACTTCTGCAATTCTGTTTGTAGTTGTTTGGCGGACTCTACAGAATCTGCGCCATGGAGACAATCGTCCATATAAAAAGACTCACGTAGTACTTGGGCAGCTTTGGGGAATTCAACTTCTTCATCGTCTGCCAGAGTTTGGAACACCTTTATTGTAAGATACGGCGAACAATTTAAGCCATATGTGATCGTGAGTAATCTATAAATAGCTGGAGAGCCTTCGTTGTCCATCCATACAATTCGCTGCATATCGGCATCTTCTCGCTGCACAAGAATTTGTCTATAGCATTTTTCGATGTCAGCCATGAAGCCAATTCGATGGGTACGCCATTTCAGAATAATGGCTGAGAGCTCACTTTGAAGCTTTGGTCCAACATGGAGACAGTCATTGAGTGACTTGCCTGTACTATAAGTTCTCGCAGCGTTGAAAACAACTCTTAATTTCGTGGTGGTGCTTGACTCCTTGTAAACACCATGGTGTGGAATATAGCACACACATTGAGGTGACACATCTTCGTAAACGGGTTCCATATGCCCCAGTTCTTTATATTCTGACATAAAGTCTTGGTACATTGTCTTCATTGCTGGGTTACTGTCAAGCCTACGTAGTTGATGATAGAACAGCTTAAAGGCATCTCCCCTAGAGTCTGCCAGCGTAGATAGATCGACAGAATCCTTAAAAGGGTACTTAACGACATATCGTCCTGAACTGGTCCGTTTAACCGTCTTTTTAAAGAATTCTTCACAGTAGATTTCATCTTGAGTCATCTTGGAGGTACATCCCACGTCCTCGAGTTCGTTGAATTTCCACATGCATTGAATTAAATTCGCGAGATCAGTTTGAGAAAATGCACAAAAACTAGTAGACAACTCTCTGGTTTCTGAGCCCGGCAATCGTCCATAGATTATCCATCCTAAATGGGTGCGTTGCGCTACAGGAGCACCAATAGCTGGTTGCATAATTTCACCATGTAGAATTGAGCCATAAAGGTCAGCTCCCAAAATGACATCAATAGAACCAGGCTCATGAAAGTTCGGGTCAGCCAGTTCAAGGTCCAGAAATTCACAAAATGGTTTGGTGTTAATTCGCATATAGGGCATGAGATGGCCCAACCGTGGTAGAATTAGTGCTTTGCATTTTATGTTAAAATCAGGCACGGTAACAGAGCTTACGACAAAATCGACGAGACCTGTTGACTTGCCGACGCTCGATCCCCCTACCCCAGTGACCGGCACATGAAGCCTTGTTCGCCGAAGACGTAGTTGCTGCACCGCAAACTCACTAATAAATGACGCTTGGGAACCACTATCTAAAAGAGCTCGAAGAATTAGAGAATGCCCAGTGGCAGATCGTACTCGAATTTGAGCTGTAGCTAGCAAAACCGGGTCTAATTTTATAAGTGCTTTGTCGTCGACAGTTTCTATAGGCAGTTTATGAGGGAGACTAGTTGTTCGCATATGATTTGCAACGATGTTTTGCTCTTGCGGCTGAGTGCAACTATCGTGCAGCATGGTGTGATGCTTTTGTTGACACCTTAAACAGACATAATCCGACGAGCATTGTTGTGATGCGTGATTTGGTTTTAAACAATTCTTGCACAACTTCGTCTTCATCACAAATGTCAGTCTCTGTGCGGAGTTTTGTTTTTTAAATTGCGAACAAAACATTAAAGCATGTTTACCAGAGCAACATGGACATCGATTTGAAAACGATTGCTGATTGTGAACTGGTGGTGGTTTCGTTGACCTTGAAATGACTTCCTTCTGACTAGACCGAGAACACGTGGCCATGGCATCAAGGCCCTGAAGACGATTTTCTAAGAACTTTTGCAGATCTGCATACGTTGGAATTGAATTTGGGCTTTCAAGCGAAGTTTCCCAATCCTTGATGATAATCGGATCAAGCTTTTCTGTGACGTGCAATATCAACCAATCATCCCACTGATCTGTAGGTCGACCTAGTTGTTTCAAAGCCCGAACAGCTTCTGTGGTGCCGTCGAGAACACGGCGTAAAGCTTCTGGCGATTCATTATTCATAATCGGAAGCTTGATAATGTCTCGAAGATATTGTTTAATTAGCTTTCGTTTATTGTCGTAGCGACCCTTTAAAATATCCCAAGCAGTGTTAAAGTTGTCGTCATTAATCTGAATATTTGTAAGAACATTCGCCGCCTCACCAGTAAGGCTACAATTCAGATAGTGTAGACGTTGAACATTGGAAAGCAAGGTATCGTTTATGACACAACTAGTGAACATATCCTTGAAGTTGAGCCACTTATCGAACGAGCCATCGAAAGTCGGCAGTTGAAGCTTTGGCAAAATAGATTTGACGTTGCCTCCACCGCCGCCACATACACCATGTTGAATGGGAGTTGAATGAGACATAGATGAAGAATTATGTGCAGATGTGGACAATTCGTCGATAACATCATTCAATTCTCCTAATGCTTCGCAATACGCCGATTCAATTTTAGAAAAACGATCATCTGAGAGGAGCCTCTTGATTTCCTCTTGGTTGGCATCGGTGACCTCGAGCGTTGCGATGTGATCGTGCATGTCATTGAATTTAGTCCAGTACTCTTCCAGAAGTTTTCTTCTACCAACAAAGTATCCTTTGGTCTGCCTAGCCTTAGAGACCTTTTGTGTGTTAGCTGAGAAATTACATATAAGTTTCGAAATTGATTCCTCTTTGGCCAGCGCCATTATTCCTTTTGAACCTTTCCAAAAGAAAAAAGGAAAATTATGTATATAAATTTTCAGAGAAACCAGGTTCCCCGCAAGGGATGCCAATGTTTGAAACGTGAAAAGGTTTCAAGGAATATTGAAAGAGAATAGTTGAAATATATGTAAAAGTTTCCCAAAATGAAAGATAACCAAAAAAGACGTCTTACTCCATACACGTTTTATTGAAGAAGAGAACATTTCTTTCTAGAATTTACATGACAGTAGTTGACATTAATGACATTTCTTGATTCATTCCCAGTATTATCTTAAATATGATACTTAAAGATTGCAGCGCTGTCTCCTACGTTTCACTTAGTAGCAATACTTCTCAACAAACTCGAATATCTCGTATTCATCGCTATCTACAACTGGATCATCTTCCACTTCCACTTCTTTGTATTCAAAATCTATTTTATCATTGCAATCATTCCGTGATATCAATTCTGTGGCATTCATTGCTAACATATCTTTCTCTTCGGAAAGGATTTTCTGTTCTGTGTGATGTAGAATCGATTTAGGAGATTCGATAGTTATCCACTTCATCAGCATGTTCGTAATCGCCCTTAACGATTGCTGCTGATGATGTTAAGTTGATATGAACTATTTGATCTTTTATGTCGAAGGATTGTCCATCTTCTCCAATATCACTAATTGATGTCAACATATTTACTGGCTTTTGCTGTTCCCAATGCATATCCTCAGTAGACATTGTTTTTATGTTTCTTTTCATGGTTAGAAGCTTTTCCAGTGCCTGTTGAGATTAATGTACCTTTCGGTAAAAGTCAAAGCTTGCATTTAATTTGTTTACACAATCTTGACATACACCCCTTGGCAAACCATTTCCAATAAATGTCATTGCCTGAGATTTCCTAAGCGAAGCACACAGACGACATATTGCAACCATTGTTGGACTTAATAATGCACTAAGCACTCAGATCTTTAATAAAAATTAACAATTTATTTCCAATTAAACTAATATTTGGACTGTGCTTCTGCTTACAAGGCTACACCAAATCACTGATCTCTATAATACACTGGATAGTGTATTCATACAGAAAAAGTGACTCCATTTGAACATTGTTATAAAGTCGAAAAGGGAAAAATTCGTATAACAGTATAACAAAAATATACGTCAAAGAACCACTGATCTCCACATTACTTATCTCTGAATTTCATTTTTTCTATCTTCTCTTAGAAACAACTTTAATCTCTGGAAGCCTATCTAACATAGGGATGTCGAAATGCAAAAAAGTATCGTATCGATATTTTTTAAAAATATCAATATCGGTTTTGACATTTTATTAAAAAAATATCGATATATCGGTAAAATATGACAAGAAAATAATTTTGCCTATTTTAATTATTACTTATATCATTTCTTTTTATTTCCCCCAACCTAAAGCTTTACATTTGTTTGTTTAGACATGTTGCTCACAATGCTCGGTGTCTTTTTTCCGAGCGCGTCGGTTCGACTCTGAACATTCAGAATCAGTGCTTTGAACGAAAAAAAGTAACAAAACTTTGTTGCTCTGAACACTCTGAACGAAAAAAGAAACACAATTTTGAGTTTGGCAGTTCAGGCTCTGTTCAGTTCTAAAAAACAAAAACGCCTAAAGATGAAACCAAGCTATCAAAAAGGATTTGTATTTTGCGTACGAGCTGAAAAACTTGTGAACTATGAAAGTATGCTTGTATGGTGTGAATGATGCGAGAGAGCAAATTGTTGAGAATGTTTTGTGTGCAAATGGTGCGACAAATCACTTGTGTTTTCAAATAATTGATGTTTCATGATCTCAGATTTATTTACGTACACTAATTGAGTGTAGTGTGTGGTATTTCTTTTGAAGGTTTTTCTTAGGCCGTGTGCGAATTCAGTTAAATTTTGACATTTCGCATTGAATAAAATGTGTTAAAATTAGAATAGCTGCTGAGCAGGTTAAAATACGACAGTAGGGGTTAAAAATTCATCCATTTTAAACCACAATTCATCCTATTCGCACACGGCCTTAATCATTCATCCAATTCAATAATCAATTCATCCAATCCGCACATGGCCTTAGGCCGTGTGCGAATTGGATGAATTGTGGTTAAAAAGTAAAAATGGATGAATTTTTAACCACTACTGTCATATTTTAACCTGCTCAGCAGCTAGTCAAATAATGCGAAGTGTCAAAATTTAACCAAACGTCAAGTTTTAACCCATTTTTAACTGAATTCGCACACGGCCTTAGTCATAAAAAATATCGATTTTTTATACCTTTTCGATACTCAGAATTTATATCGATATAACGAAAAATTAAATATCGATAAAAAATATCAACACATCGACATCATTAGTTAGACCTGTTAGACGTCAAAAAGTCGAAAAGGGGCACTGACTGTCATCTTCAAATGGAGTCAAAAAAACTGTTATACTTTGTAGGTAATACACTATCCAGTGTAATATAGAGATCAGTGCACCAAATGACCAAATATCTGTGATGATCACAGATGAGTTAAAAGGGAGATGGGAAACCAAGCTGTCAAAATGACAATGTCTACAAGCTGCGGTCAAAGTTTACTGCAAGAGTATGCGTGTTTTTACCAATACTATCTCAGTAAACTTCGACATACCACCTGATTTTTGTTGCTGTTTTTTCTCATTTATTCACATACACGAGAAACAGTAAAATAAAATTTGCGGTATCCGGAGGGTAAAACGTAAGTCAGTTTCCGATAGCAAAGTGAGATAGCAACATTTTTCGCACTAAAAATTACCTGATCCATGGCTGAACCACAGCTAACCCCCCAAAATCTGTGGGTAACTTCTGATCATGGTTCAACAGTGGCTTAAGACCTGAACCTCGATTGTACAACAGTCATTTTGAGTTGAACCGAGTTCAAACGTTGATCCGAGGATGAACCACGTTTGTACAACTGGCCCTAAAATGCTTTAATGACTATTTACGCTACATCGCAACACGGAAATTGTCAGATTATATGTTTTTCGTAATCCTCATAAAATTTCCAATAAGATGGAAAATAACCCAACGCGCTCGAGTATTTCGAGCAAACGGTTTTTTTTTGCAGATTTGGAACGCTCCCATTTGCTTTTGCAACACTGAATTTGTCAGATTATTGAAATACTCACTTTTTGCGTTATACTTAACTTATATTCTAAAAATCTGACGCGCTCGAGTATTTCCGATCATCGATTTTTTTTTTTACTAATCTGACGGGCTGCCCTGATCGAACTCAACAAATTTAACCGTTCATATCTGGTAGGTTCACATAACAAAGTGCAAGGTTTCTCCCCATATAATAATCTGACGCGCTCGAGTAACGCGCGAAATCCCTTCCTGGGCTCCCCTACTATTATCCGTTTAACCTATCTAAGTCAAATTGAACGCGCCCATTGAAACAAGTTTTATTTTGTAGCTGATAGATGGCATTATTTCACACCATTCGGAATAAGGACTTTTAAAAATCCGCAATAATTGGATTTTCGGAAAGACGTAACTTCTCTTTCTCTTCTAACTCACCCATAGTTTAGTAAAAAGTCACAAAAATTCGTATTGGTTCTTGTGATTCCGATTTAATTATTTCATTTTTTTTATAATTTAATCAAAAAGTGTTAACATCAATATCTATGGAATGTGCTTACATTAATGTCTTGCTCTGAATCGTAAACCAATTATGAATATCCACAGACCGCGAGGCACCTTAGCTAGGGCTATATTCGAAAAGGTTCATAACGATCAATATCTAGACGAATATGATACTCGACTGGTAAGATAAGAATGTTTGTTTTTTATTTCAAATGTTTATTTGGTTAATTCTTTACAGTGGTATCGGTTAGTACACAAACTACCAGACAATTTTCAATCCAAATTTGTTCCTCTCGACCATCCAGATGATACCACAGTTGATTGGCTTGAGAAAGCTAAAGAACTGTCGGCCAATATTTGGATACAACTGTGGCATACTCTAGCAAGGACGATTTTACAGTTCTTTATGACTCAGACTGATATTAATGGATTTCTTAAACGGGGTTCGATGTTTATATTATCCGATGATCAATTTGAAAAACTCCTCAAAGCTGGGAACTTTGATGTTCAGAATTTTATCAATGAAGGTCATAAAACCGTAAGTATTATTCTTGTTTACTTTTGACTCATTTGTCTAGATTGCTGTTCGTCTTTGATAGTTGTGCTGGCGGGACCATCCTTCCTGAAATCATTAATTGACTGCGATTCTTAGATTTCAGGATTGAACTGGCGGACCATTGGTACTTAACCACAAATTAATAACTACGCTTGGTTTCCTTTCTTTCAAAGCAACACTCTGTTGTTGAAATGTGTTTTATGCACACAAATCTCAAAAATTATGTTCACGAAGTCGCCCCACCGCTCATCTCCTTTTCTAAAACCTGCGATTGAACTTTAGTTTCGTATCGTCGAAGCTAGACTTTTTTCTTCTAAGTTGGTCTCTATAGACTTGCTTTCACACGGGCTTGAAATCGATGAAGAGGTGGTAGATGCTGTTTTGAATTTTCTGTGTTTCTCAAGCTGTGCGTAAAGTGAATATCTGATCGATAATGGATTTGGATTTCGGTATAGAGCCAAATATATAAGAACATATCAAGCTTCTGACGAATGGCTTCAAACGTTCAATGAACAAGACAGAAATCTTGAAGGCGGTCCTAGGGGACTGCTTCTTTAGTTGGTACAGCCCAGCGAGCATACAAAGCTGAAATTTCATTCATCTTACTTACTTACATAAGGTGGCGCTACAGTCCGGTGTGGACTTGGGCCTTAATCAACAGTCTCCACCAGCCAGAACGGTCCCTAGATAGCTGTCTCCAGTTTTGCACTCCAAGTTGATTGAGGTCCTCTTCTTCTTGTGTGCTCCACCTGAGTCACGGTCTTCTTCTCCTTCTACGTTCCTCGGGAATAGTGTCGAAGGCTTTCCAGGCCGGAGCATTGGTGTCCATCCGCTCTAAATGACCGAGCTATCTGAGTCTCTGGACCTTGACCCTTCTGTCTAGGTCCACGTCGTTGTACAACCCGTAAAGTTCACTGTTGTATCTTCTTCTCCATTCCCCATCAATGTACACGGGGCCAAAGATGACCCGAAGAACTTTCCTCTCGAAACAGCCTAAGGCACATTCATCCGATTTTGTCAAGGTCCATGCTTCTGTACCATACAGCAGGACTGGGATGATGATGGTGTTGTACAGTTTTACCTTAGTTGCTCGAGAGAGGGCTTTTCCAATCAATTGCTTTCTTAGCCGAAAGAAACTGCGATTATAAAGAGTTGTTCTTCGTTTGCCCTCGGCGCTGATGCTATTGCCTGTGTTAATAGCGGAGCCTAGATAGACAAACTCCTCTACCACCTCGAAGTTGTATGCGATTATTGTGAAGTTCTGTCCGAGCCGTCGGTGTTGGGTGTCCTTCCTCGAAGACAGCATATACTTCGCTTTTCCCTCATTTACCGCTAAACCCATTTTTGTCGCTTCTGTCTCAATTCTCACAAGGGCGCCATTGACATCACGCTGTGTTCTTCCCATTATATCAATATCATCGGCGTACGCGAAAAGTTGAACAGATTTATGGAAGATAGTGCCTCTGGTGTTGACGGTGGAGTTTTGCACTATCTTCTCAAGAACGATGTTAAAGAAATCGCACGACAGTGCATCGCCTTGTCTGAATCCTTTTTTGACATTAAAAGATTCCGTTAGTTCGTTGCCAACCTTGATGGAGCAGCGAGAGTTCTCAAGCGAACGAGCTTGCCAGGGATGCCAAAACCAGACATAGCTTTATACAGTCCGTGCTGTCATACGCGGCCTTAAAATCGATGAAAAGGTGGTGGGTATTGATTTGGAGTTCATAGGTTTTTTCCAGGTTCTGCCGTAAAGTGAAAATTTGGTAGATGGTTGACTTTCCTGGTCTGATGACACATTGCTAAGGACCATGCATCGGGCATGCATTCTTCCGACCATATCTTACAGATGATTTGGGACATGCTCCTCGCCTGCAGCTTTGAACAGCTCTGCAGCTAGAGCATTTGCTCCAGCGGCTTTGTTGGATTTCAGTCGTGAGATTGCCGTTTTCAGTTCTTCTAGGTCGGGTTCACGGAATTGTTGTCGTGTCCGATGAAAGGCTCCGGTCTGACGGCGGGATTTTGTTCGTCGTCGCTGTTATACAGTCTACAGCAGTTGTCTTTCCAAATACCCAGTATTCACTGCGATTCTACTAAGATGTTCCCTTGTTTATCTCTGCAGGCATCGGTTCTTGCTCATTCCTATTATAAATTAATGTTTTTGTTTATTTTAAGGTTGATATTTTAGATATAGGAGCTGGCGATGGAGAGATATCGGTACGTTTAATTGATTCTGTGATAAAAATACACAAAGATGCCAAAGTAAGAGTGTTCGCAACAGAAACAAGCTGGACAATGCGCGAAAGACTGGAAAAGCGAAATTTCACAGTCATCGATAAAATATCCAACGTTCAAAATGTCCCCCTTGTTGCATGTTTAAACGTCTTGGATAGATGCATAGATCCTTATGAGCTATTACAAGATATCTACAATGTATTGGCTCCCAATGGGCGAGTTATAATAGCACTCGTCTTACCATATGTTCACTATGTTGAATTTAGTAAGAAAAACAACAAAATGCGTAATAAAAGCTTCCTTAATTCTAATGAACACCTTTCAGATACCTCGCATATGCCAATAAGACCACTGATGGACCATTGGCCAGAAAAAGCGAAGCAATTCTCATTTGAAGCCGAGGCAATGATGTTCTTCGAAATATTAGAAAACTTTGGTTTCAAAGTAGAATCGTGGACAAAGGCACCATACTTATGTGAAGGAGATTTGAGGCAGTCTTTTTATTGGCTTATTGATCTTGTTGTTGTTCTATCAAAGAAATAACTATTTTTACAAATCTTTTTCTACCTCTTTACCTCTTCTGGTTTGTATATTTTGTCTGCTATTTTATTTTTTACTATACATAGTCCTATATACATTTAGGTTATTACTTAGAATTTATGTAAAATTAAAGTGTTTTTGAATTTTCACTTCAATAAACAAATTTTATCAAAGAAGTTTGTGACTTTTCTAGGGATAAGCGTTCTGGTAAGGACAACGAATTTCGGATATGCACGTGGAATGTTAGGTCCCTTAATAGACCGCGTGCTGCCGAACCCCCAACTGCTACAAAGCAGACATTACCGCTATCCAGGAAATGCGATGGGATGGACCGGGCAAAAGGAGGATGCGAAATCTACTATGGTAATTGTTACCGAGAGCAAGAACAGCAGCTCTTTGGATGCGGATTCGTTGTGGAAAGCAAACTCAGGCAAAAAGTCTTGAACTTCTAATATGTAAGCGAATGCATCACGACGATCCGAATCAAGGCTAAATTTGGCAATATTAGCCTAAAATGCGCGCATGCCCCCATAGAAAAGCAAAAGGAGGACACCAAAGACAAATTCTACGAGCTCCTCGACAAAACATATGAGCAATGTCCTAGCTATGACATGAAAATTGTCCTCGGCGATTTTAACGCAAAGCTGGGAAAAGAGGACATCTTTGGCGGAACAGTCAGAAAGCACAGCCTGCACGACATCACTTCCGACAACGGATTTAGGCGGATCGCTTTTGCTGCGGGGCGAAATGTTGTGTTAGCAAGAACATGGTTCCCACATCTCAACATCCATAAAGGTACATGGAAATCTCCTGATCAATCAGCCGTCAACCAGATCGATCACATTGTGATCGACGGAAGGCACTTGTCCAGCATTCTAGATGTTCGAACTTTCCGAGGAGCCAACATCGACTCGGACCACTACCTCGTCGTAGCCAAGGTAGTGCTACGAATATCCCGACAACGGCCAACACAAGGAAATGCTGCAAGAAAATTCAACGTCGGATGGCTACAATCGCAAGAGATCGATAGATCCTTCTCTGATCGAGTGTCAAGTAACCTCTTAAGGAGTCCTATGCCGCCAACATCAAGTATCGAAGACCAGTGGCAACATTGCCAGAAAGCAGTTAGAGATACCGCCTCTAATGTGCTAGGTTTCACACAGCCACCAAAACGAAACCCCTGGTTTGGCGAAAAATGAAGGCAGGCCCGTGCAGCCAAGCAGGAGGCATACAAAGCGGCGCTGCATAGAAGGACAAGATCTGCTCGGACGAGCAAAAGAGGAGAGAGGAATGCCGGCTTCTCAGGAGGGAGCATGAGAAGCGTCAGATCGAAGAAGTTGAGAGAGTCAACAGCAAGAATGAAGTTCTGAGGTTTTATCGAAAGGTAAAACATCTGGCTCAAAGCCAACGAGCAAGAACTGATGACTGCAGAAATAAACAAGAGAACATCATAGTAGAATCGCAGTCAATGCTGGGGATTTGGAAAGACCACTTCTGTAGACTTTATAACGGTGACGACGAACGAAATCCCGCCGTTAGACAGGAACCTTTCATCGGACACGATGATAGCCAACAATTTCGAGAACCCGACCTAGAAGTGAAAACGGCAATATCACGTCTGAAATCCGCTGGAGCAGATGGTTTAGCTGCCGAGCTGTTCAAAGCAGCAGGCGACGATATAGATAGGAGCATGTCCCAAATCATCCCTAAGATATGGTCGGAAGAATGCATTCCCGATGAATGGAACCTCAGCATTGTTTGCCCGATCCTGAAATAGGGAGATTCTCTAAACTGCGCCAACTACAGAGGAATCAGCCTACTTAACATCGCCTACAAGATCCTCTCAGCCATTATATCGTCTAAAGCATTTCGTCATCAATCTGTTTGGTCCTTAAAGTCAACCATCGACTAAATTTTAACTTTGCGGCATCCTGGAAAAAACCTATGAACTCCAAATCAATACCCACCACCTTTTCATCGATTTTAAGGCCGCGTATGACAGCATCTACAGAGAAGAACTGTACAAAGCTATGTCTGGTTTTAGGCATCGCTGCCAAGCTCGTTCACCTGTGCAAAATGACGATGGAGAACTCGCGCTGCTCCATCAAGGTTGGCAACGAGTTTACAGAATCTTTCGATGTCAAAAAAGGATTCAGACAAGGCGATGCACTGTCGTGCGATTTCTTTAACATCGTTCTTGAGAAGATAGTCCAAAACTCCACCGTCAACACCAGAGGCACTATCTTCCAAAAATCTGTTCAACTTCTCGCGTACGCTGTTGATATTGATATAATGGGTAGAACACAGAGTGATGCCAATGGCGCCTTTGTGAGAATTGAGACAGAAGCGGCAAAAATGGGTTTAGCGGTAAATGAGGGAAAAGCGAAGTATATGCTGTCTTCGAGGAGGGACACCCAACACCGACAGGCAGAACGTCACAATAGAGGCATACAACTTCGAGGTAGGAGAGGAGTTTGTCTACCTAGGCTCCGCTATTAACACAGGCAATAACACCAGCGCCGAGATCAAACGAAGAATAACTCTTGCTAATCGCTGTTTCTTTGGGCTAAGAAAGCAATTGAGTGGAAAAGCCCTCTCTCGAGCAACTAAGGTAAAACTGTACAACACCCTCATCATCCTTGTCCTGCTGTATGGTGCAGAAGCAGGACCTAGCTAGAAGGGTCAAGGTCCAGAGACTCAGATGGCTCGGTCATTTAGAGCGCATGGACACCAATGCTCCGTCCCGGAAAGCCTTCGACACTATTCCTGAGGTACGTAGAAGGAGAGGTAGACCGCAACTCAGATGGCGCACACAAGTGAAAGAGGACCTCGAGTCCTCGATCAAGTTGGAGTGCAAAACTGGCTAGGGACCGAGCTGGCTGGCGGAGACTGGGGCCTGATTATGGGATTCGCGGCGGATCGTTTTCAATTCGACCTTTCAAATTCGACTCGCTTCGTATTTCCTTATTAACGAATTCGCGGCGGAGCGAAAATATTTCTTTCAATATTCCAGTGATTTCACACTTTTGGTTTGACTATTTCTTCCAGAATTCCACTGATTGGAATAAACACTCTTTCGCCTGTGAATCCGCCAAAAAAAAAGCTGTCGGATTTCAACTCGCCTGTAAATATTGTGACATTTCAAATTCTCGCCTTCGAATTCGTTAATTGGTCGAATTCAAATCGAAGAAGGCGAAAGCGAAAGCAATAATTGAAAAAATGCCAAACTCGCTAGCAAAACGATCCGCCGCGAATCCCATAATCAGGCCCCTGTTGATTGCGCCCCTAGTCCACACCGGACTGTGCAATTTTTATGGCTTCCATTCCATATAGAATGACGGACTGAGGCTAAGGACAGTCCTCCATCGGGCACGGTCACTTGCATTCCTCCTTAAGTCGTTAAATCAAATGATTGTACAAAAAGTTGCGTCTCTCTGAACCTGATGCTGGTAAACAGACAATTTTCTTGGTTGTATCGCCGTTCTGCATCTGTTTAATTAGAATCTCTGAACTATATTCTCATCCTGGTAGAGCTGTGAAATAAAATAATATAAACGAATAAAAAGACCAATTTATTGGGGAAAAATGTGGACTGTATTATGTTTTGAGGAATTATATAATTAATATTTAGTCGCACACATTGAAACGCTAAGCAACATGTTATACAATGTTTTTATTGTAATCTTTTTGTTTTCAGTTGTTTCCAAACTATTTTCACTAACGACTAGCTCAGTCGACTTTCATTTTGCAAAGATGGGAAGTGGGTATCATTGTAACTTCGCCATTGATTTTACAAATGCTAGTGTCTTTATCGGAAACTGAAATAACTTTTCCAGTCAACTCGCGGTCATCGCCATAAATAACCTTAAAATCATCATCAACTTCAGGTGGCACAGGGGCCAAGTGATCGCTCTTAATCGAAACACTGCGGTCTTCTTTGCGCAAGAATACGGAACAAACATCATTCGAAACTGTTCGAACTATTCCAGTTTGTCCAACTAAGTCGGCGTCGTCATGGGTATGGATTTTTACCTCTATATCTGTGGTACACCAATCACCCATGTGTGAGTCCAAATTGGCTCCTGGAGTTTGTGGATTGTAGGGCGATTGTGGAGCGCCGCCAGGGGTATTGGGAGAATAGCTGGATGGCGACGGAGTGCTCATATATCCAACTGGATAGGGAGACGGAGCTGGACTTGGATTATAAGGACTGTAACTTCGGTCCGAGCCATAAACGGTTCCCGGTGTTTGGGGAGCAAACGGAGTGCTGACTTGATATCCTGGGGTGCTTGGATTGTAGCCAGGACTGGGACTGGGTTCTTCCATGCTGTAATCATAGTCATTGTTCCTTGCTGGTGTATTGGTTATATTCGGATCCCAGGCACCATGACGTGGAGTCATACTGCCATCGTGAGATGGTGTCATAGCGCCACTGTAAGGTGTACGACCCTCCGAATCCCAAGTAGGTGTCTGACTGCCAAGCAAAGGCGTTTTAGACCCAGCAGCTGCATAAACAGGAGTTTGTGAACCATAGCCGGGAGTACGGGCTGGTGTGCGTCCATAAGTCGATACACTGCCGCCTTCTTTGCCGGGAACTCCAACAATTGCAATGTGATTACGATCAACTGAGATCGTTTGGCACGAAGTGTGCAACTCAACACGAGCTGTGCTCTCAGTTGCGTCTTTGACAATACCAACTGAGCCCTTGTACGAACCACCACTGATTTTAATCGTTTTACCCAAAATATCGCGATCCCTTGTTACGCGGAAGCCTCCTCTTCCACCGCGGCCACCACCACGTCCGCCACGACCACCAGATGGATGCATCGGTGATTGAATTCGGGGCGACATGAAACCCATGCCGCCAAGTGAGCCCATTGTATTAGCCTGAGATTTGTTCCCTCCAGCCAGTTGCAAGTGACGGGTTTTGCAAACGAAAATTCCACCATTCTCTGTGTACATACGGCAATGTAAGAAAGCTAAGCTTCTATAAAGGTGCTTGATTTCTCCAGAACGGCCCTGTGCAAATCAAACTTCAAATTAAAAAACGATCCATACTTAGCTTCAACCATTCTTACCGCATGTGGGCCTTCCATGACTTTAACAATGTCCCTACGACGAATTTGATTCTCTTCGGCGTCCAATGCAATGGTATTTCGATTTTCCCTTCGCTTTTGCAAAGCGGTTGGTTTGCATTCAATAACCTTTCCATGCATATTGAGAACATGGAAGTTCTCACGTTCTAAACGCACAATAACACCGACATTCTGAGGACTGATACAAACAACAAAATATTAAACTGTTCTAAAAATATTTGTTTGTTTTCTTACTCAAGCTGAACTAAGTCGCCCCATTGGAATTGTCCCAATGAATCAACACCAGTTGCCATATCAGAACAAAGTTGCAAATCTCTCGGAAGCACTTCCAATTCATGCATTGTCAAGTCAGAAACTAAGACAATGCGTGTTGGCTCAACGCGAACAATCAAACCAGTTTCACCTTCATAACGGCCTGCTAAAACACGGGCATGATCTCCAGTTTTGAAGTATTTGCGCAGTTCATTTGCTTTGAAGATCAAAGGGTCTTTAAGATCTTGATGTTTCGGCATGACCGTTATCATTCCTCCATCAATAGCAATAATTTTGGCTTGCAAATTTTCCAAGTCACCGAGACAAACTTCAACATTATCTCCCATTGAAAAGGAATGAGCTGCTGTGGGGTCATCCTTTGAAGCGGCAGCGATTTCCAAATTAACATCTGTGAAATAAAATGTGACAAGTTGTTTGATTTTTATGCTGCGAAAGTGACGAATTGTTTACCTTCTGGCTGTTCCTCGAATCTTTCCAATTCAGCGAGTGTTGGCTTGACACCTTCGGCCAAAATGGCTGACATTGTGAAATTTTTGTAGAGAAAACCCTTTCGCGAGTAACGATTGCCCTCAAAGAGCAAGAAGTCTCCATCGGAATGGACTTCACCCCCAATTGCACTATGGACACATAAAGAGGTAAGGTTTTAGTTATGGTTTTTGGTTAAAGAAAATGCTCCTTCTCCTGCACTAAACCATACAACATTCAAACACTAAGATTAAAATAAATAGAGTTGGTGGTGGCGTGTTGTAGGATCTGGGGGCGTAAGCTGTAACTTTTCCTACACACCAAGTGCTTACTTTACCTCCACGTGGTAACCACCGGGTACTGGTTATATCTCTAGATATAACTTGCGAAACTTGTAAACTTGCAAAATGGATAACAGAAGCACCTAATCAACGGCCCAACAAATTTGGAGGATAGTGCCAGGGGATAACAACCCCTAAACAGTAAAAAACTTGAACGTTATGAGAGAGATACAAGCATCGGATAATGACCCCCCTCTTATGGTAACCAGATTCGGAACGACACGGACTATGCATTGAGAGTTCGTACCTGGAAACTTGAATCTGTCCTCTCGCAGTATAAGGCAGACATTACTGCGATCCAGGAAATACGATGAATAGGATCAGGGATAATGAAAAGGAAATATTGCGACATTTATTACAGCTGTCATCAAAGAATGCATATATTTGGATGCGGATTCGTCGTGGAAAATCGGCTTAGATCGAAAGTCATGGATTTCAAGCCAATTAGTGATCGCCTGGCTGTAATCCGCGTCAAGGCCACACTACAAAACATCAGTTTAATATGTGCACACGCCCCTGCCGATGATGCTGAGGAGTCTTGCAAGGAGGATTTCTACGACCTCCTGGACAGAGCTTCAGCTTCGGACGACTTCAAAATCGTACTCGGAGATTTCAATGCAAAAATCGGGAAGGAAGACATCTTTGGCGGATTAGTTGGAAAGCACAGCCTCCACGAAGTAACAACAGATAACGGCTTCCGACTAATCGACTTTGCTGCAGCTCGTAATACGGTGATAAGTAGCACTAGGTTTCCAAGACGAAAGATCTACACAGCAACCTGGCGATCTCCGGATGGTCGAACCACCAACCAAATCGACCATGTATTAATCGGCGCCAGGCACGCATCTAACATCTTGAACGTGCGCACTTTCCGAGGAGCAAATGTCGACTCTGACCACTTTCTGGTAGTGGCTAAGTTTAGAGCTCGACTATCAAACGACAAAAAACACGTGCGGACCAAAGAAAGGAGTTCAACATCGGTTGCCGTAGCACTCCGGATAATGTCAGAGACTACAGTGAGCGGCTGAGTGAGCGACTCTCCGCCATCCTCCCAAATACCACAGACGTCAACACCTTGTGGAACCAATATCGCGAAATAATAAAAAATGTAGCCGAGACCATGGTATGATGATGAGTGCGCGTTATTGAAAAGAGAGACGGAAAATGCACGTTTGCAGATGCTGCAACGGAAAACAAGAGCAGCAAGAGAAGAGTACCGCACGAAAAGGAGAAATGAGAAAAAGACCCTGCGAAGGAAGAAAAGAGCATCCGCAGTTTCTCAGCTCAAAGATCTAGAAGAGTCTCAGGCCAAGAACAAAACCCGGTGTTTCTTTAAAAGGTCGAAGCAATTAGCTTCTGGATTTAGAACCGGGACACAGGCTCTTCGAAACAGTGAAGGAAAACTAGTCACCGAAGCACAAGGAATTGTAGATGTTTTGAAGCAGCATTTCCAACAGCTGCTGAATGCTCAAAATGTCGAGCGAGCTAATGACGAAAGAGAAGCAATACCAGTCTATGAAGACCCAGTCCCAGCCCCCAACACAGAAGAGGTAGAAAGAGCCATCCAAAAGCTAAAAAATAACAAGGCCGCAGGGTCGGATGGCATACCCGCGGAACTCTTTAAACATGGAGGAGATGTTTTGATGAACCGCATGCACCAGGTCATCACCAAAGTGTGGGAGGAAGAATGCATGCCCACTGACTGGTCGATAAGCTCCATATGCCCCATCTACAAAAAAGGCGATCCGATGTCATGCAAAAACTACCGTGGCATATCCCTGCTTAATGTTGCATACAAAATCCTATCCAACGTACTGTGTGAGCATCGTAAACCGTTCTGCAACACAATAATCGGCTTTAGGCCAAATTCACACTGAGGCAGATCCTAGAAAAGACCAAGGAATTCCAAGTCGAAACCCACCATTTTTTCATCGACTTCAAAGCTGCTTATAATAATATCGACCGCCAAGAGCTTATGATGTCTGAATTCGGGATCCCGAACAATCTGATCCAGATGTGCCGCATGACGCTAAGCAATACGCAGTGCAGTGTGCAAATGGGTAACAGCTCATCCGAGTTATTCCAAACATGCGCAGGGTTTAGACAAGGAGATGCGTTTTGATGTGACTTCTTCAACATAGTCCTGGAGCAGATAACACTATCTTCAACAAGTCCACCCAGCTCTTAGGCTATGCGGACGACATAGACATCATTGGTCGATCCAAGAGAGCTGTGCTTGAGGCCTTCACTGCGATTGAAGAACAGGCAAAACTCGTTGGTCATGCTATCAACAAACAAAGCAACATCTGTCCACCGAAGAAGGAGAAGAAAGTTCAACCGAGAACTGTACGAGTTGTACCAAGATTTGGATGTAGTCCAGAAGGCCAAGAAAAGACGACTACATTGGCTCGGCCACATCGAGCGAATGGACGACAACGCTCCAGCCAAGAAAGTTTTCTCATCCTTCTGCAGATTCCAGACCGCTTGGTTTCGGTGAACTGGAAAGTGCATGCGAGGGACCGTTCATGATGGAAGGCTGCAGTATCTCAGGCTGAGATCCTTCATGGATTGTGAGCCGGATAAGTAAGTAAGTAAAGTGTATAAGGTTAAAGTCGAAAGCTAAGTAAACTCAGCACATTTCACAGTGTCGAAACATTATTGGTGTTTCAAGTAAAAGCCACCGCACTAGTCTTTTGATTAGTCATTGGCAGAACATGATAACATTTTTGATCTTGTAAACAGTACTTCAAAATAAGCTTATAAGAAAACTCACCGTACAGCTTCTGGATCAAAAGGTTTTGCTGGTGGACGACGTTTCTTCCTACGTTTTGCATTGTCGGCTTCCTAAAATATAAATGTATGTAATTTGTTTAACAAATTAATCCAAAATCGAGTCTACTAACGCTTTGCGTTGTCCGAAGTGCCCCCCTCATTCGTGTATAATCAATTCGTGGTAGCAGTTTCAAGTGGACTTGATTCTGGGCCAGGTCAACGTAATCAACTTGGGCAATATCGTCCTTATACAAACCACGCTTCAATCTGACCCACTGTTTAACTTTCAACCCAACTTGCTCCTTAACGACCTTCAACACGTCGGTCATTTCCTTGATCGGAACCATTTCTTGTTTCCATTTTCCCATTCGAAGATTACCAACATTTTCGATTGCGCTCTTCACGTGTGTCTGTTTGAATGACTCAACGTAGATGTAACCCTTGACACCTTCAGGAGCTACGACTGCCTTAATTTGCAATGGTTCATCGGTGTTTAGGTAGGTTAGATATTTTCTCATCAACAAAAGAGCTGTTGCCTTTTCTTCACCGATGCGGCATTTAACCATCCAGAGATTTGGATCCCTTGAAAAGGCATAAACAAGTGTTGTATTATTAAAAGCAAGCAAAATTGGCAAATTAAAATTAAGTACTCACTTGATTCCAGGCAACAATGTCTGTTGAGTAATTTCATCAGACATCTCTTCACCGCCATCGCCAAAGTGTCGTTTTGCTATGGATTCGTCGGCGTACTTTTTGCGAAGATACTCTTCAAGTTCATCTTCTTTTTGTGTGCTAGAAATAAGTGCAATGATTTAAAGAACTCAAAACATGAACGAAGATTGTTAACTCACTCCCAAAGGTTAGTGCCACGTCTTCTTATTTCTATGTCCCTGGCTGTTGGACCCAGTTCGTCAATTTCATTTCCAACAATTCCCAATTCATTGGCACCTTCCTCCCATTCGTCATCTTCATCTACCTCGTCATCAACTTCAGCTTCATCAATAATGAAGCCGCCAAATCTTTCTTTCTTCTTCTTTTTTTTTGGGCCGACTTCATCATCCTCCTCCTCGTCATATTCTTCAGAATCTAAATCCTCACCTTCCGGCTCTTGTTCCTCTTCACCATCCTCTTCATCATCACGAGATCGACTTCTTTTACGCCGACCGCGATTTCCACCAACTTCGGAACCAGAACCAGATCCAGCAGATGCCGAACGCGATCTTGATCGGGATCCTGCAGACTTTGACCTTGATCTGGAATGGGATCTGGACCTCGATGGAGATCTAGATCGTGAAACTGAACGCGACCTAGATACAAATTAACTTAGTTAACTCAATTTATGTATTCCTAATTAAATGGATACCTTGCACTATGCTGGGACTTATTTGAAGCCATACTTCCATCTTCTGATCCACTATCAGACACATTGCTTGCTTCTGAGTCCGACATATTGGCAGCGCAGTGCTTGGAGAAAAAAAAGAAATGTGTACAGAAACTGTAGATAAAAAAATTTCGCTTTCACAAATGGAGTTCATGCGGACGTCAACATTAAAATTAAACGCATTCTTATGGGCTACCATTCATCAAAGAATAATTTTTTTTATTAAAAACATTTTAAAAAGGGCTGAAGTTATTAAAAATAGTTATTTACCAATAATTTGAATTAAATTGGGATGGCTTTTCAGTGGAATTACAAGCTCATTTGAGAAAAATTATGTTATAAAATTTTGTGTATATATATATATATATATATATATATATATATACAAACACAAAGGTTATAATTGGGACATTGTATATGAACCACCTAGTACAATCAAGAATGGGTTTTTCGATTTTTTGCGCCAGATCGAAACCAAAGAAAAAAAAAATCCCAATACAAAACCTATGTAAAAAGAGTTAGCGCTGCGCCAGAACTCAAGATGGCACTACAATCGATTGCCAGGTCGCGGGTACTAGCTAGATAGAAATACAATGAATTGGGAAACTGAACTGTCAAGTTTCTTTGGATTTGACGCATGCTTATTTACTAGACAAGTTCATTGTCTGAGTCTGATGCCTTGTACATTATTTTCTTTGTATATGGATTTACCTAGCACTATCAAGAATGGTTTTCAAGCAAGCAAGCAGAGAACACACATTACAAACTAATGTAAAAAACTGTCAAAAAACTGTCAAACCAAGCAGAAAACCATTAGGCGTTTTTCTTTTTTACATCTGAACAGAGCTTGAACTGTCAAACGAAAAGTTGTGTTTCTTTTTTAGTTCAGAGTGTTCAGAGCATCAAAGTTGTGTTACTTTTTTCGTTCAGAGCACTGATTCTGAGTGTTCAGAGTTCGACGGCGCGCTCAGAAAAAAGAGACCGAGCGTAATGAACGAAATGCTGAGCGCAAGCGTGTTTTTCTCAAAACAATTGAAATGGTGGTGGAAACAAGTCGCTCAGGCAAAGATGATTAGTTTTATTTTGAATAATTATTTAATTATTTTATTTATTAATGAAAAAATGTTAATTTCAGCTTTCAAAAATACGAAGGGTCGATGTCTGAACTAAAAATGCTCAATTGCATTTCAAAATGAAATCCGAGCGTTCAGAAAATGTTCAGAGCTTCATTTGTTCAGAGCGTGTTCAGCAAGCTCTGAACACTCAGAGTTCGGAGCTCTGAACTAAAAAAGAAAAACGCCTATTCTTGATATTACCCATTGAATAAGAAGTACAGGAAGGGGTCTTATGAAAAAGAAGTGAAGCATTTTTCTAAGTAGTGTGAGTTTCACAAACACAAACGCATTACAACAGGGCTGATCTGCAGTTGAATGGTTAATCCCAGGGGCGCCAAGCGAAATATGATTGAATCAAGATTATATCGATTGTGCATCAATTTTATTTTTCAATTTCAATTCTTTTTTGGACCACATGATGTTTTAACGTTCAAGGTGTACATGCACGATTATTATTATTATTATTTTTTATTTTTCGTTACATTTTCTTCATTTTTCATCCTTAATTTATCATATTTATTGTCCTTTTTCGAGTCGTATTCGAAAGCGCATTCTATGAACAAACTGATCAAGTGTTAAAAAGCACAAGAAATTGTGTAGCGCCTTACGATCACCAACAAAAATAAATGCGCCCCTGAACTCGAGTTTTTGTTTTTTTGACAGATGAAAATACAAAACAACATTTGACCAATCACAGCTCAGCAAAATGACAGCACATGCCCAGTTTGACAGATTAGTGCCCCCTATTTTGACAGATTAATGCCCCCTATTTTACCCCTATTTAAATTTTTGTTGCTTCACTCACGTACACTGTACGTGTAGCTTACACCGCTTCCTGTACTTCTTATTCAATGATATTACCTGGTAAATCCATATACAAAGATTATTTTCTTGACTAGTGCAAGCAATATGGAAATCGATTGTAGCGCCATCTTGAGGCCTAGCAAAGAAGCAGTTTTTTATGATACTAACCCTGAGGCTCCACAAGAGTAAAATCCAATCCAACTTCTCTTCTGCAATCTCATCCACAATCCAGAGTTTTTTTTGACTGGGCATATTATGTCCTGCCATCAGCAAGTAAATGTGTCAAAAAGTCTGTGGAAAATGGACGCTCAACACTACATACAACACAAACGTCAAATTGATGACAAGATTTTGATCCGCTCAAAAAATCCAGACTGCGATGACCGGATCATGGACTGGATGTTGGATTGTTGGTCTCTATTGGATTACCTGATGACAGGCCGATAATCCTGTCATCGGAAATGTTCAATGGAGACCCCAAGTAAGGCCGTGTACGAATTCAGTTAAAAATGGGTTAAAAATTGACGTTTGGTTAAATTTTGACACTTCGCATTATTTGACTAGCTGCTGAGCAGGTTAAAATATGACAGTAGTGGTTAAAAATTCATCCATTTTTATTTTTTAACCACAATTCATCCAATTCGCACACGGCGAATTAAAAATGGGTTAAAAATTGACGTTTGGTTAAATTTTGACACTTCGCATTATTTGACTAGCTGCTGAGCAGGTTAAAATATGACAGTAGTGGTTAAAAATTCATCCATTTTTATTTTTTAACCACAATTCATCCAATTCGCACACGGCCTTGCGAATTGGATGAATTGTGGTTAAAAAATAAAAATGGATGAATTTTTAACCACTACTGTCATATTTTAACCTGCTCAGCAGCTAGTCAAATAATGCGAAGTGTCAAAATTTAACCAAACGTCAATTTTAAACCCATTTTTAACTGAATTCGCACACGGCCTAACTTATGTAAAACAAGAAAATGCTTCTGGGCCAGATCTCAAGACAGCGGTATACTCGATTTCCATCTTGCAGCTACTAGCCAAGAATATTATATGGAAGAAGTACAGGAAGGGGTCTTATATGCTGTTTCCACTGAGCGATAATCTGAGATTAACTCAAATCTACTTGAAATCTCTTCGAAATCACTAGATTTGCCATACAAACGTTAATCATCTCGATTCGAGATTTCAAATTAATCAGCTTCATTTGGACTGTGCTGAACGGATTCACTTTCCCATTTCCAATGAAAAGGTGGAAGAAAGAGAGAAAAAAAACCGGTTCTTTTCAGACTGAACAAAAAGAAAATAAAATCAAAAACAACAAACAACAAAAACAAATAAGTTGTTCCATCTGTTCAGGAAAATGAATTTACAACCGAAAAGTGGAAAAACACAATTTAATGAAAAAACAAGTGTGCAATTGAGCTTTTTTATGTTAAGGCCGTATGCGAATTCAGTTAAAAATGGGTTAAAACTTGACGTTTGGTTAAATTTTGACACTTCGCATTGAATAAAATTAATAGACTAGCTGCGGAGCAGGTTAAAATATGACAGTAGTGGTTAAAAATTCATCCATTTTTATTTTTTAACCATAATTCATCCAATTCGCACACGGCAAAAAAATCTTGGATTGATTTCCGATCGATTGGTATATAATTTGCCTTTCTGTTCAAAGGAAAAAGTAGTTAAATATCCATTCAAACATTTTTCCGGATCCATTTCAATGGCCGCCATCAAAAAATTACTTTTATCTTCATTTAGGCCGTGTGCGAATTCAGTTAAAAATGGGTTAAAACTTGATGTTTGGTTAAATTTTGACATTTCGCATTGAATAAAATTTGACTAGCTGCGGAGCAAGCTAAAATATGACAGTAGTGGCAAAAAATTCATCCATTTTTAACCACAGTTCATCCAATTAGCACAAGGCCTTAAATAATTTAAAACCAAGGCCGTGTGCGAATTGGATGAATTGTGGTTAAAAAATAAAAATGGATGAATTTTTAACCACTACTGTCATTTTTTAACCTGCTCAGCAGCTAGTCAAATAATGCGAAGTGTCAAAATTTAACCAAACGTCAATTTTTAACCCATTTTTAACTGAATTCGCACACGGCCCAACATTTAAATTTTATTGGAGGTCATCCTTGTATTTTTATGCGAAAAGAACTTTCAACTGTGACAGTTTTTGTAACCAAGATTTTGAATGTTAGAATTAGTCTAACAAAATCCAGTGGAAACACTACTAGATTATTTTTAATCAAACTGGAAGATAATCTAGATTATCGTTCAGTGGAAACGTAATATTATGAAAAAGAAGTGAAGCATTTTTCTAAGTAGTGTGAGTTTCACAAATACAAACGCATTACAACAGGGCTGGTCGGCAGTTGAATGGTTAATCTCAGGGGGGCGCCAAGCGAAATATGATTGAATCAAGATTATATCGATTATGCATCAATTTTATTTTTCAATTTCAATTCTTTTTTTGGACTACATGGTGTTTAACTTTCAAGGTGTACATGCACGAGTTTTATTATTATTTTTTTTCGTTACATTTTCTTCATTTTTCATCCTTTATTCGTCATATTTATTGTCCTTCTTCAGGTCGTTTTAGAGAGTGCATTCAATGAACAAACTGATCAAGTGTTAAAAAGCACAAGAAATTGTGTAGCGCCTAACGATCACCAACAAAAATAAATGCGCCCCTGAACTCGAGTTTTTGTTTTTTTGACAGATGAAAATACAAAACAACATTTGACCAATTACAGCTCAGCAAAATGACAGCACATGCCCAGTTTGACAGATGAGGTCCCCGTATTTTGACAGACGAGTTCCCACTATTTTACATCATAAGAAATTTTTGTTGCTTCACTCACGTACACTGTACGTGTAGCTTACACCGCTTCCTGTACTTCTTATTCAATGGGAAGAACTCCCAAGATGGAATCAACGGTGGCGTCTACAGTTCCAGTCAGGATAAACTACCTTATACAGGGTGTCTCAAAAGTAAGTTCACATTTGCTTATCTTATTACGCGAAAGCAATTATTCTGAGGGGCGCGGGGGGTATGTCAGTCGGTAGTCTAGCTCTTGGGAATTTAGTCGCTATGGAGCGTTTCTCTGGTGCGGACCGTGCGTTGTGCGTACGTGAGTTTTACAAAAACGGTAATTCGGCGACTGTAGCGCGTAGAAAATTCTGCAGTATTTGACATATTCGTCACTTAAATGATGCGCCTAGCACTCGACTCATTGCAAAATGGGTTGAGAAGTTTGAAGAGACTAGGTCAACTCTGGGCGGCCAAGAACATCAAGAACAGCCGAAAACGTGGACTTCCGAATCGAGAGGTTTGGATCATCTCGAATAGACTGAGTAACACTGTCCACGTTTTCGGCTGTTCTTGATGTTCTTGGCCGCCCAGATTATGGTTTCTCCAGAGTTGACCCAGTCTCTTCAAACTTCTCAACCCATTTTGCAATGAGTCGAGTGCTAGGCGCATCATTTAAGTGACGAATATGTCGAATACTGCAGAATTTTCTACGCGCTACAGTAGCCGAATTACCGTTTTTGTAAAACTCACGTACGCACAACGCACGGTCCGCACCAGAGAAACGCTCCATAGCGACTAAATTCCCAAGAGCCAGACTACCGACTGACATACCCCCCGCGCCCCTCAGAATAGTTGCTTTCGCGTAATAAGATAAGCAAATGTGAACTTACTTTTGAGACACCCTGTATTACGTTTCCACCTTTCCACTGAATGATAATCTAGATTATCTTCCAGTTTGATTAAAAATAATCTAGTAGTGTTTGCACTAGATTTTGTTATAGCATGTTCCCACCAACTTGATTTAGCTAAATCACATAATTAATTTCATGATTTGCCATACATTTTCAATGATTTGAAATTACCCGATGACTCTTTTCTTCAGCAAGGACTCTTTTTTTTGACTCCTTCAAACAAACTTCCAGAGGTAACCCTGCCTGGAAAAGCACAAACTTTCAACGAAATCTGTGGAAGGAGTTTTTGTTGGATATCCTCTTAAAAGGAGTATGGATACCAAACAGAAACCAAATAATTCATGCTTGAGATCTGAAATTCCTGGAAGAGACTCCACAAGGTCCAAATGAGGTTCCTGAGTTAGATGAACTATTTGTTCTTTTTCAAAAGTTAAGTCCTGAAGAAATGAGTCCAGTTATTGAAGACAGTCTGCAAATCCCATTGAGCGCCGGAGACGTTCAACCTGAATTACAAGAGCAACCACATACACATACCTCTCAACAAGGTTCAAGAAGAGCTCCTGGAAGACCTCGTCTCATTTATAATGGAAGCAGAGGGCAACCCAAGAAATTATTTCAATCGTATCCCAAAAACGAAAAACAAGAGGCAGAAGAGTTTCATAATATTCATGAAAGTGGCGACGAAGATGAACATTTTGCTGGGGTCGCAAAAGTAAGTGTCGCAGATGCTTTAAGAACAGCTGTCCGTGGCTAAGTGGTTAGGTGCGTTGGCTGCTAAGCAGAACGTCGTTGGTTCGAATCCTACTCGTGTCCATAAAAGTTTTTATTTCATCTTTCACGGGTACTGCCTCTTGCGAAGAACTGACAAAACTTCCAAGAGTAGGTATCAATCTGTCATGAAAAAGTGTTTCTCAACTTTGCCGTTCGGAATCGGCAAATCGGAATTGTAGGTCCCCTCAATTCTTCACACGCACTCAGAGAATTGTTGATGAGAGTAAGCCACTTAGGCCTTGGCTCTTCAAGAGCTGTCGCGCCACTCTATTTTTTTTTTTAAGAAGTGCTGAATGTGACTAATTGAAGGAGGCTATGGAATTGGAGGTATTGAGTCTTCTCAAAAACGATACATGGGAGATTGTTGAAAAGAAGAAGAAAGATGATGTCGTTGGATGCCGTTAGGTTTTGACTAACAAACATAACTCTAATGGTACAGTGGAGAGAAGAAAGGCTAGAATAGTAGAAATAGGTCACAGCCAGAAATTCGGTGTGAACTATCACCAAACTTTTGCTACAGTAGCGAGATTAGAAACGTTGCGTTTATTACTGACTCTTGCAGTTCACTTTGATCTCACAGTGTGACAGTTTGATATTGTAACGGCAATGAGAGTACCTGAGATGTTAAATGAAGTGCTGAATAGAATTGTTTCAAAACAAGGTGATGAATCATATTTTGGAAAACGAGCGAATGAGATGCTAGAACGTTTACTTAATGGAGGAAAAGCATGCATGTTGAGAAAAGCTCTTTATGGATTTCGGTAGGCTGGTCGTCAATGGTATCTCAAACTAACTGAAAAACTGTTGAGTTTGGGACTAGAGCCTACAATTAATGAGCCTTGTATTTTCAAAATAATTCTAAAGGCGAAATTATGTTCGTGCTCATCTATGTCGACGACATATTAGTTGCTTCAAAGGATGTCTCAAAGAGCCTGGAACTGCGAAATCGCTTACAAGAGGACTTCGAGATTAAAGATCTTGGTTTGTCAAACTTTTGACTGGGTCTAGAAATCAAACAAGAATCTGGAAAAATTAAGTTGTTTAAGAGAGGGTATACTTTGGCAAAGTATAATCCAGTTGCGACACCTTCAGAAATAATAGTAAGTTTTGATAGTATTACAACTAATGATTCACAGGAGACGTTTCCATACCGAGAGTTAATTGGGAGTCTGATGTATTTATCTGTTTCGACGCGTCCGGATATCGCAAACACAGTATCCAGATTGGCACAGTTTACGAGTCAACCAAATAAGTGTCATTGGGTAGCCGCAAAGCGTGACGTTAGGTACCTTGCTGGGAGTGCAAACTGTGGACTGGTGAATATATAAAAACCGATGATCCGTTGAAAGGGTACACCGATGCAGATTGGGGAGGCTGTGCTTTTGATCGTCATTCATACACTGGGTATGCATTTTTACTCAGTGGTGCAGCTATTTCCTGGAAATCACAAACACAGCGGACTGTGGCTGAGTACGCTAGCTTATCGGAAGCTTCAAAAGAAGCAATCTATTTAAGCAGCTTATTAACAGAACTGGTTTTTTCTGACCTCACCAAACCTACAATATTTGTTGACAGTCGTGAGGCACAGTGTTTGGCAAGTGACCATGGTTTTCACGAACGAAAAAAACATCATTTTGTTCGCCAATCACTAATAGACGGGATGTTTTCATAAGAGCATGTTCCAACTTTTCGGATGATTGCAGATGTTCTCACAAAACCATTAACCCAAGAAGTTCACTTGAGATGCCTGAAGGGTCTTGGATTTAAGAAGAACAGCTAATGCAACCACACTCGCTTTTGCCTTCTCAAGAGAACACCTTATTCCAGATAAAAGGATACGAAATCTCTAATTCCAGACCCCAAAGCAACGTTCAATGGTTAATCAAGTTAGTTATTGTGTTCAACCATAAGCTCTTTCGAGTATGTTCCAATCTAGTCTTCCTGATTTCTTTGTGCCTTGCTTCAACGCTTCTTCAAAAAGTTGGATTAGAAACTTTCTTTCAAACCGTTCAATACAAGTTCTATTTGACGGCTTCAAGTCTGACACCCACAATATAAATGCTGGTGTGCCCCAGGGCTCCGTTTTGTCTCCGACCCTCTTTCTAATTTTAATCAATGATCTCTTGTCTGTAACTTCTAATCCAATAAATTGTTTCGCTGACTATAGCACCCTTAGCTTTTCATATTCGTTTCCAGACTCAGATCCCTCCTCTTCGGATGTGGAACTGCAACGGAAAATATGATAAGCTCATTAAACTCTGACTTAAACTGCATTATACAATGGGTAATACCAAATCGCGTAGAGTTTAATGCTTCGAAAACCCCATGCTGTCTTGTATCGTTGAAGCGAGATATACCTACCTCCCCTGCCACTGTCCATGAGTGGCACTTGAATCAATGAGAGCAAACATCTCGAGATTCTCGGTATGTGCATTACTGACCACCTCTTGTCGAACGAGCACGTATGCGATGTCACCAAAATTGCCGCAAGATGTTTAGGTTTCTTAAGACGATGCAAGACATTTCCTTCCCCTTCTGATCTGGCTATCATCTACAAAACTTACATATTTACGTCCTAAGCTTGAGTACAACTCTCACGTCTGGGCTAGTGCTCCAGTGACGAACTTAAATCTTCTGCACAGTATCCAAAAAAGAGCATTCAAAATGATTGGTGACAATACCATCGTTGAGTCATTTACATCTCTAGAACATCGGCGTAATGTCTCATGTCTCACCCTACTTTACCGATACTTCAACAGTATATGCTCACTCACTTACTTATGGTGGCGCTACAGTCCAGGTCGGACCTGGGCCTCACCCAACAAACATCTCCAGCCAGCTCGGTTCCTAGCTAGCTGTCTCCAGTTTCGCACGCCAAGTTGGATCAGGTCCTCTACCACCTGTGTGCTCCACCTGAATCGCGGTCTTCCTCTTCTGCAACGTTCTTCCGGGTTGGATTCGAAGACTCTACGAACCGAAGCATTATTTTCCAATCGCTCTACATGACCCAACCATCTAAGTCGTTGGACCCTAAGTTTTCTGTCAAGGTCAGTGTCGCTAAACAGCTCGTACAGTTCTTGATTGATTCGTCTTCTCCATTCTCCATTTGTGCAGACAAGACCAAAAACCACTCGAAGTGTTTTTCTCTCAAAGCAGCGCAAAGCGTTTTCATCAGATATTGTCATGGTCCATGTCTTTGCACCATACATTAGGACCGGTATGATGAGGGTTTTGTAGAGTGTCACTTTAGTTGCTCGAGTAAAGTAAAGTCCTCTACTACTCAATTGCCTTTTAAGTCCAAAGAAGCAGCGATTGGCAAGAGTAATTCTTGATTTCATCGCTGGCGTTGTTGTCTGAGTTTATAGCGGATCCTAAGTTGACGTAGTCCTTTACTACCTCGAAGTTTAATCTGTCTATGCTGACGTTTGCTCCAAGACGTCGATGTTGTTTGTCCTTTCTTGTTTACAGCATTAACTTGGTCTTGCCCTCGTTAACCGCTAGACCCATCTTCCTGGCCTCCGTCTCAAGACTCACGAATGCTCCACTGACATAACGCTGTGTTCTTCCAATAATGTCAATGTCGTCTGCGTATCCTAGTAGCTGGACGGACTTTTGAAAGATTGTGCCTCTGGTGTTGACGTTGGAGTTTTGCACAATCTTTTCAGGAATGATGTTGAAGACATCGCATGACAGCGCATCGCCTTGTCTTAAACCTTTTTTGACATCAAATGCGTTCGTTAGGTGTTTTTCGACCATGATGGAACAGCTTGAGTTTTCCATTCTCATTTTACACAGACGGACGAGTTTTTCTGGGATGCCAAAACTAGGCATTGCTCTATATAGTTGGTCTCTATAGACGCTGTCATACGCGGCCTTGAAATCGATGAAAAGGTAGTAGGTATCGAATTGAAGTTCCTGGTTATTCTCCAAAATCTGCCGTAGAGTGTATATTTGATCGATGGTGGACTTTCCGGGTCTGAAGCTATACTGATACGGACCTTTCAGTTTGTTGACGAAAGGCTTCAAACGTTCCCACAACACGGCAGACGATATCTTGTAGGCGATGTTAAGTAGACTTATACCTTTGTAGTTGGTGCAGTTCAGGGGATCTCCTTTCTTGAAGATCAGGCATTCGATGCTGAGGTTCCATTAATCGGGCATGCTGTCCTCCGACCAAATTTTGCAGATGAGCTGGTGGATGCTCCTAGCCAAATCACCTCCATCTGCTTTGTACAGTTCGGTGGCTAGGCCATCTGCTCCAGCGGCTTTGTTCGGCTTAAGTTTAGACATCGCTATCTTCACCTCGTCAATTTCGGGTGGGTGGAATTTTTGGCCTGTTCACCCAAATTGAACGGTTCTGTATAGCTGGCGGCATTTTGCTCGTCATCGCCATTATACAGCTTGGAAAAGTGGTCTTTTCATATCCTCAGCACTGACTGTGGTTCCACTACGATGTTCCCATGATGGTCGGTTCGAGGTGCAAAAGCTCTGGTGGTTTGTTCTACCTTTTTGTAAAACTTTCAAACCTCGTTCCTGTTGTGACATCCCTCTACCTCCTCGATCGCGTGCTCCTTTTTTTTTCTTTCTGAGAAGTTTGTGCTCCTTTTCTGCTCGTAGAGCTCACGAACTGCTCGTGTCCTTCTTTGCAGCGCCGCTTGGTATGCCTCTTGTTTAGCTGCGTGTGCTCGCCGGCACTCATCGTCAAACCAGGGGTTTCGTTATGGTGGCCGTGTAAGCCCTAGCGCTTCAGAGGTGGCATCTCTCATGGTAGTGTTTCCACTGGTTCTCTTCATTTTGTGCTGGCAGCAAAGGACTTCTGAGGAGGTTTTCGGAGACACGATCAGAAAAAGATCTAGCAATCTCTTGCGATTGTAGCAGTTTGACGTCGAATTTTTTCATTTTGGCCTTTTCACGTGTTGGCCTTGATCGGGATATTCGCATTCGTACCTTGGCTACAACAAGGTAGTGGTCCGAGTCAATGTTGGCTCCTCGGAATGTGCGGACATCTTGCATGCTAGAGAAGTGTCGTGCGTCGATCGCAATGTGATCAATCTGGTTGACGGTTGATTGGTCAGCAGATTTAAATGTCCCCTTGTGGATATCGAGACGTGGGAAACGCGTACTTGCTACTGTTACGTCTCACCCCTCAGCGAAGTCGATTAGCCTAAATCCGTTATCGGAGGTGGTGTCGTGTAGGCTATGTCGTCCGATTATTCCACCAAAGATTTCTTCTCTACCCAGCTTAGCAATAAAATCTCCAAGTATAATTTTAATGTCATAGCTAGGGCATTGCTCATAGGTCTTGTCAAGGAGCTCGTATTTTTGTTTTGCATTTTGTTCTTTCGCTTTTCTCTATGCGCTTTTCTTTTATTTCGCAAAACTTGTTTTGTTTTTTGTTTGTGTGGCTTTTTTATTGTTTTGCTACAGAATTGTTTCGCTTTTTTTATTTTGCTTATTAATTCTGTCGCAAAACTGTTAACCTGCAATACAATCGTTTCGCCACAGGTTATCTCACAAATGATCGTTTCGCCACTTTTTGTGATTTCTCTTAAAATGTATTAGTTGTTTTTTAATGGTGGTTAAAACGAAACGAAGTGATTATTCAGACATTTCAAACATTAAAAACCCTTGTTTCAAGCATTTATTTATATTAAAACCTTTGTTTTCATGTAGATAAAGTAATGCAATTGATTTGTTTTTCCTGTTATCTACGTTTCATCTTATTTCAATTGTTTCGCCTTCGTCTGTTTTGTTTTTTTATTTTAAATTTTAATTTTTGTGTACAAATGGATCGTGAAGACTTAAAAATTCAAACAAATAAAATACAAAATAAACAAAATGCGAAACGACTTTGGCGAAACAACCAAAAGCGAAATATAAAAAGCGAAACAAACCATACCCTCAACCGTAATACCCGCGCCTCCATGACTGCCCATCAGTTGACACTTGAGCCCAACTTCGGACGTACTGTCATGTACAGGGAATTGTTCTTTAGCTGAACCTCGCGAATTTGGAACTCACTTCCACACTCCAGTCATTGTAATATTCAAGAATTCAAAACCAATGTTCACCAACACCTCCTTTTACATCCTCTATCGTTTTCCAGTGGCGTATTATCCTAAAGGCAAACTAGGCACGTGCCTAGGGGTGCGAGGCAACAAAGGGGCGCTCGGGCGCGGGCCCACTGTTTTTTACAAGTGGCAAATAATGCGTACTCATATGTGGTTGTTAAAGAAGCAAACTTATTAACTCGAACCGCACTTGTCACTTCTGTTAAAATAAAAATCGGACCTGAGCAATTCCACTTACAGTACAGAGTCAACTCCGTTTGCCTATTCGGTTTGTTTCCTTCTAATTTGTAAATGTTTTACCCATTACAAGGGCAAATAACCTAATGGTCGAAATTCATCAACTCCATTTTCATAAGAACTAAATCGAGTTTACTTGGTTTACAAAGTTTACGGTTCGGCACATCATTAATTAAAATATTTCAAACCGAACTCGTAAGATCTTTCGGACAATACTAATCGATCTCATGTAAGCTTATGTGGTTTTTCTAACAACCCAAAGAATTGATCCGTGACACATTAGGGGCATTTTTTTTCCCTTACAGCTCTATTCTGCTATCCACGTGATTCGTAGATTCGAATAACCCATTGATATCCATCGGGTGAAATACGCTATCCATTATCCAAACTTATTTGACATTATAAACTTACAGCTGTTCAAGTAAAATTAACCAAAAAAATCTTCCAGTTAGTCACATTTCAAATCGGTGAAGCCAGTACCTAGGTTTTATCTTTAAGATTATTCCAAAAATTTCGAAGGTCCTCTTGGCAATTTCTGGATTTAATTTTATTGCGGAAATTATTATCGTAAATTTGGTATCTGTTTGTTGTTCTGCCCCGTAAAAAGTTAATAATCTTTACTACTACAATCAATCAATAAGTTAGTTCCAGACCATTAAATGAAAAATCCGCAACATTTAATATGCGGATTTGAATTGTATAGGATGAATGGGTTCACATTAATAACAGAATAGCGTGCGGTATTATGCATTACTGACTTTACCGATGTCAACGAGGTGAATCCAGATTCAATTCGAATGGATAGTAGAATAGTGTTCGGTGAAAATTGAATAGAAATCTTCCACGATGAATAGCAGAATAGGGCTGATAAACAAATTTCTTACACAAACAAATTGAAATTGTTTCTCGAAGAATTGATTTCTCTCGAATCTCTTTTTGTAGACGGATTTATACACATATTTGTACATGGATTTTACAAATATACTGCTAGTTTGACATTTCTGAGTTTTCTTTTGTTGTGTTTATGTTGTACAAAACAATTTTGCAGCTACAAGACAACATACTCTCTACAAAAGGGATTGCAACGTTTGTTGGTGGTGTTGGTGCGTGAAGCACTGTTTTCCCTAGGTCTGCAGACTGGCATGCTTGCGAGTGCTCGGCTCGAACTCGCCGGAGTCGTGGGATCTTGTCCGCAAACCTAGGAAACCAACCTATTACATTTTGATTCATGCCATTAAGTTGATCCAAATTTATTTTATTTATTTATTTATTTTTATTTATTTCTTGAAAACCTATACACATTAAGACATGTTGTCTTAAAACTTAGGTATAAGCTACAATTAAACATTTAATGAAAGCTAGGATTTGACAATTTTGTTACTAAAATACATTCGAAAATTTTATTAAAAAAAAAAAAAAAATGAAACCAAGAAAGAAAAAAAAAACAAAAGAGAAGAAAAAAGAAAAAGAAGGAAGAGAGGGAAAAAAAACTATAAATTTGGTATCAAATTGTAAACAAATTATTATTGCTGCGAAAAGTGAAGCTTTATTCTACTTTGTAGTTTCGAAACATCGTCAATTTCTCTTATATTTCGTGGGAGAGAATTCCATAATCTAACCGAATATACGAAGAACTGACGCTCGGATGTGAGGGAGGTATAGCGCGGATGAGTAAGCATACGAGTCCTTTGTGAAGATGGCATAGTTATCATATCACTGAGATATTGAGGTTCACGGTTGAGGAGTATCTTTGAAAGTAAACTTAATGCTCGGTACTTAAGAAAATTTTCAAAAGTCATGTCTAAAAGTTTTTTGGAAAAATTGGTTACACTGTCATATCTGCGCAAACCGTAGATATAGCGTATCAGACTGTTAAAAGCAACGTTTAGCTTTCTTTTGCTGACGGAATCGCAATGGGAATATATTTCGCAGCCATAAATGAGAGTTGGTAAGACCAACGTTTTTGCTAATAGCATCCGCACTTTTATAGGCGTAAAAGATTGTGTTGCCCACATGGTACGTAGAATCCCATATGTTTTACCCACAGCTATGTTTATGTGATTATTCCATGTTAAAGTTCGATTGAATACCATACCTAAATTTTTAGCAGTTTCAACATATATAATTGGTGAGCTATGTAGGAGCAGAGGAGGGAAGTAAGAAAGGTCAACAACTTTCTTGGATATCATAAGACCTACAGATTTTTTAGGGTTCAATAAAAGACCATTTTTCTGCGACCAACATGCTATTTGATCAAGATCTTCATTTAGGCAACTTACACCGTGTTCAATAAGCCCTAACTGACAACTTAAATGTATTTGTACATCATCAGCATACATATGAATTGAACCATTTTTTATCACTGATGGTAATTCATTAACATAAAGTGAGAACAAAAATGGACCCAAGATCGAACCTTGTGGAACACCGCGAAAGGTTGGTAAGAGGTCGGACAAACTGTTGTTCAAATGAACTGCCTGCATTCGACCTGTTAAGTAGGAATTCAACAGCTTTACAGCACAGGGCGAGAAATTAAACTGTCGAAGAAGTTTGTCGCATAATACTGAGTGGTCGACCATATCGAATGCCTTAGAAAAATCTAAAAGTACTAAGAAGTTTATCCTATCCTTATCAAGATCTTGTCGCACATCTTCCGTAACTTTAAGTAATGCTGTGATGCAACTGTGACCTTTCCGAAAACCAGATTGCTTAGGTGTCAGTAAGTTTGTAGAACCGAAATATGTTAACATTTGATTTTGTAAAATTCTTTCGAAAACTTTGGACAAAAAAGGTAAAATTGCAATTGGTCTGAATTCATCATTTTGAGAGTTTTTAGGAATTGGTAAAATCTTAGCTTTTTTCCATTGATTCGGATATTCACCTGTTGTTAAAATGGTATTGAAAATGTATGTAACGAAAGGTAAGACGAAAGGCAATATCAACTTGAGAAACTTTGGATGCATCTCATCAAATCAAGCCCAATAGCATTAGATTTTATTGACAAAATACTAGCGACTACTTCAGTGCTATCGACAGATCTAAAAGTAAAGTTAGAACTATTAAATTCATTATTTACAGGGGGCTCTGTAATACAAGTCGTGGATAAAGGAGGTGCTGGAAGCGATACAAATTTTCTGTTGAGTTCATTGCAGTCTTTATCATCGACAGAAGAAGTTTTAGTTTTGGCAACACCTATTTGTCGATGATTTTTCCATAATTGTCGTACGGTCAGCGATGGATTTAAACGAGAGGAGTATATTTGACGCTTTTTGAGTCGTATTGCTTTTGTGATTTGGTTACGAAGTGAACGGTAGATGCAGAGATGCTCATTTAAATGGAAACGTTTCCAGCGTCTGTACGCATTGTCGCGGTCTAGTATCAGAGCCCGAATCTGATATGAGAACCATGGTTTTATGACAGGTGAACAATTTTTTGTTACTAGTGGAACATGCCTATTGAAAAGAGTTAGAGTGGACTCATTGAAAAACTGAATTTGTTCATCCGATGATGGTAGATAGAAAATTGTGTCCCAGTTAACACTTCTGACTTGTTCTTCCAAAACAGAGCTATCAATCCTGTTAAAAGCCCTATATTGGATGCTCTGAACTCCCAATGTTACATTATAATTGAATGTCATATATATTGAATCATGCCTTGAAAAGGCAGGAGCTGAAAGCTGATCATAAAGTTTCACCTTTTCCAAACTGCTCACCCAAAATATGTCCAGTAACGTTGGATGATAGTTAGAGAAGTGTGTTGGATTGATGGTATTAACAGCACTTAAATTTAAAGCACTCATTGCATTTAAAAGTGATTGATCTACTAATATATTAGAGTTAAAATCTCCACATACAATTATTACGGACGTTGCCACTAGAGGGTGCCGTGGTGTTAATCGGCATGGCCATATCCCACCCAACCAGGGGAAGTCTAAATTATGTAGGCCAGCTAGACTTCTACGGTTGGGTGGGATATGGCCATGCCGATTAACACCGCGCACCCTCTAGTGGCAACGTCCGTCTGCTACTCTAGTTTTTCTCTCTGTGTTCTTTTCTTGTTCAAATTTGGATCAACTTAATGGCATGAATCAAAATGTAATAGGTTGGTTTCCTAGGTTTGCGGACAAGATCCCACGACTCCGGCGAGCTCGAGCCGAGCACTCGCAACAGCGATATCACTTTACTGCAATTGCAGTAGATATACTGCGTTTTTCGCTAAAACCAAATCCACTGCCACTAAATCCAATCTACTGCACTTTTTCTTCTTTAGTTATTATAATTTCTTTTGCTTCTGTGAAAGAAATTCCTTTCTTAACTTGATTGTTCTCACATCATTCAACGATTCAGCATGCTTTTCATTCACGTCAACGTCTCCTTCTTTTGTGTATAGACACTATATATTCTTTATAGCATGTTCTATTTTGTTTTGTTCCTCTCTGTACAGAAATATTAAGGCCGTGTGCGAATTGCAATCAAATGTGTATTAAAACTTGACGTTCGCTTAAATTTTGACACTGCTTTGCGTGGTGAATAAAATGTGTTTAGCTGCGGAGCAGGCTAAAAAATAACACTAGTGATAAAGTTTTTCCAAGGTTTGAACGCAAATCGCACACGGCCTAATATTACGTGTCCACTGAACGATAATCTAGATTATCTTCCAGTTTGATTTATAATAATCTAGTAGTGTTTCCACTGGATTTTGTTAGATTAGAGCTGTCAAAATTACAATGCCTACAAGCTGTGGACCATAGTAACTGCGATAGTATGAGTGTTTTTACCAATACTATCACAGTAAATATGGTCCTACCACCTCATTTTTGTTGCTGTTTTTTCTCATTTATTCACAGACACGAAATTACAGGAGGGTAAAACGTAAGTCAGTTTCCGATCTCCTTTTGTCTCTTCTTTTTTTTGTCTTTTCTTCTCTCCTTCTTCCACCGATTCCTTGGAAATTGGAAAATGAGTCCGTTCAGCACAGTCCAAATCAAGTAGATTAATTTGAAATCTTGAATCGAGATGATTAACTTTTGTATGGTAAATCTAGTGATTTCGAATAGATTTCATGTAGATTTGAGATAATCTCAGATTATCGTTCAGTGGAAACAGCTTATAAGATGTAAAACTTTTGGTAGATGGTTCTATGCCTTCAATATTACCGATCATTGATTGCTTCCCTTGCTTGAGCTTCTTGTGAATACTCATTTTCCTGGCTGCGTAGCTGATATCCATAGTCCAGAAACCATAATCAAGGAAATTTTATGAGGTTTAATAATTAAGCCTCAGATTAGATTATGCGTATTTTAGACCTTTTTTTAAATTGATAGAAAAAATTGAAAAAAGCAATATTTTTATTTTTTCAAAATGTTTTTGTGTAGAAAATTTAATAAATTTTTCAAATCTGCCTTTATTTTTTTTGCAAGTCAATATTTAGCAGAGTTATTACTTATTAGGGTCCTAAGTCAAAATTGTGTTTTTGCATGTAAACCCATTTTTTGATTAGAAAAAAAATCGTAGCGATCTGAACCAAACAATGAATTATAAGCCAACAAAATTCTCAAATTGAATCTTATAGCCTATTCCCACCAACGTGATTTAGCTAAAACAACTTGATTTAGCTAAAACACATAATTTATTTCATGATTTGCCATACATTTTCAATTATTTAGATTGGTTGAATTGACAAAAAATTTCCGCTCATTTTATGACAAATCAAAGTTTATTTTTGTTTTCGATTTTGAAATTGAGTGAACATTTTTTACGCTCAAGCGAAAACGACTAACGATACTTTCTTAACTCAAAATAATGACACAACACCCCAATCTGAAGAGGTTACACCGCCCGTTACCGACAAGCTCGAAGCCCAAAAGAAGGCCGATATGAAAAATACGAAAAACATCAATGGACATCATAATGGTGGCAGTGATTTGAAGTCGAACCTTTGTATATGGATTTACCAGGTAATATCAAGAATGGTTTTCTGCTTGGTTTGACAGTTTTTTGACGAACACACCTGTCTGGAGGAATGAAAAGATTGTTTCGTTGTGCGAATTTTCACAGGACATTCTTTTAACATTTAAAATTAAAAACAAAATTAAAATTAAAACAAAAAAAAACTTTTTAAGATGTCAAATCTCATTTAAATCTTTCCATTATTCATAAAAAACAAACACACACAATAAATTCAGATAAAATTAATAAAATCTTCCTGTACGGATGATTATTTATGTTGTGAATGCTGTAAAGTTTATTGTTTTCTACAGATAATACTTAGTTAAATAGATAGAATTTTGGAATTAAGAAACAGTTTTCTTTCTTTCTATTGGACCGAGCTTAGGTTTATTGTTCCTACCTTAGTAGACCCTAAACCCCCTGAGGATACCCCAGCCTTTGATAACAAGGAACATCACAAGATTAAAATTTTTATGGCAAAAAAACGTTTCACTTTAAATTTCGTCAGTCAAATTTATTTCATCGAAACTTTTCAAGAGGGGTTTGCCTTCTAAATAAAAAAGAAAACAATTCGGGGGCTTTTCTTTCCAAGAGAAGAGCACAATAATCTGTACAATTCCAGGAATGTTTTTTAGTTGAAAGTTTAAAGTAGCGCGTTCAGAAATTTACCATTCCAACATGAAAGATTTATTTTTGTTTTAAATTTGTTCAATTAATTTTTACAGTTTACACAAAAAGAGGTATACGACCTGTGGATATAATGTTAATTATCACCTTCTAATTATATTTTGTCTTAAGCAGAAAATTCGCAAGAAAATAGCGAAATCTAAAAAACAACAACATTGCGTTTCATCAAAATCGGACTGTAAAAACTATTCTTAAAGTTGTAAATCGAATCCAAAAAGTAGTACTTGTCCAAGTCCTCAGTGCACGTCTCACTTGTCACAGCCGGAACATTCTGCAAATATTCACCCTTCCCGGCGAATTCAACATCAATCAATTCATCCTCGAACTTGGCGAGACTTTGAGCACTTCTTCCACTCTTCGTCAGCTGGACACTCCATAATCCGTAGGGGCTGAGGAAACTACTATTGCCCCTGATCTTCTTGTAGACATCATTCGGGTTAGTCGGTCTACCGTCCTGGCCATATTTCAATGAGTAATCCAATACCAAATTGCTATCAGTTGGAATGGAGTAAATCCTCTGTGAACATCGAAAGAAACTGTTGCCGATCATTTTCAAAGTCACATGGTAGTCCTTGATGGCATCGTCGAAATCGCGTTGAAGATTTTTGTTTGAAAACCTCAATCGAAGTATGAATTCGTGGAACTTAACTGCATAGTCGTTGATTGTTGCCTTGGTGATGTCAACATTGAGGAATATTTCCCCGCCTTGCAATAGTTTCTTGGTTTGGTTGCAAACCTCAGCACTCTTCCAGGTATAGAACGGCGGAGCGTCTTTCGAGCCCTCACTATCAAAGTTCACATCACTGTACAAATACTTATCTCGATTTTCGATTGTTATCTGAGAGAATATCACACCAGTTTTCAGATCCTTGATTTGCGCAATCGCTCGCCGTTTCAGTGAATCTGTATCGTTGAGTTGCAAGCTCGATGGCAGTTCGAACTTGTCAAAATACAATGGTGCGAATGGGAAGTAATGTTGCTTGAATGCTTTCACAACCAGCTCGTGACGATCGAGAATGATGTTCGTTTGAATGATTGCATCCAGGCGCTTGATTGCACCTTCCAACTCAAAGTCCTGTACCAGTGGTGGACCGTTTTGTGCGATTTGCGAAATATACGTTGCGAATTGCGAATTCTCAACAAGTGATTCGATGCGGTCGTAGACGTCAATAAGAATGTCCATTGCTGCTTCGACTTTTTCGAATTGGTGTGCGAAATCTTTTTGAATTTTCGACGTTTCTGTCATTTGACTGAAGGTAAATTTGACATCTCTCAACTTATTTCGTACTTCCCATTTGCGGATATCCAACTGAACGTGCGATTGTCCTTCGAGCGATTTGATTGTGCTTTTCATCGAGTTTTGCATCAGTTGGAACATGGGTACCATGATGTTGTAGATCTGCTGTTCATACACTTTCCATCCCTGCAGTTCGACTTCTAGAGATTGTATTGAATTCTTGATGGCTTCCATTTTGGTTTGGTCGGTTTTGAATTGATTATAGACGTCCACGGATACTCCAACGATGCTGATGGTGGTTTGAATATGACTCAAAATTTGTAATTTGTCGGCGACGATCTTGTCATCTTGGGGCTTCAATTTTTTGACCATATCCTGCTCCTTTTGGACGAGTTCATCGAGTTTAGTTCTCATTTCCTTTGCAAGCAACACTTGAACGTCATTCTCAGTTGCCATTGCTTCCTTAATCATTTGTTTCATGTTGTCTACTTCATTTCGAACATTCTTGAAATCATCCTTGTACTTCTGATTCGAGTCGAGTTCCCTGGCAACATCGTCCAACTGCTGTTTGAACAAATCATTGCTGTACTTAATCTCCTCGCCGATTTTATTGACGGACCAGGTGAGCCTTAAGACTGTGCCTTTGAGTTCGGAGGTCTTTCCTGTAACAGCTTCGCCAATCAGCGTTCCAGCTCCCAAAACGCCACCTATACCAGCTCCAACCGGACCCATAAACGCCAACACCGAACTGGTAATCTTCAACATCGAAAATATCGATGATATGGCCATCGATCTGCCCAACTCTCTCTCCTTCTCTTTCTCCTTCTTGATGGCCTCTTCAGTCTGATTCTGTTTATCGATTGTTTCGTCGATTAATTTAGTTATTTGCAACTTAGTGTTATCGAGCGTTACATCGATTTCTGGGAGAATTTTGTTTTTGATAAGTTCGTCGGCAGCATCGATTTTCGAGTACAACGAACTGTTGTATTGATTTCGATAACTTGCAATTTGGACATCTCTTTCAGTGACTTCTAGGTCTTTCAGCTGTTTCTCGATTTCCTCGAGGTAGGCGTTCAAATTGAGAATTGTCTGTTGCCCAGCAGCGTTTGATGTGATCTTGCTGAGTGTCGCGGCGTAGAGGTAGCTCAGGGCCTTCTTCAATTCATCGGTCGAAGCGATGGTTTTGTCTTTTTCGACAATTCGTGCCAGCATCGATTCGAAAAATGGTCGGAAATCAAGTGTTTTTCGCATTTTAAAGTATTGCTCCTGTAAATTTTGAAGATCATCGACAAACGAAACAACATCGTAAAGCGGTTCGACTTTTTGGTCAGTCTCCAAGCCTCTGAGAAATTCCCTCAGTTCGTTTTCTCGGATATTGTTTTTCAAATTTTCTCGCACAAACGATTTGAATGAGTTGATTGCTTCGGTTGGCTTACGTTCGGCGATCTGTTTTACTGGATTTTCTCGGAACTGACAACTAGCGCCATCCTTACCACTTGTCGAGGTATAACGTTTGCCTTTTGATGATTGTGTCATTACTGATCGCCATTTAAAACCACTAGCTATGTAGGAATTTCCGACTTCGATGCTATCTCCATCACTTGATGTTTCTCCACCAGGTGCGCCTTTTCCTTCAACTCCGTCTAAGCCTGAAATTTTCAATTGATGTTAGTTGTGAATTGTGATACGCTGACTTCAAAAGTTATGAAAATTTACCTGTGCTATTGGAGGCTCACCTTAAAAATAAAAACGGATGATTTATGACTCCATTTTGAGCAAAAACGAAAAATAAATTACCTTTGCCAGCATTCTGCCCATTTCCACCCCTACCACCATTTGTGAAAATCTTTAAATTTTTGTCATTGACAAATCTGTGAGCAATACCAAAGAAATGCCCACTTGGACCACCTGGACGACCTGGCTTACCAGCTTCGCCATCCAGACCCTCATGACCCGATTTAGCCGATGTGTCATAGTCTTTAGCCGACGAACCGCTCAAATCCAACTTAATATCACTGCCAGTGACTTCCCATGTCGGAGCGACGATCACAATTTGGACTTGTTCATCTCGCTTTTCGATTGTCATATCGAAGAACACCTTGTTAAGTGCAAAAATCTCGACCGATTTTGTATTACAAACTGTTGTCAAATTGGCAAAGTAATCGCCCATTTTGACATTGTATCCCTTGACTGTTAGTTTGCTACTGGAACACAAAACTTCGTCAGGCATTGTCAATTGATTCAATAAAGCGACGAAAGCCTTTAATTTGAATGAGTTGACACTGACATTCTCAGCCCTGAGGTCAAAGTCGTTCAAAAACGACTGAATACCGGTTTTCTGAAATTGCATTTCAGCGGTTTCTCCAAGGACCTCTATCGCTTGATTGACTTTATTGATTAGTGCGAATTTTATGTACTTCTTGATCTTGTCTTGTTGGCTGTAGGCGGATATCTCCTTATGGGCGTTTTTCAGGAACCCGTAATATTTTTCGGAGTCACTAAAGTATCGCTTGGTGTCGAGCAAACCATCGGAGATTTTGAACGAACTCGACAGGTTCTTGTTGCCAACGGACGTTAAGAAATTCACAAGTTCCAAATGCCTGTCAAGACGTTTCAACTGTGTTTTCAGCAGTTCTTTTATGTTAAGGGAATTCACCGTCTGCTGTAATGAGTCTCTGAAGCCATCCAAATCGTTGGAAGTCTTTGCGTCAGAGTTTGATAACTTTTGATTGACTTCCTGGATTTTCTCGTAGATAACATTAATATCGGCGTTCTGTTTCTCTTGTTGCCAATAAAGCTTCTTAATTTCATTGCCGATGTCCGAAACGTCGCTGAGAAGTTGTTGCTGCAATTCATCGAGCAAGTCGACTACTTTGAGGGCTGAATCTGATGAAATTGCGTATCCGAAGTCGGCGCTTTCTGTCTCCTGATATTGAATAGCTTGGTAGATCATATTTTTTATGGCTTTCTTCTCTTGTTCCTGCACTGGCATATTTTTCAATGGCCCCTTCTCGTTGACCATTCGATGCATTCGAATTCTGGCATAGTTGCCATCGGTGCCTTTCTTCAGCAAAGCGTCGATAAATTTGAGCTTCTGTTCTCTTATGTGCGCATTTTCTGATTCATCCAAATCGGTCTTTACTTGCCTCAAGAATGTAGCGACTTTCTTAATTTTCGGCTCGTCGTTAGCCTGATTGCGATTCGGAGGCTTATCGGCTTTAGTAACCGCCAAAGCCATTGAGTCCTTATATTTTTCAATGTCCACTATCAAGTTGGTGGCATGTTTGAGTAATTTTTTGAACTCAAGTCTTTCGCCGCCAACTTTCACTGACCACTCAGGAATGGAAATTTGACATTATTTGCATAATTCAGCAGCTTCCGAATCAAATACGTAACTGCAATGTCATGAGCAACGCCGCGAGAGTCATCAAACCCGGCGCAATCATAAAATGATGTGTGGCTCGAATCAATCAAATTATTGGGAATCAGTGTTTGCGAGACTGTTGTTGTTTCGTTGCTGATAAGATTGTTCTTATCAACGACGATGTAGTCAGCCTCCTCGTCGTCATCTTCATCGTGGACTGAAAAAAATTTGGTTTATAAGTTTTGATTTTTGTATTAAAAAAAGTTGCTCTCGAAATAGAACTTAACATACCTTTCTGCGCTTCTAATTCAGCATCCGTAATCAGTAACGTAATTGTACTTTTACCAGAGCCTGTGTTGCCTAGTACCAGCACAATATCCTTGGAATCCCCCAACACAAAATTATCACTCACTTCTTCAAGAAAATCTAAAATTTCTCCAACTGTTTTCGGAGTTTCAGTAGTAAGATGCTTTGTAAATATAGCACCAGCCACAAGTATGAACAAATTAAAGATCACGAAACTTGCCGGTAGCTTCATTTTCGTTAACTATTTCAAACTGGAGATTGAATTCGAACCGCTCCCATTCGAATCTGAAAGTGAACTGTTTTTGCATACCCTGCGTCCACACGAGCAATTTCTGGCCAGCAAGTAGCGTACATATCAGAGATTAAAATGAATCAAGCTTGCTCACGAATACTGAGTATTTATTTGAAAAAAAAAGTTTGAACAAACTGAGTCAACGCACAAGAAAGTAAATCTGAACATTTTTATTTATGAATCAAGTAACTCTGAGCAACTCCTATTTTCAAATGAATACAAATGACTAATGAGTATTTTTGATAATGGGAACTTGATCATATGTTTAATTTGTGAGAAATTTTTGTTTCTTGGGCTTTGATGATCAATCAGTTGGATGCGATTAATAAAATAAAACTAATCCATCTTGGTTTTACCCTACGTTTCGCCAGTTGTTTTCCAGCTTCTTCAGGGGATTTATTTAGCTACATATATATATATTTAAATACATCGTTAGTACAAAGTTAGTTCGTACTCTCCATTTGATCGCATGTAATTTTGCTTCTTTCTTGCTTAGGCCGTGTGCGAATTGGATGAATTGTGGTTAAAAAATAAAAATGGATGAATTTTTAACCACTACTGTCATTTTTTAACCTGCTCAACAGCTAGTCAAATAATGCGAAGTGTCAAAATTTAACCAAACGTCAATTTTTAACCCATTTTTAACTGAATTCGCACACGGCCTTAAGCTTAAATTTTTGTATGCTAAAAGTTTGATTTTTTATTGTCTCGATTTTATATTTTCACTCTTCGTTTATAATGAGTTCTAAATGTGGTAAATGTATGCTAGTAATAAACAATTCGAATGTTATTACATGTTGTGTTTGCTGCAATAAGATGCATACTCAATGCACAAAGTTTAATAAAAATGATATAAAACTTATAACATCAAATGACAATGTGTTCCTTAAGTGTGATAAATGTAAAAACAACAACTCATTACTTGCTTCCATTCTCAAAATTAATGATCTCTTTATCTGTCTACAAGATGCAGTGTTAGAGTTAAACAAGTTCAATACTCGAGTGATTTCAAAATCTAATCTCCATGAACCAAAAACAAATTTACCGGTAAAGAGTCCAAAGCCGAGTGCATTAAACTCAAGCAGAAATATACGTGACACTACTCGTGTGCAAAGAAAACCAAAGGCTGTTGAAAGTTCTTCATCGCTTAAACATCGTGTCTCTCCTAATCCCAATGATTGCTCTCCCTCTTCCACTCCTCGCTTAAAAATCTCGAGTGACTCCTTAAAAGATGTTGATCAGCTTTCAATGTGTGATTCAGAGGGAAACAATGAAAAAAGTGATGTACCAAATTCCAACTTAATTTCTAATGAGAGAATTGATATTGAAAGTAATGACAAAGACCTTAATAATTTAAATGATCTCAATGAATCAAATGCAATTAATAATATTTCCGATGATGCTTCTGCTATTGCTATTAATGACGCTGGTATTGATGACGTTGCTCTTAATGATATTGTTGTCGCTGCTGTTGTTGCTGCCCCGGTTGCCTCTACTCCCGCTGCTAATGCTGTTGTTGATTTTATAGCGAATGCAAATATTGTGAACAATGCTGTCGCTCTTGCTTCTACCGCTGCTGCTAATACAAATAAGGGAACTGTTAATGCTGCCGTCAACTCACAAATAAAAAGTGTTGCTAGATCGGTGCATAACAATCGAGATGGCTTTGGATCCAACCAAATTGGTGGCACTAATTCTTTAGTAGTACACAGTTTTAAGATTGCAAGGAACCTTAAATGGTTTCATTTGGGTAGTTTTTTGGCATCTACTATACCAGATGAAATAATTAACTTTATATCAACTAATTTAAATGTTCCTTCATCATCAATTCTATGCTACAAGCTTGTTAATCCCAAAAGCAATCTTGATAATTTAAAATTCATAAACTTCAAAATTGGAATTCCCGCTGAGGTCGCTAAAATGATCTTTAGTGAATCTTTTTGGCCGATCGGCGTTCATATTCGTCCATTCGTTTTTATTTAAAAAAACTTACCCACGGAAACAACCCTGCCCAAAGATTAACAAAAAACTCTAGTCTCAAAATTTACTACCATAATGGAGGTGGGATTCGTTCAAAGATTGCTCAAATATACAGATTATCATTGGATGCTGATTACGACATTATCATCATAACGGAAACATGGTTATACGATGACATATTGTCCACAGAAATATGTGATAACCGTTTTTTCAACATTTTCCGTATCGATCGATGCAACACATCTCATCAACGTGGTGGTGGAATTCTATTAGCTGTACGTTCTAATCTATGTAGTTCCAGTGTTACAATGCCTATTAAGGATGTCGAACAGATTTGTGTTAAGGTTAAAATTAATTCTGTTAAAAGTATTTATTTTATTGTAAGTTATGTTCCACCTAAAAGTAATGCTTCAATTTACGAAAAACATACCAAAAACATAGAATCTATCGAACTTAATTGTAATGACATTGATAACATATGTATATTAGGCGATTTTAATTTATCTGACATTGTATGGACCTGGTCTAAAACTGATAATGTGATGATTGCTAATAATATAAACAAAGATTTTGAAATTCTTTTTATCGATTATATATTTTCACTTGGCCTTTTGCAAATTAATTATATTGAAAACTCATTAAACAAAATTCTAGATCTTTTTTTTATTAACTGTGATGATTTTAATGTTAATGTTACCAAAGCTCCATTTTCCTTGCTAAACAATTCTATTCATCACTCGGAAACTATGTTTTTTCTGCGTTTTAACGCACTTATCTCAGGAAGTACTGGTTCGAATAGTATATTTCTTTTTGTGTTGGATGATCCATTAATTGAGGAAGACTTGAGGCTATTTAACATTAAGCTGTGACCAATAGCAGCAAAGAATCTGTGGAAAATATGGAAAAAACGGCAAAAAATATACATTTTTCTGCGTTTTAACGCGCTTATCTCAAGAACTGCTTTATGAAATTGAACAATTTTTTAAATGTTGAATGGTCCATTTATCAAGGAAGGCTTGAAGCTATATAAAATTTAGCTGCGACCAATAGGAGCGAAGAATTTATGTAAAATGTGGAAAAAACGGCAAACAATACAATTTAATACAATATAAAGCTGAAGAGTTTGTTCGTTTGAACGCGGTAATCTCAGGAACTACTATTTCGAATTGTAAAATTCTTTTTGTGTTGGATAGTCCATTAATCGATGAAGGCTTTAAAATAAAATAAATAAATAGAGTGGCGCGACAGCTCTTTAAGAGCCAACGCCTAAGTGGCTTACTCTAATCAACAATTCTCTGAGTGCGTGTGAAGAATTGAGGGGACCTACAATTTAACGCCGATTCCGAACGGCAAAGTTGAGAAGCATTTTTTCATTACAGATTGATACTCTTGGAAGATTTGTCAGGTCTTCGCAAGAGGCAGTACCCGTGAAAGATGAAATAAAAACTTGGCCTGAGTAGGACTCGAACCAACGACGACGTTCTGCTTAGCAGCCAACGCACTTACCAACTAAGCTACGGGCAACTGCTTTAGGCTTTATTCTACTTAAAATTAAGCTGCGACCAATAGCAGCGAAGAATCTGTGGAAATGTGAGAACTGAGATTTTTTTCTGAGATCTCTGAGATGAAATTATTTTGGATTCGATTTCTCACTCAGCTATTTGACATATGTGCAGCAACAATTAGTAAGGTAACCATTAAATCTCTATGATAACTGAGAATTATGTTCCACCAAGGCACCAAATGATTTTGCCTCAGTCAAGGTGACATTGAGATCTCAGTGAGATGTTGTTAGGTGGAACTGGCCTAAAATTAAAATTTTGAGAGTTCAATTGATTTGTGAATGTGATTGATTGCACTATTTGTGCAGATTATTGTGTTTAAACCATATCATTTTATGTACTTCTTTACTCAAAAATATGCTCAGTTTAAAGAAAAAAAAATTTACTTAACGAAAAAAACGATGCAGAAGTAAGAGAGATATTAGAATTAGGGAGAGTTCACCCAAGGGAATGCTTTAAGTATGAACAACTGAAGGGAATCATAAAAAATGCTCAAATTTTTCAAGTTCAAGAGAATTACGACCTAGGGAGAGTTGACTGCAATGCAATTTTACAATAACTTCCGAACAAAATTCCCACGCGCGCATGATGCACAGGTCGAGATGATACTCTGGCCGGTGGACGAGGGAGAGGCGGACGAAGTCGCGGGCAACTGCTAGTAGAAATTATATTTTTGAAATCGAAAATAATATTAAAATGAACAGCAAATCATTTTGGACATTCCTTAACTCTAAAAGAAAATCATCAGGAATTCCACAAAATGTCAGTTTCAATGGCATACAATCTTCTGTTATCGAAACACATTTGGAACTTTTCGCCAGCTTTTTTGAATCTGTTTGTTTGAATCGCAACATTTCTTCTTCCGATTTCACATATGTGAGTAATTTAGTTGATATTGGACTGATCCAGTTAAATTACGATGAGGTGCTGTTAGGTCTACAAACTCTTAAATGTGACTCTATGCCTGGTATTGATGGAATTCCATCTATTATCTTGAAAAATTGTAAATCTTCTCTTTGCTTGCCTCTGCTAACAATTTTAATAAATCACTATCTGATGGATATTTTTTACCTGCCTTGCCTGGAAAGAATCTTTTTTGATCCCGATTTTTAAGTCTGGTTCGAAAAATATGGTCGAGAATTATAGAGGTATTTGTAAACTCTCAGCTATTCCAAAGCTTTTTGAGAGCTTAGTTAAATCCAAAATTGAATCTCTGGTAAACAGTTGTCTTTCTGAATCACAACATGGGTTTATTTCTGGTCGTTCAACTGTAACAATTTTGGCTGTTTTTTCGTCATTTGTTATAAATACCCTAGAAAACAAAAGTCAAGTTGACACAGTTTATACCGACCAGCGTTGCCAGATTTTTTTTGTACCAAGTCGGGATTTTGGATCTTTTTGAGTGAAAACGGCGGGATTCTTTCGTCAAAAGCGGGACATATTAAAACCAACGTACATAATTAAAATTAGGTTTTCGTGAAAAAACATAGCAAAAATAGCCATAGAAAATGTATTTTAATTAAAGTAAAATATTTAAAATCATATACCTAAATAGTTGAGCCTTATTCGTCTTCAGAAAAAAAAAATACAAATCAAAATCAAAAAAAGTCTTTTTCATAAAAGTGAATGTTACAAATTGCAAATAATTTATTTACAAGAGAGTTACTTATTCGTTATATTTCAGCGAAGATTTTACTTCTTTTAAAATTTCCTTTTTCTTTTTAATAGAGATGAAGAACCCTTGACAGGATAGCTGTAGATTAAACTGGATGAGTAATTCTGACTTCATTAAATCTACGGAGCATTTATTTCTGGCATCCGACCATTTTAAATTCATCTGGGAAAAAACGCGTTTAGGAAAGCAGTTCGATGTTGGGATACTTAATATGAAAGACAATACTCTAAACATTATGCCTGGTATCTTTTTTTGGATACTGTTGAAAAAGCTGGTGCCATTTCTGTGCGGTAGTAGCAGTGGTGTTTTTGCAATTTCTCACTAGTACGTCCAAAGATAATTTGAACAAGTTCAATTCTTCATACAAGTTATCTAGTATCTACCGAAATATCGCTCTTCAATTTTACTAAAGATACAGCGTTTCAATCATGTCAAAACTAGCTTCATTTTCCAGGTTTAAAAATTTAAGTCTAGAGGAAATATTTTCATGTGAAAAATCATAACGTTTGTCTAAAAATAGTTGTCAATTCGTAAGAAAATTTTGATGACTTTGGTCCGCTCAGATTCAACCAATTTATTTAAAATCTGTTTGGCCTGGTAGTCGGAAAACCCATCCTTAAGCCTTTGAGTCAACTTTGAGCGGAAAAGTTTCCCTGAGACTTTTTGTTTAATGCACCAAAAGCACTCACCACATTATAAACGAAATGCAAGTAGGCTAAAGTTTAAGTTTCCTCTGCTTCAGAGCAAAAAATTTTTTGAATGGCTTTCGCAGATGGTTCGCGCTTATCAAAGTAGCTTCAAAGCGAAAGAAGCAAGTTGATATGGCAGAGAATTTTAATTTCTAGTAAGAAATAGTCAAGTAAATTAAAACAAATATACAAATATCAAACTCCTGAATACTAAGTGCTCAATTGCATTTCAAAATTAATTCGAGTTCAGAAAATTTTCAAAGCTAATTTTGTTCAGAGCGTGTTCAGCATGGTCTGAAGATTCAGGTCGAGTTTTCCCCGAAAAACGGGACTGAGCCTGTCTCGCGCGGGACACTGAATTTTTGATTTAAAAATCGGGACGTCCCGCCAAAAGCGGGACGTCTGGCAACGCTGATACCGACTTCAGTAAAGCATTCGACAGTGTAAGCCATAGAATTCTTGTTCAAAAACTTAAATGCTTTGGTTTTCATTCAAAACTGCTTGACTAGATATCTTCCTATCTTGTTAACAGAACTCTGCGGGTGTCAATTGATGGTAAGTTCTCTAGACTTATAGAATGCACGTCAGGAGTTCCTCAAGGAAGCCATTTAGGTCCATTGCTATTCAATGTCTATATAAACGACATCGTTGATGTGATTCGTAATTGTAATTGTCTACTATATGCGGACGATCTCAAATTATTTTTAAAAATAAATGACACTGATGACTGCGATGATCTTCAAGCTGATCTGAATCGAATTCATGACTGGTGTTCCAAAAATGAACTCAAACTTAATACAAGAAAGTGTTTTAGTATATCGTTCTCTAAATCAGCTTCTGTAGTTCAATATACTTATAATCTCGACAAGAACGATATTCAAAGTGTTAATAAAATTAAGGACCTCGGAGCTGTGTTTGATTCTTCTTTTTCGCTAAAGTCTCATATAGATTTTATTTCTGTAAAGGCTAATTCGCTTATGGGATTTATTAAAAGAAACACTAAGGATTTTACTGATCCTTATGTTTTATTAATACTTTACAATTCATTAGTAAGATCTGTTATTGAGTATGCATCAGTGATTTGGAATCCGTTTTATAAAAACGAAATCGATAGAATTGAGAAAATTCAAAGACGATTCACTAGATACATATTTTACAAAATGCGATGGGATTTTTGCCCAAGCTACAAAGCAAGATGCCAGCTACTTGGATTGACGTCGTTAGAAGCACGTAGAAAAGCGCAGGATGCGTTATTCATAAGGGACATTCTTTGCAATAAAATAAAAAGCTCAGTCTTGATCTCATTAATTTCAATAAATGTACCCATAAGACCTCTCAGAACTAGAAAGTTCTTTTATCAGCCTACACATCGAACAAATTATGGGAAAAATGAGCCAATGTCAAGAGCTATTTCATCGTTCAATGCACTTTGTTCTACATTTGACTTTAATATATCTCGAGAAAGCTTTAAAAAAGAATTACTTTCCATTATTGTTATTACTACATAACTGTTTACATGTTAATAATGTTTCAAAATTTAATAAGGCCAAATATGTTATATATGTTATGTTAAGACTATTATTTTATTTGATGTATTTATTAAGTGTATACAGTCTGTTAGCACTAAGCTTGTAGATTGATAAATAAAACTAAAACTAAAACTAAAAAACTAAAACTAAAAACATATCTTATAATAAAAACTTACTATTTTATATTCGATAATCATGATTAAAAATTGCACAAAAAGTGCGAAAAGTTTAACTATGGACAACACTGTAATTAAATAGGAACAATATGAAAAAATAATTTAACACAAAGTACAACAAAAATTAACCTAGTATCACAGTATTTAACAACTAGTGTATGGCAACACTATACAAAGCACTAATGTTGTCGACGTCTTCCTGATGGTTCATCGTCTTATCAATTTTCTGCTGGATTCTCAAGCTCTCCAGAGTGAAACGGGTGGTCATGCGCTTTTCTTTGTCTGGTATTTTAACATTGTCAAAATCTGCCATATGGATATGGTCATTGTCTTTCATGTGTTGTGAGACAGAGTGCTGTTTTTGTTCTCTTTTTCTTTACATCTGTTTCGTGTTCTTGTAGTCTCTTGGCGATACCACTTTACTGCAATTGCAGTAGATCTACTGCGTTTTTCGCTAAAACCAAATCTACTGCCACTAAATCCAATCTACTGCACTTTTTCTTCTTTAGTTATTATAATTTCTTTTGCTTCTGTGACAGAAATTCCTTTCTTAACTTGATTGTTCTCACATCATTCAACGATTCAGCATGCTTTTCATTCACGTCGACGTCTCCTTCTTTTGTGTATAGACACTATATATTCTATATAGCATGTTCTATTTTGTTTTGTTCCTCTCTGTACAGAAATGTTTAGGCCGTGTGCGAATTGCAATAAAATGTGTATTAAAACTTGACGTTCGCTTAAATTTTGACAATGCGTTGCGTGGTGAATAAAATGTGTTTAGCTGCGGAGCAGGCCAAAAAATAACACTAGTGATAAAGTTTTTCCAAGGTTTGAACGCAAATCGCACACGGCCTAAGATGTGAAACTTTTGGTAGATGGTTCTATGCCTTCAATATTACCGATCATTGATTGCTTCCCTTGCTTGAGCTTATTGTGAATACTCATTTTCCTGGCTGCGTAGCTGATATCCGTAGTCCAGAAACCCTAGTACCATCGGATATTATAACGGAAGAAAGGATAAAATGGGCCATTCACTCCTTTTCCCCGTACAAATCCCCTGGTCTAGACGGAATCTTCCCTATGATGCTTCAGAAGAGCATAAACCTTATCATCCCACACCTTGCTAGCATTTTCAATAGTAGCCTTAAATGGGGGTATGTTCCCTTATCGTGGCGTGAGGTAAAGGTAGTTTTCATCCCTAAGGCTGGTAAACCTAGCCATACGGAGGCCAAAGACTTTAGATCCATAAGTCTAACATCGTTTATTTTGATTACTTTTGAAAGGCTAATTGATATACACATCCGAAGCACACTGAAACCGGACTGTATATCGGAATTTCGACATGCCTACATTAAAGGAAAAAGCGTTGAAACAGCATTGCACAGTGTTGTCAGCGTCATAGAAAAATCACTGAACGACAAGGAATACACCCTTGCAACGTGCTTGGATATTGAGGGAGCCTTCAATAACGTGAAGAACGAAACAGTGAAGCAAGCCTTGGACGACCACAAAGTCGAAAAGGCAATAACGCAGTGGATAATGTGTATGCTCAGAAAGAGACAAATTAACTCTGAACTAGCGGAGGAAAGGGTGAGAGTAACCACATGCAGGGGTACCCCCCAGGGTGGAATTCTCTCACCGCTACTCTGGGTTCTTGTCATGAACGGCATACCTACTCTATAAATTGAAATCAAGTGGAGTGAGGATAGTAGCCTACGCTGATGATCTTGCATTACTAGCGAACGGCAGGTTCCTGCCCACTATCAGTGAACAAACAGAATACGCCCTCTCGTTGGTAAGCAAATGGACTAAGAACTGTGGGCTGACAGTCAATCCAGCTAAAACAGAACTAGTGCTATTTACTAACAAACGCAAAATACCCGATTTTAAAATATCTTCAATTGAAGGCTGCCCTCTCAAAATCTCTGATCACGCAAAGTATCTCGGTGTGATCTTAGATAAAAAACTAAACTGGGGCCTGAACACCAAAGATAGATTCAAAAAGGCATAGACTGCCTTTTACTCCTGCAATAGAATTTTCGGGAAAACCTGGGGACCAAACCCCAAAATTATCAGATGGATGTATTCGGCAATAATTAGACCAATACTAACCTACGGTAATTTGGTATGGTGGAAAGCTTTAGAAAAGAGCACGAACCTGAAAACTTTGACAAAAGTTCAAAGACTTGCGTGCACTGGCATTAGGGGGGCAATGAGATCCAATCCAACTGCGGGACTGGAAGTTATACTCAATCTTATTCCCCTAGACCTCTTTGTTCAAGAATCTGCGGCCAAAAGTGCCCTGAGACTTAGTCAAACTAAAGTCTGGAAAAACAGTTCCATAGGACATGCCCAGATCCTTCATAAAGTTATGGGTCATAGTACTACAACAGACTATAAAATACCCGAACTTGATTTTCACAAACCATTCCAGGCTGCCATCCCAAGCAGAGAGGAATGGATAGATAATATACCATACTCCAGTGAGTCGTCAATAGCTATCTATACTGATGGCTCTAAAATGGACACTGGTGTAGGAGCAGGCTTCTATTCCGAATCTCTCAAGTTAACCGCCTCGCTTAGGCTTCCAGACGGAGGTCCTGCAGTGACAACAGCTGCTAAAAAGGTATCAATGATGGCGATACCACGACCTGATATCACCTTTTACATTGATAGCCAAGCGGCAATAAAAGCGATTACTGCAACTGAGGTAAAATCAAAGCTTGTTTCATGCTGCCGCGAAGAGCTTAAGGTTCTTGCGCACAGCACAACATTAGACTCTGCTGGGTCCCAGGCCACAGCGATATAATAGGCAATGAGAAAGCCGATGAATTAGCAAGATTAGGGTCAATGCTTGACGTAAGCCAAGCTCAGCTAGTTAGCACCCCTACCTATTATTTAAAACAGGAAATCTCAAAAAGAATAACTATCAAGGCCGATGAAAGGTGGAATCTTCTTGACACCTGCGGCACAACAAGAAAGATCTGGCCCTGTTTTAACAAACAAAGAACGGAAAAAATTATGCAGCTACACAAGGGATCACTTCGATCTCTTGTAAGCATAATTACCGGACATAATCTGTTAGGTTATCATATGAAAAAGATGAGAATCAGTTCAGATGATCTATGCAGAGGATGCGGTGACGAGGAGGTGCATGAAGACACTTCGCACTTTCTGTGTCACTGTCCCGCACTTTCCCATCAAAGGAAGAAACTGCTTGGCAACTATTTCTTCGGGGATTTAGAAGAACTCTCTAGTACGCCAGGTACTAACATCCTGAACTTCGTCAAAGCCTCTAAATGGCTTAACTAACTGAACACATAGGTTTTTCTTATTAGCTTGAGTAGCAATACTCGCGGGTATCACAATGGATCTGTATTGATCTAAGTGTGACGGTAAAAACATCAACTGTCAGCCCCTAAACCTAACCTAACCTTCCCTTGCATAACTTGCACTAAAGAAAAGATAAATTAATATTGTCAGTGGAGGGCATTATTTAGAAAACAAGATCTTTTATGGAAATATTATGATTGTTTAGATTGCTTAAAATTTTAAATTAGATGAAAACAATTTTCTGGAGGGAAAATATTGGCAGCATTTTGTGAATATTGTTATGCTCACTCCCGCAAAGTAGTGCTGCTGCGGAGAGAAAATCTTCACTAGCTACCAGTATAAAAACAAAAACAAGAAATAAGATAAATCTTACTTCAGTTGAAAACATAGTTTTATGCAAGAAAATGATGATTAATATAACAGTTGGTTGCTAGAAACCATCAGATTACCCTGGATTAAGCGAACATTTTCAAAATTTGAAAAACTCGGAAAACTCATTGGTTTTCAAAGGGAAAACTGCATGAAATTGTAGGTGCACTTATTTTCAAATGGAAAAATGGAAAATTTTAGATTGGGAACTCATAAAACTCTGCGAGAGCACGAAGAACTTCAAGATCTAAAATCAAGTTTTTGCATAGAATTTAAGGTGCATTGGTATGTTTGTATGTCCGATCGGGACTCTTTATCCGCTCAATCCTCAATGAATTTTTCAACGAACTTTGCATTTTACTGCATGCTGCAATGAAAGTAGAAAGCTAGTTGCAAAGCTTGGAAAAATTCAGGTATGTAGTTCGCTATTTCAATTGGATTCAATCAAATCACATAGCATTTAAACAATATCTGTGTTAACCATAATTATTCTGGGGTTGCTGAAGGGTGGCGATACCAAGTTCGGTGGAAAATTTGTTGCCAAGCTAGAAAAACTTCATATATCTTTGAAATTGCAAATATCTTTGTCTTATCTGATCGCGCTTCATTATGGTAAAATGTGATTAGCTAAAGATAAGTAGATATAAGCAATGAAATGGATGGATGCTGTTTTGCTTGTATATGACCGGTATAGACTCTTAAGCCACCCAACGTATTAAAAAAAAAAAAATTGTACAGTACGCATAGCTTAGCCAAGTCATGGTTCGTGTGAAAATAATGGGAAAATCTTATGGGTCGGTGGACAAATGGAAACAATAAAATGGTAGTCGAAAATTATACTTTTTCAGAAATTGCTTTTCTAACGGAACAATTATTTAAGTGAAGAGAGAGAGATTTTTTTTATTTCTTTTAGATTTGATTTGAAGGCAGGCGAGACGAGGTTCGCGGGGTCGGCTAGTTTAATATATTTTGTATGAATATTTATGTTAAAGTTATTCTTCTTTGTGAAATAAGAAATCTACTGCGAAAAATGTTAATTTACTGCATTTTTTCAACTGTTTCACTGCGCAGTCCTACTTTTGAAGTGGCAACGCGGGTCGCAAGCATGCCAGTCCGCAGACCTAGGGAAAACAGTGCTTCACGCACCAACACCACCAACACTAGCCTATTATACACGCCAAAAAGCATTGAATTCTAGTAGCGATTCTTCTTGGTTGTAAGAAAAACCTCCTTTTTCTTGGCCCCCATTTTAATGCGATTTCTTTAGGTTCAGAGGTTTCGAACAAACTATAGTACGAGATATATTTAATATAGGGGCGCCGAGGAGATACTTGCATATGGTGCCCTAAACGTTTAATCCGCCACTGGTTTTCCTAATACTCATACTGTGCTCTTGGCATATAAAGGGTAAAAAAAAGCCCTTGAGTGTGCGTTTATTTTATAAAAAAAAAAAACAATTTATAGGCGTAGAATTCAGGTGCAACAAGGACTAATCGATTACCTTTGATATCACCAATATCGTTGGAAACCGAGGAAAAAACATTTCTTTTTCTTGATTTTTGATACCTTTACTTATAAATATTATTATTAGCTGTAAAGAAGTCTCGAAGCAAAATTTAAAGCTTTCGAATATAATATATCAAGAAAAATAATACATGAATAAAATAAATGAAAATTCAACAAAACTTGATTTAAGCATAATTTGCATACATTTGAAAACCCAATACAATTTGTATTTGCTAATAGATAATAATTACATTTTCAAAACAAAACGATCAATTTATTATTTATTTATTGTTAGTTTTTATTATTTAAATTTGTGTCTGTTTTCGTTTTTATTTTTAATATACATACATTAATCCGTAATTTTATTGAAAAAGCATACTTTGTGTATCCAAAGGCATGTCTACACCATGAAATGTATTTTATACTTAATTGTTAGCCTAGTTATTCGTATGGCCTTTACATCAATTAACTGTACAATAAAAACATTTGTTTTAAATATCCAAAATATTTTATTTTTCGAAAGCATTTTTATTTGAAAGAAATTACTTGTCAAGAGTGTTTTTAATTTGTTTTGTGTACATATACGCAAATTAAATGCGTTTATTATTCTTTATTTGGATGGAATGAATGCGTCTTTTCCGTTTTCTTTTTTTGTTCTTTACTACGATTTCTGTTTGTTATATTTTAGTCTGTCAATTATATAATAATCCTATGCAATATTATAATTAAATATACATGTTCGTATCATTTTTATGTAAAAATTTTAATTTTTTAATGTCAATATTGATTTGTAATAATTAGATGCTATTTTTTAAGATTTTTTTCCTGATGTTGATTTATTTATGTTTCGTTAAATTTCTTTTGAATTTGGAAATCGAATATTTTATATTTCAACAAGCACTTTATGTGTAGTTTATTAGTTTCTATTTACTTCTAAAAAGAAAAATTTTATATTAGTTTTAATATTTCTAATTTTATTACTCTGATTCCTCGTTTTAGGTAAAGGTTGTTTTTTTATGGATTAACAAAAATCGAATTTTGTTATAAAGGAAATAATAGCTACACAAACAATGTAAACTTTCAAATCATAAGCAACTATTACGCAATTTTGTCATAAAAAAATCATGTTTTCTTTTAATTTCGGGAAAATGTTGTTCTTCTTGTTTTTTCCAGAACAAATTCTTGAAAAACTGAGAGAAATAAATAAATGCATTAAAATTTTCAGTTTGCTGTTGACATTTCCTAGTTATTTTGTAAGTCCATGTTTCAGATATTTCTATATGAGTTCCATCAAAAACAAAATAAACTCACTTTTTTATTTTAACAATGATTTCGACCTCAAAGTCGATGTCCATGATTTGTTTGTGTTCAATTCCGACCCTGATCAGATCAGGAGGAAATAAAATGCAGCTATTGTTTTGTTCTCCTTTTACATGATTTTATTATATTAATTAACTAGCCGACCCGCGGGACGTTGTGCCCGCATTGCATTTTTGTTTGATAATTTGGAATACTTAGTTTTGGCTGATTTATGTTGCGAAGCAATATGATCGGCGCACCTTTTTTTTTAATTCTGTCGGATAATTCAAAACTTTATCTAGATACTACGCTAGGCAGAACTTTGTGGGTGTGAATCCTACCCATAAAGTTTTTATTTCATCTTTCATAGCCTCTTGCGAAGAACGGACAAAACTTTCAAGAGCATCAATCTGCCATGAGAAAGTGCTTCTCAACTTTGCCGTTCGGAATCGGCGTTAAATTGTAGGACCACTCAATTCTTGACACGTACTCAGGGAATTGTTGATGAGAGTAAGCCACTTATGCCTTGGCTCTTCAAGAGCTGTCGCACTAGTCTATTTATTTATTTTTTTATTTGAATGGAACTGTCAAATTCTCTGGGTTTTGTTTCACCTTGAACGCATTAGTAGTTCTATTTTTTTTTTGTTGCATAGAAACCGCTGATTCGAACAACTTCGAAATTTTCGCCCCGAAAAAAACTCGAACACCTAATTCACAACGAACATTGTGGAAAAGGAAATGCACCGGGGCCAAAAAAGAGATCGAACAGCTCAGTGCGTAGTCAGAGCGCCACAGAGCGACCCAGGGCACACAATAAACACACCTAATGATATACAGAACACACCTGATGATTTCTTACCCTTTTCTGTTTCATGTGTACCTCTCCATTGTGCTGTCAGTTGAAAATGTTAACGCTGACGGACTGACGGATTCTATGGGTCGGCCCCTTTTTTTCGAAATAGCTGATTCGAACAGCCCCGAAAAAAAAACTCGACATTTGAAACTGAACACAAATCGAGCACATCGAACGGTGGAAATGCACCGGGACGAAAAAAGAATGACATCGAACAACTCAAGGTGAAATCAGAGCGCCACAGAGCGACCCAAGGCGCACATTGAACATGCATACCTGACATTGCCTGCATGGGAGACCCCCTCTTCTGTTTCATCCTCGTATAGAAAATACTATTACATTTTCAATAAAAAATTTTTTTCGATTTGACATAATTTTCGAGCAAATTTGAGTACGTTTATATTGATCAGCTTAGCTTATATTTTGTTGTAGTGAGAGAAGTATGATTTTTTAACATTGGCACCGCTTGTGAGAGTTTTCATTGTTTTTAAGATGTATTCTGCTATTCGGGGCGGAGACAAATCCAACGAATCAAAAACCATGAAAATTGGTCCAGCAGATCTGGAGTTATAAGTGTTGTAACAAACACGACTTTCTTTTATATATATAATAAGACTAGCAGTTGCCCGCGACTTCGTCCGCCTCTCCCTCGTCCACCGGCCAGAGTATCATCTCGACTTGTGCATCATGCGCGCGTGGGAATTTTGTTCGGAAGTTATTGTAAAATTGCATTGCAGTCAACTCTCCCTAGGTCGTAATTCTCTTGAACTTGAAAAATTTGAGAATTTTTTATGATTCCCTTCAGTTTACGGCTAGCAACCGTAATTGCCGCCGTACTCGGTGACAATGGACCCCAGCGCGTGCGGTATCTGGGGGGGAAAGAGGCGTGGGAATTATAAAAAAAAAAAAAGTTGTTCATACTTAAAGCATTCCCTTGGGTGAACTCTCCCTAATTCTAATATCTCTCTTACTTCTGCATCGTTTTTTTCGTTAAGTAAATTTTTTTTTCTTTAAACTGAGCATAATTTTTAGTAAAGAAGTACATAAAATGAAATGGTTTAAACACAATAATCTGCACAAATAGTGCAATCAATCACATTCACAAATCAATTGAACTCTCAAAATTCTAATTTGAGCAGTTATTAGGCCAGTTACACCTAACAACATCTCACTGAGATCTCAATGTCACCTTGACTGAGGCAAAATCATTTGGTGCCTTGGTGGAACATAATTCTCAGTTATCATTGAGATTTAATGGTTACCTTACTAATTGTTGCTGCACATATGTCAGCCACGTCAAATAGCTGAGTGAGAAATCGAATCCAAAATAATTTAACCTCAGAGATCTCACATTTCACATTTCCACAGATTCTTCGCTGCTATTGGTCGCAGCTTAATTTTAAGTAGAATAAAGCCTAAAGCAGTTGCCCGTAGCTTAGTTGGTAAGTGCGTTGGCTGCTAAGCAGAACGTCGTTGGTTCGAGTCCTACTCAGGCCAAGTTTTTATTTCATCTTTCACGGGTACTGCCTCTTGCGAAGACCTGACAAATCTTCCAAGAGTATCAATCTGTAATGAAAAAATGCTTCTCAACTTTGCCGTTCGGAATCGGCGTTAAATTGTAGGTCCCCTCAATTCTTCACACGCACTCAGAGAATTGTTGATTAGAGTAAGCCACTTAGGCGTTGGCTCTTCAAGAGCTGTCGCGCCACTCTATTTATTTATTTTATTTAAAAGCCTTCATCGATTAATGGACTATCCAACACAAAAAGAATTTTACAATTCGAAATTGTGGTTCCTGAGATTACCGCGTTCAAACGAACAAACTCTTCAGCTTTATATTGTATTAAATTGTATTGTTTGCCGTTTTTTCCACATTTTACACAAATTCTTCGCTCCTATTGGTCGCAGCTAAATTTTATATAGCTTCAAGCCTTCCTTGATAAATGGACCATTCAACATTTAAAAAATTGTTCAATTTCATAAAGCAGTTCTTGAGATAAGCGCGTTAAAACGCAGAAAAATGTATATTTTTTGCCGTTTTTTCCATATTTTCCACAGATTCTTCGCTGCTATTGGGCACAGCTTAATGTTAAATAGCCTCAAGTCTTCCTCAATTAATGGACCATCCAACACAAAAAGAATTATACCATTCGAACCAGTACTTCCTGAGATAAGTGCGTTAAACGCAGAAAAATGTATATTTTTTGCCGTTTTTTCCCCATTTTAAACAGATTCTTCGCTGCTATTGGTCACAGCTTAATGTTAAGTAGCCTAAAGTCTAAGTCGATTAAGGCACCATCCAACACAAAAAGAATTATACCATTCGAACCAGTTGTTCCTGAGATTACCACGTTCAAACAAACAAACTCTTCAGCTTTATATATTAAGTGTAGATGTAGGTGATTAAAATATATGACAATAAATATCATAGTTTTAAAAACAAGTGTTTACTATTTTATTTTAATTTTTTCTTGTATATAAAAAATTATAAAACAAAACACAAATTAAGTGCAATCTGTCCAATAATGATCTACATAGTTCTTAAAAAAATTTACAACGCTCCTACATTTACAATTGTATAATAGAAAAAAAAATTCCAACATTGAAAAAAAATAAAAATTAAAAATAATATTTGTTTGCGTTTAAATTTACATACAAAATTTTAAGATTTCTATTTTTTATTACAAGAGCGGTAAAAGTCTGGCCATTCTTAGAATAGTTTGCAGAAAGGCTGTCCAGAGTTCGTTAAGTTTTTTCGATCGTGCCATGAGGAAGCGCCACGTTAATATTATCACGAGCATTTTTGACAGTTGATGAAGGTAGTACAATCTAAAATTTAAGAGAAAAATATTAATTTGTAATTTTTGCGATTTAGATATCATAGGTAATATATAATTAGAATTAAATAAGCTAATACTAATTTTCCATCGGAGGATTTAACACCTTTGCAATTTTTGTGGAAAAACTATTTGTTAGAGCTTGCGGTTTTAAAAAACTGTCACTACAGGACTTTCGTGCGAACTTTTGAGGTGAATTATCGCTTTAAACTGTCATAAATTACGCATGACCTTTCTCTTTGCAATCTTAAATTAATAATTATTTATAAAACACCAAAATTGGATTTAGATATATGAAAATATATATTTTAAGACTCATTTAATTCATTGAGAATCAAAGAATAAAGATCAATAATTGTAATTTTCAATTGATTGTTTTCTTTGCTTCTGAAAAGAATATCCTTAGTTTAGGTTAGGTTAGGTTAGGTCAAGGGGCTGACAGTTGATGTCGTTACCGTCACACTTAAATCAATACAGATCCATTGTGATACCCGTGAGTATTGCTACTCAAGCTTATAAGAAAAACCTCAGTTAATGAAGCCATTTAGAGGCTTTGACGAAGTTGAGAATGTTAGTACCTGGTGCACTAGAGAGTTCTTCTAAATCCCAGAAGAAATAGTTGCCGAGCAATTTCTTCCTTTGGTGGGAGAGTGCGGAACAGTGACATTGAAAGTGTGAAGTGTCTTCATGCACCTCCTCGTCACCGCAACCTCTGCATAGATTTTTTCAAAGTGCGATTTGATTTATTTGAATCCAATTGATGATTATTAATTATGATGATGATGACACACTGTGGCGTATGAGTACTCTTTTTCTAATACATGGTTTTAAAGAAATCTGTTGACATTTTGTTTGTTTATTATCGGTATTGTAAGTTTTTAAATTTCATATTCTACATATATTTGGTTGCACAAATGTTTAATTAATTCAATGATTTTCAATTTCATATCATACACACACTCTTGTTTAAGTTGCCCTCAACCCTTTTACTTTGATTGTATTTCACATGAGACATGAATTTCTTTACAACCGATACTTCTCTTACTACAGCAGTATCGCAAAATTTTCAGAAACCTCAAAAGGTAATTCCAAATGATGTATGTTTATTAACCATTTTGAGGGGCTATATATTAACAAATTTATAAGAATAATTATAACTCTTTTCTTCGAAAATAAGAAAAAGTAAATCTATCAGTGGTTAAAAACATAATGAACTCTAACTCGCCATCAATCGGTTGAGCCGTTCTTAAATATTACTTATATGGTAAAACAACGTTTTCCCAGGAAGCTAGTATGACTGTTTTGTGAATCTAAATCATAAATAACGGTCAGCACTTAGTTTAGGTTAGGTTAAGGGGCTGACAGTTGATGTCGTTACCTTCACACTTAGATCAATACAGATCCATTGTGATACCCGTGAGTATTGCTACTCAAGCTAATAAGAAAAACCTATGTGTTCAGTTAATCAAGCCATTTAGAGGCTTTGACGAAGTTGAGAATGTTAGTACCTGGTGCACTAGAGACTTCTTCTAAATCCCCGAAGCAATTTCTTCCTTTAATGAGAGAGTGCGGGACAGTGATACAGAAAGTGCGAAGTGTCTTCATGCATCTCCTCGTCACCGCATCCTCTGCATAGATCATCTGAACTGATTCTCATCTTTTTCATATGATAACCTAACAGATTATGTCCGGTAATTATGCTTACAAGAGATCGAAGTGATCCCTTGTGTAGCTGCATAATTCTTTCCGTTCTTTGTTTGTTAAAACAGGGCCATCTTTCTTGTGGTGCCGTAGGCGTCAAGAAGGTTCCACCTTTCATCGGCCTTAATAATTATTCTTTCTGACAATTCCTGTTTTAAATAACAGGTAGGGGTGCTAACTAGCTGAGCTTAGCTTACGTCAAGCGTTGACCCTAATCTTGCTAATTCATCGGCTTTCTCGTTGCCTGATATATCGCTGTGGCCAGCAGAGTCTAATGTTGTGCTGTGCGCAAAGAACCTTAAGCTCTTCGCGGCAGCATGAGACAAGCTTTGATTTTACCTCAGTTGCAGTAATCTCTTTTATTGCCGCTTGGCTATCAATGTGGTATCGCTATCATTGATACCTTCTTAGCATATGTTGTCATTGCCAGGACCTCCGCTTGGAAGACACTACTGTAGTTTGGAAACCTAAGCGAGGCGGTTAATTTGAGAGATTCAGAATAGAAGCCTGCCCATATACCAGTGTCCATCTTAGAGCCATCAGTATAGATGGCTATTGACTACTTCCTGGAGTATGGTATGTTATCTATCCATTCCTATCTGCTTGGGATGGCAGCCTGGAATGGTGTATGAAAATCAAGTTCGGGTGTTTTATAGTCTGTTGTAGTACTATGAGTTATGACCCATAACTTTATGAAGGATCTGAGCATGTCCTATGGAACTGTTTCTCTAGAACATCCTTACAACTTCAGAAATGGGATTCAGTTCTTGTTGCAATTCTTTCAAACGGCGTCGTTTTTCCATAACTCTTAGTTGTGCATCAATTTCAGCTTCTTTTTCCACCAAAGACGCAAGCCGAGTTATGGAAGTGTTTTTGGAAACTGGATCATTGTTTTGAATTTCTTCCTGAATGACTAATTCATCTTCTTTATTGTTTATGGCATTTTCGGAGTTCTCATCATTAACGGAAGTACTGTTTTGTTGATTTAGTTCTTAGAGTTTTTCATTATAGATGCAAAAATAAATAGAGTGGCGCGACAGCTCTTGAAGGGCCAGGGCCTTAGTGACTTACTCTCATCAACAATTCTCTGGGTGCGTGAGAAGAATTGAGGGGACCTACAATTTAACGCCGATTCCAAACGGCAAAGTTGGGAAGCACTTTTTCATTACAGATTGATACTTTTGGAAGTTTTGTCAGTTCTTTGCAAGAAGCAGTACCCGTGAAAGATGAAATAAAAACTTTATCTGCACGAGTAGGACTCGAATCCAATACGTTCTGCTTAGCAGCCAACACACCTAATCACTAAGCCACGGGCAGCTGCTTTCATTATAGATGGAGCTTCCGTAATTGCGTCAATGTAGCTGTTGTTGAAAATTCAACGTTTATCTCCTTGAGCCAAATTTGTATTTCGGGCTTGTTCTTTATGAAATTTCTTAAAATATTTTCAAAATTTTCGAAAATGTCCCACAGGTTTGAAATAACGGATAAATTAGTAACGTCACCTGCTTTTGCATTGTATAATTCAAAACGTATACTTCTGCAAAAACAGGATGATAATAAATTTCATCCAATATAGCATATTTTTCACAAAAGACAACTTCTTCTGAGTCTCGATTTCACAGCTCTGCATTGCAATAATATATTCATTACGAAAATTTCGTGTATATTTAGAGGGCATTCCATTTAAAATTACAACGGATTGTAACTCTCTTACGATGAGTTTGAACCGTAAAAGGGTGAATGGGCGCTCGAGAATTTCAACTACACTATTCAAAATAGAAGTGGTATTTTAATGGGTCACGTTGATGCCTTAAGCCGTTACCCAGCGACAATGTGACATGTGTTGAAATGTCTAATAGCGTAAAAAATGTTATTTCAGCAATTAACCCTGATTGCAAATAAATCAAAATAGGGATTATGATATTGTTCAAATACCAGAAAAGTTGGGAAATGGGTGAAACAAAATATCTCGACCTAATTAAACTGCATTATTGGTTCCCAAAAATTAAAGAAATATTTGAGAAGTAACTATATTCAAAATTGTATTCAGTGCATAACATATTCCACACCAGCACATTGTTCCAATCGCACTCTTCACCAAATTCCAAAAAAGACTATTCCGTTCGATACCATTCATGCATTCATGTAGATCATTTTGGCCCTCTTCCATCTTCCATGGGAAAAGCCCTCTCTCGAGCAACTAAGGTAAAACTGTACAACATCCTCATTATCCCAGTCCTGCTGTATGGTGCAGAAGCATGGACCTTGACAAAATCGGATGCCTTAGGCTGTTTTGAGAGGAAAGTTCTTCGGGTCATCTTTGGCCCCGTGTGCATTGATGGGGAATGGAGAAGAAGATACAACAGCGAACTTTACGGGTTGTACAACGACGTGGACTTAGCCAGAAGGGTCAAGGTCCAGACACTCAGATGGCTCGGTCATTTAGAGCGCATGGACACTAATGCTCCGGCCCGGAAAGCCTTCGACACTATTCCCGAGGGACGCAGAAGGAGAGGAAGACCGCGACTCAGGTGGCGCACACAAGTGGAAGAGGACCTCAATCAACTTGGAGTGCAAAACTGGAGGCAGCTAGCTAGGGACCGAGCTGGCTGGCGGAGACTGTTGATTGAGGCCGAAGTCCACACCGGACTGTAGTGCCACCTTAAGTAAGTAAGTAAGTAAATTCTAATTCAGAAAGGTAATATATTAAGTTATTCATAATTTTAAAATTATTTTAATTTTTCTATGTCGAAATTCTAAATTAACAACTTGATCGAGTCGATCAAATTGGTCAGGATGCCCGAGTTGTAAGAGTGTAGATATCTGTATATACTTGTTATGAACTTACTTTGTTTAAATATTGTTCTAATCTTTATAAACAACTATCTGAGCCCGCGAACTTCGTCCCGCCGCCCTTCAGAGCAACTCCAATAACAATTTTCCCTTGGAAAACCAATAAGTTGTCCGAGTTTTTCATCAAGAACTTTCTATTTTCCCTTCGAAAACCCACTTTGAAATTTTCCTGTTTTCCATTTGCAAACCAATGCAACTGCAATAATATGCAATTTTACCTTTGAAAACCAATTAGTTTTCCGAGATTTTCACCAAGAACTTTCTATTTTCCGTTCGAAAACCCATTTTGAAATTTTCCAGTTTTCCATTTGAAAACCAATGCACCTGCAATAATTTAACAATTTTTTCCCTAAGAACCATCTACAGACTAACACGAACAAAATAAAAAAAATATTACCCAAATCCGTCCAGCCGTTTGTGAGTTATTCGATCATACACGAACAGGATTTCATTTTTATATAATATGTAGATATAGATTTCATTTACATGAAAATATACATATACATAAAGACTTTCTTTGCTTCCGAGCAGAGGATTACCATAATGGCTCGCCGATATGCTACCATTTATAATGTACGGAAACGCTGTGAATACTATTATTTGAAATATAGACTATTGCAATCCAATGCAATTGAAAAGGTATTATTGTGGAGATCAATTGTTTTTAAGGTGGGAAGCTGTGAGAAAAAAGTTGTTCACAAAAATTACTACGGTTACTACGGCAAACCCAAAGCTTGCCGAAATTTCTTTAAAATGCAAAAGTAGATGCGGTTGCAAGAATTCAAGGACCTATTAATCATAAGAACTTAGTAGGAACTTCTAAGCTTACCTCATCATATTTTTTCTACTCGACGGTAGAGACTCTGGGCGTTGTTTGAAAAGAAATTCTCTAAATCCCAGAACGTATCTTTCTACATAGTTTTCCCAATTGATTGTTGTTGCATCGAAGACAAAGTTACCGCGGTCTTTTTGACTCAGACTTTGTAATAAAGTCTGCACGTTATCATCTCTAAATCTCCATTGATTCGTTACAAAATACTCAAGGCAGTCAACTGCTTTCGCTATTTTGTTCTGAACACCAACCATACTGTAAGTGAAAAATAAATACAAGTTTAACATTTTAAAAAGAAGTTTCCAACAATGGCTATTCTTACATTGGTTTTTTGCCTGTTAATCTAGCAAGAATATCCAACATATATGCTGGAATGTAATGCACTAGGAATCCATGCATTGTGTTCAATGGCCGACTCATGCGTAATACTCCTGTTGGATACCAAAGGCATCCCTCTGCATAGATACATTTCATTTAAAAATATTTCAAAATGGTAAAACGTTTAAAATGACAGTACCTAAAGGATGTTTTCTTACATGTGCGATAGCGTAAGTTACGAATTTCCCCCATGTTATGGGATGACGTTGACCCGTACAACAATTGTATATAGTCATTCCATTGGGTTTGGCTGTAGCAGTTCTCCAAGCGGCTGTTATCATGAGGTTTATAACAATATCAACAGGAACAATGTCTGCGACAAAGTCCTTTTCACACATAATTGTTCGGAAAAGACCTTTGGCAACACTTGAAACCAGTCCAGTCGGACCGTTCCAGTTGTCAACCCATCCAGCAAAAGGTTCGTTCATACTTGCTAATACTGAAAAATTTAACATTATTGGAGTATGTATTTTTGTGTTGATAATTTTTTGTTCACTTACCAATTGAAGGTCGAACAATGGCTACAGGTAAATTTCCGGCTTCCTGCAGTAACATATGTTCTGCTAACGCTTTCGTAAATGTGTACGTGTTTGGGCGTTTGCCAATCAAGGATGGCGTTAGCTGAACAATTCATTTATACAAACTGAGATTTTGAAATAAAATATGTTCTTACCTTGTCAAGCATATCTTCAGGAAGCCAGTTGATCAGGGATATAATATCATCAGGGTTATAGGGTGGATCGTATATTATTTCGGATACATCGGTTCGATCACAATTACAATAGGCAGTGGATACATGAATAAGTGCCTAAAATTGATGATTTTCAAATGAAACATCAATATTTGATGAATTTATTTTTCAAAAGCTTACATCTAAGGACTTCATCCGATGACAAAGTTCCACCAAACGCTTTGTCCCGAGCATATTGATTGTGACTGATAATTTAAGTTTTTCATCAAACTTGACTGTTGCTGCTGAATGGAATACGATTGATACGTGCTTACACAGTAAACTCTTAAAAAGAGAGAACGAAAAAGAGAGAGAGAATGGATTTATAAAGTTCAATATTTTTTTAGTGCCATGATTCTTACTTGATCACTCTCAGATATTCCAAGCTTTTCGTATGTTATGTCTCCAGAAATTGGAATTACTTTGCTCAATTCCTTTGGTGTGTCTCTTCGTAACGATTCGAAAAGCTGAAACGATGTAAGGTTAGTTTTTACTTATAATACTCAGTAATTTTATTCAAATAAGAACCGATTTTTCAATCGTCAGATAAACAAGCAAATAGTGATTATTCGACAGATAACAAAATATTGGGGAGTGATAAACGAGGTATATGCTGTCTTCGAGAAAGGACCCCCAACACCGACGGCTTGTGACAGAACTTCACAATAGACCTATACAACTTCGACGTAGTAGAGGAGTTTGCCTACCTAGGCTTCGCTATTAACACGGGCAAAAACACCAGCGCCGGAATCAGAGAAGAAAGCAATTGAGTGTAAAAGCCCTCTCTCGAGCAACTAAGGTAAAACTGTATAACACCCTCATCATCCCAGTCCTGCTATATGGTGCAGAGGCATGGACCTTGACAAAATCGGATGAGTCTGCCTTTGGTGGTTTCGAGAGGAAAGTTCTTCGGGTCATCTTTGGCCCCGTGTGCATTGATGGGGAATGGAGAGGAAGATACAACAGCCAATTTTACGGGTTGTACAACGACGTGGGTCTAGCCGGAAGGGTCAAGGTCCAGAGACTCAGATGGCTCAGTCATTTAGAGCGCATTGGACACCAATGCTCCGGCCTGGAAAGCCTTCGACACTATTCCCGAGGGACGAAGAAGGAGAGGAAGACCGCGACTCAGGTGGCGCACACAAGTGGAAGAGGACCTCAATCAACTTGGAGTGCAAAACTGGAGGCAGCTAGCTAGGGACCGAGCTGGCTGGAGGAGAATGTTGATTGAGGCCCAAGTCCACACCGGATTGTAGCACCACTTTAAGTTAGTAACAATATGTTGGATTTTTTAATCGTCAGATAGACTTTATCTGACGAATAACGCTCTTATGTATTCGATTGATGAATACTCAGATAAGTTTATGTGCCAGTTTTTTATTTGTAGATTTTTTCGATGAATGAAAAATAAGATCAACAAAGCCAGAGACACAGTGAGTGCTTTCGGAAGGAGAAAAGGGGTTAGAGAGGAGGTGCCGGTGTACATTAGTCTTAAATTCCTGGACATTGCATTGACTTGGAAAGACAGAGTGTGGAAGGGAGTTCTACATTCGCGTAGTACGGCTAAAGAACGGTTCTCTATACTTGAGCGTACGACCAAAGTTGGGCTCGAGGGCAAACTGATGGGCATTCCTAGAAGCGCGAGTATTATGGGCGAATTGTTTAAGGGGAGGAATGCAACTGGCTATTTCACTAGAGCACTTACTGTAAAAGTAACGATAGAACAGAGAGAGACACGAAACGTTACGACGGTGGTCTAAGGAGGTGAATGAGTTGGTTATGTCTCTGTCACCAATCATTCTTACGGCTCTTTTTTGTATACTGTCCAAGAGGCTTAAGTATGTTACTGGAGCACCAGCCCAGAGATGGGAATTGTACTCAAGCTTTGGACGGATATAAGTCTTGTAAATAATAGCCAGATCAGACGGGGAGAAAAATTTCTTGCATCGCCTTAAGAAACCTAAACATCTTGCGGCATTTTTGGCGACATCGCGCATGTGCTCGTTCCACAAGAGGTGGTCAGTGAGGCACATACCGAGAATCTCGAGATGTTCGGTCTCATTGATGCAAGTGCCACTCATGTACAGTGGAAAGGAGGGTATGTCACGCTTTGACGATTCAAGACAGCATTGTGTTGACATTGACATTTCACAGTACTTCGCACATGAATGTAACGAACTACAGACACATAGCAGCACTGGCGACTGAGGCCATCGGCTGGGACAGAACAAGACATTAATACAACAGAGAGACAGATAGACACATAGAAAGAAAACACACATAACAGAAACCTACGTGGCTCAGAGGAGGAGACTTAGATTTGTATTGTCTCATGTTATCGCACAGGCCTCAGATAAGCTGGCGATTTTTGTAGAAAAGAATGCTGCCGAAGCTGGGGCTTGAACCCGTAGCGTTCGGCTTAACAATCGACTACTCTATCCTCTGAGCCATGGCCACCTGCACAGCATTGTGTTTTCGAAGCATTAAACTCTACGCGATTTTGTGTATAATGCTGTTTAGGTCAGAGTTTAATGCGATTTGTTAAGTATTTAGTAGTCTAAAAGAGTCTGTTACTCTGCTTGATGAAATAAATAAATAAATAAATAAATAAATAAATAAATAAATAAATAAATAAATAAAATAAATAAATATTGAGCTTATCATATTTTGCCGTTGCAGTTCCACATCCGAAGAGGAGGGATGTGAGTCTGGAAACGAATTAGAAAAGCTAAGGGTGCTATCGTCAGCGAAACAATTTATTGGATTAGAAGTTACAGACAAGAGATTATTGATGAAAATGAGGAAGAGGGTCGGAGATAAAACGGATCCCTGGGGCACACCAGCATTTATGTTGTGGGTTTCAGACTTGAATCCGTCCAATACAATTTGTATTGAACGGTTCAAAAGAAAGTTTCTAATCTAACGAAGAAGGGATTCATCGATACCGAAAGCACGCATTTTCGATAAAAGAGCAAGATGCCAGACTTTATCAAATGCCTTTGAAATATCAAGTGCAACAATCTTACTTTCTCCAAAACGATGTAAAGATTTGTTCCACAGTTTGGTGAGATAAACCACCAGATCACCAGTGGACCTGTTGCTGCGAAAGCCGTACTGCCGGTCATTAAGAAGCTTTTAGAAATATATCATAAACGTGTTCACTTCAGATATAGGCTGAGTCTAAGTAATGGGATTTCATTTTACGCTTTGAAAATGCAGACGAAGAACAACTGTCAAGGTTTGTACATAGAAGAAGCCAGAACATGAAGTATGGAGGCAGCTACATACATTAATCCCACAGATTTTACTCTAATCCTTCAAAGCTCTTCACGGAAAACTTCCCAAGTTGTAAGTTCATCATCATCATTGTTGGCCTGGCCAATTAAGTTCTCCTTTCATCTGCACCACAACAGGGATCCAGTACGGGCCTCCTTCTGTAAGTTCTTACATGTATCCCGATTTTTGGCCGACGCCATCCAGTTCCACACCCCAAGGCTTTGGGCGTCCTTGTCAACGCCATCCTTTCTGCGCACATTTGGTCGGTGACGTGAAATAACGCCCAACGAAATAAGACCAAAATTCGAAAATTTGGTCTTATTTCGTTTTCGAAAACGAAATAAAACCAAATTTGAAATTTGGCTTTATTTCATTTGCTAAAACGAAACTAGGGTCTTATTTCGTTTTTAAATTTATATAAACTCCTGTTAAAATATTTGTTAGCTTAAGCTTAGTATACAGTTCTTCAAAAAAAAAACTAATGTATTTCTTATGGGAGAGATTTTTGCCGAAAAAAAATTATTTTTCATTTCACCACTTGGACATAAGTTTCACAGTGACAGCTAATTTATATTTCAGAATTTTTTTAATGAAAATCATGAATTTTCTGATTTGCCAAATTGGCCCCTTCGCAATGGCTTGGTAGCTTTTTTCCCCCTTGACATCTGATCATAGCCGTAGCTAGGATTTGGTTTCGGGGGGGGGGGGGGGGAGAGTTAAGATAAATGATGTTTTTTTTTCAAGATCTCAATATATATAAAAATGGATGTATAGTATATACATACGTTTGTTTGTTTATAATATATGTCCTTTATGGACTCCGAAATGGCCCACTAGATATTTGTGAAATTTTAATGGTTAATACTCTTGTATTCAGTGATGGTTTCTGTGACAAAAAAAAAATGGAAAAACCTCATGGAGAGTAGGAAAACTGGAAAAACCAAACAAAGGTCGGAAATTTGATTTTTTTTTTGCTTGGAATTTTTTTTAGTTTTCAAAATGGGTTTTCGAATAGAAAAATAGAAAGTTTTTGATGAAAAACTCGGAAAACGCATTGGTTTTTAAATGGAAAACTGCATGGAATTGTATCTATGTGCATTAAATTTCAAACGGAAAACGGAAAAATTGGTGTTTGGGAACTTGAAAAACTCTGGGAGAACACAATATCAAACTATTGCATGGAATTTAGATGCAATTTTGGAAAATTAAGGAAAAGAGCAACACGTTTGATTTTGTTTATTTAGGATTTTGACTGTGTTGGAAAGTTCGTTGTCAAGCTAGTAAAATTTCATATCTTTGAAATTGGAAATATAGGTCTTATAATCATTTTAGAGCTTATCTCTGAAGGCGCTGAATGGTGGTGAAACGAGGTTAGCTAAAGATTAATGTAAACAATAAAATGGATGCATGTTGATTTGTTTGTGTGACCGGTAAAGACTCTTAAGTAGTCCAACGCATTGTTATAAAATTTTGACTGTAGACAAAGCTAACACGAGCCAGGGTTCCTGCGAAAACAAATTTTGGGAACATTTTACGGGAAAATTGAAAAATAGAAACAATCAAATGGTGGTCGAAAATTATACTTTTGTATGGGATCATAAAGCTGCAATTGTTCAAAAATTAGTAAAAAAATCAGAAAACTCCGCAAAACGAGAATTTTTTTAAATTATTTTTAGATTTGATATGATCTGGTGGCAGACGAGACGAGGTTCGCGGGGTCGGCTAGTTTTTAATAAAAAAGGAAACATATTTATCCAATTTATCACATTCTTTCACTTCCCCGAAGCCAATTCATTTGTTCACGAAACAATTTTTGATGAAAAGTTTAAAAATATTTCTTGAGTGTATCTTTTACTTTAATATTAATCATTGTTATTTATGCAGTATTTTTAAATATATTGTAAAACACATAATAAAGATTTGAATGCATATGAAAAAAATCATTTCTACTACAAAATTGAAGTCTAACTGAAGATATTGGCTTCAAAGCTTCAGAGTAGATGTTTTTGCATGGTATATTAGATATATGAATCTTAAATTAAGTTAACTTACCTTTATTGGAAGTCAATAACATTTTTGTATTATTTTGTTTTGGAAAAAGTAGGAGAGAACTTGTTTCATAAAAAGCATTATTGTTTATTGAGGGACGAATAAAAGCAAAAGCAGAAGAAAAACAAAGTAAATGCATAAATGTTAAATATTAAACTATATAAAATAATTCTTTTTTCACACATATCATCACAATTGTGAATTACTAATATACAAATAAATTCTTTGAACAAAAAATAATACAGTACCTATGGCATTATTTATTTATACAAACAAATAAAAACAAAAACAAAAGAAGAATAAATGCATTAATAAATTTATACATTATATAAATCTTATAAATTTATGTTAAGGAATTTATTTATAAAAAAGTTTATTTTATATATTATCACATCATATAGATTATTAAATTCAGTCAAAATGCCATTTTGATAGTACCTACAGAATAACGAAGGATTATTTCTTATTCTGTGGACTAAGTGCAAAATGCTATTAATAAAAGAAATGTATCTTAACAGGCGTTTACAAACTTATTCCACCGTAGAGGGTGGTTTAGCGAAGCAATAAAAAAATGTAAGATAAAAGTTCATTAGATGGTTTACAAGTATCAACAACAACAAATTTCCCAAAGGGAATTTAAGCTTAACGTCACCAACTTATTACTACTCCGGAAACAAATTATTTTTATTAATTAGAAATTTTTTGACGTTTGGTTAAAATGTATTACATACATTTTTAGTCCGAACTTCGTCAAAGTAGGATGGGTTTAATTGGATTTTTTATGTTAAAAAAAAACTGCTTCCCTCTCAAGATGTCACCAAAATCGATTGCCATCTTGCCTCTCTACTACCCACGAAAATATATATATACAAAAAATTCTCATGAATTTTCGGCTGTTAAATGACGAATGTCAATTGGATATCAAATGCGTCTCGAAAAAATTTGAGCGCTAAGAACACGTTCAGTTAAAAGTGTGTTCAGAGCTTTGTATATTTATTTGACTGGTACTATCAAGATGGCATTTTTTACTGTAACCACCTATATAACAACTTATTTAAAAGAAAACCCTGTAACCCCCTCTAAATACGGCTCTAACAGATTTTATTCTGAAAGAAAAATGCCTTTAAGCCTTAATAGAAACTTATAAATTCAGTGTTAGCCAAAAAATGAATTCATTAAGTTATAAATCAATAATTATTTGATGTTGCATTTCGAGGGGGGGCATTAAACACCGTAACCCCCCCCCCCCCTAAATACGGATGTGCTATCAAGATGGCACTTTTAAATATAGTCATCTATGTAACGACTTATGTACTTTTAACTTTAATGGAAAATGGATGTAAAAAAAAATTTCGGGGGGGGGTAGACCCTGTACCCCCCCCCCCCCCCCCTAAATACAGCTATGCATCTGATAGGCAGTTTGCAAAGTTTTGTTTCATAAATCTACATCCTTTTTCTTTTGTTACGTAGGAACAATAATTTCATATGTAGGTAATGTATGTCAATTGTAAAAACTTTGTTTACTTAAGTTTTTAATTTGTGCCGTGTCATATGGCCATGTGTCATGAGGCCATATTTCCAAATATGGCTATATGACACATTGTGAAATAGTCATATTTCCATATTTGAACATGTGGCCATTTTTTACTTTTCTAAAGTGTTAAACTACCATATGATGGCAATAATTACCATTGTAAAAGTCAAGTGGCCATATTTACTTGCTACTTTTTGGAATAAATGATCAATATAAAAAACATTTTGAATTTACAAGAATAGACTTAAATTTATTTAGGTACTTGATAAAAAATTTGAATTGAGAGAAAAATAATTGTCACTCGCGCAAGGCGTAGCCGTCGGAAAAAAATGTTTTGCCCCAGAGAGAATCAATTAGGGGTGGTGTGAAAAAAAATTCGCGCAGCGGAAAAATTTGTTTGCCCCAAATTGATTCTCTATGAGGCAAAAAAAAATTTCCGCTACGCGAATGACGATAATTTTTCTCTTAATTTAAATTTTATATCAAGTAAATAATTTAAAATATATCTTTGGAATTCATAATTTTTTCAATAGATAAACTCATGTAAAAATAACAATGCAATTCTCTGCAAAATTAGCAGAGGAATTGTATAAAACATATCAAATGTGTTTAGAGTTGAAATACATACATATTAATGTACTTATATTTACTTCATTAATGTTGATTACATGAACGTTTGTTTAGTTTAAATTCTTTTTTTAATTACTATTTCATCGTTATATAGGAATAATTTTTCATTTAAAATTTTTTTTAGAAAAAAAAAATGATTTGAAAGTGTCATTTGGCCTTATGTTCAAATATGTCCTTGGGTGTACAATTTACAAAGACTACAGCTTTTTTGTTTTCAAAGAATTATTCGGCCGAATTTCAAATTCGGTTTTATTTCGTTGGGCGTTATTTCACGTCACCCATTTGGTCTGCCCCGCTGTCTCCTACCATGAATGGCATCGCAAAGGACGTTCCGGGCCTGTTCCTCTTCGCTCATACAAACTAGGTGTTCGGCCCACCAGAGTCTACCAAGCTTAATTTTTGTGACAGACCTGCTTCGCGGTAGATTTGATATAGCTCGTCGTTATATCGTCTCCGCAGTCCTTCCTAACAAACAGGGCCAACTTTTCTCCGTAAAAATTTCTCTCGAATGCCGCTAAGAGTTCAGAGTGCCTTTGGTGCCTTGGGTTCTAAGCCCAGGTCTCAGATCCGTAGGTATAGTAACAAAGTTGTAATAAAGATCAGATAGGTCACTATTGAACTAAGTTTGATATTTTGTGTTCAACTAAGGAAACAAAAAATGATTCGGAAAGGTTTTTCATGACAGCTGATTCAATTTTGCGGTGAATTCACATAAGCCTAAGCATAAGATTCCATCATTAAGCCTTTTCAGACAAGAGAAGGTAGCATTCATTTCAAAATTTCAGACGAAACTTTGTTCTTACACACACATCCAAATTCCTTATTTTTTTTCTATTTTGAGCAAAACAATAAAACAGAAATTAAGACTTACCGGCGCATTTAAAAGCTCGTGTAGTCTAGCTGACACCTCTTGACCCCGTTTAGGTCGTATCAACAAATATATATTTTTTATATCTGGACATGATCTTAAAAGTTTTTCAACGAGAACCTGTGTGAATGAGACAAAAAAAAAATATTTAGATTTTCCAATGTCAAGTATAATAATGAAAATTTAATGTAGCAATGTTCCTATTTCTATGAATCACCCTCCTATGTTTGCATTTTAATTTTAACAGATTTTTCAAAAGGGAACTGGAGACTTTTAACCTCCATTACAAACGTAAACTTATGAGGCTATTATTAGAAAATGACGTGACCACTACACAATTTGATTGCCTCTGTAAGGGCTTAAAGAAATGAAAATGAGTAATTTTAGTACCGTGAAAGAAATCGTGTCCCAAATCAAATACATGGTAATTTTGTGTCAGTGGCCAACGATGACGGTATGGTGGTTGGTAATTCAAATAGTCCTAATGGCCTTCTCTAACGCGTTCACTGACACACACCTGTCGATGCCGGCTAACGTGATGAATCCTTAATACATGTTTGATATAGCTTGAGTAATAACTTAAAGCAAAAATTAAAAAAAAAAACTACCTTTACAAACGGCCGGCAACTAAACCGCGAAGCTAAAACTGAATAAAAGTGCCACGTAGCCAGACACTCCTTGTACTGTTTGTTCCTTTCGTGGGAAGGACCATGGTGACCATCATATAAATCAATAACCTCATACGAAACAAAATAAATATAATAATTTCTAGGTAAGGTGGTTATTAAAAGTTATCAAGCTCAATTGCAAACAATTAGGATGGTTGATTTGTAATAAATCAATGAGTACTTTTTGCATGGATCTTTTTTTTTTTTTTAATTTGCACACACAAGTGGCTTTTTATACCCTTATTATGACACAGTGAGCGCATTAAGAATTAAGAAAGGGGTTTGAAAGTAAGTGCCGGTGTACATTGGTTTTGAATTCATCAACATTGCAATGACTGGGAAAGACAGAGTGTGAAAGGGAGTTCCACATTCGCGTAGTACGGCTAAAGAACGATTCTCAATACTTAAGAGTCGGACGTACTTGGGCTCGAAGGTAAACTGATGGGCATTCCTGGAAGCGCGTGTATTACGGTTGAATTGTTTAAGGGGAGGAATGCAACTGGCTGTTTTATGAGCAATTACCGTAGAAGTAACGGTAGAACAAAGAGAGACATCAGACGTTACGACGGTGTTCCAATGAAGTGAATGAATTAGTGATGTCTCTAGCACCGATCATTCTTATAGCTCTTTTTTGTATACCATCCAAGAGGCTAAAGTATGTAGCTGGAGCACCCAGCCCAGAGATGGGAATTATACTCAAGCTTTGGACGAATATAAGTCTTATAGATAATAGCCAGATCAGACGGGGAGACAAATTTCTTGCACCTTCTTAAGAAACCTAAACATCTTGTGGTATTTTTGGCGATATCGCATATGTGCTCGTTCCACAAAAGGTGGTCAGTGATGCACATACCGAGAATCTCGAGATGTTCGGACTCATTGTTGCAAGTGCCACTCATGGATAGTGGCAAGGGGGGTATATCTCCCCATTGTACAATGCTGTTTAAGTCAGAGTTTAATGAGCTTATCATATTTTGCCGTTGCAGTTCCACATCCGAAGAGGAGGGATGTGAGTCTGGAAACGAATATGAAAAGTTAAGGGTACTATCGTCAGCAAAACAATTAATTGGATTAGAAGTTACAGGCAGGAGATCATTTATCAAAATGAGAAAGAGCGTCGGAGACAAAACGGAGCCCTGGGGCACACCAGCATTTATATTGTGGGTTTCAGAATTGAATCCGTCCAATAGAACTTGTATTGCACGGTTCGAAAGAAAATTTCTAATCCAACGAAGGAAGGATTCGTCGATACCTAAAGCATGCATTTTCGATAAAAGAGCAAGATGCCAAACCTTATCAAATGCCTTTGAAATATCAAGTGCAACAATCATATTTTCTCCAAAACGATGTAAAGATTGGTTCCACTGTTCGGTGAGTTAAACCATCAGATCATCAGTGGACTTGTTGCTGCGAAAGCCGTATTGCCGGTCATTAAGAAGCTTTCGTTCTTCGAGATATTTCGAGAAGGAGATTCGCATTTTTTTGGATTGGCTGAACAAATGCTGTTTTCAAACTGCTCGAAACGAGCGCAGAAGAATAGGATAGATGGAAAAGCCCACGCTAGGGTTTTACCAGGGTGGAAGAACACCTCTTCAGAATAATAGCGGGGATACCATCCGGACCAGCGGATTTATGTATGTTGAAATCTTTTAGGACTCTCGCCACAGCACGAGTGCGGAAGAAGATTGTCCCATGGAATCATTGACGCGCTCAAGAACTGGAGGAGTCATGACACTCTCTGGCAGCGAAGAGTTGGAGGCGAACTACCTAGCAAAAAGGTTAGCTTTCGCCAGCGAGCTAAGAACTGGACGGTCATTGTCAATGAGCGTAGGGACCGAGGAAGAAGAAGAAACGACCAAAAATTCTTACTGCCTTAGCATTCTTGCAAGTATCTGAACTGTTTTGCAAATGAAAACTAACATAACATGAGCACTGGATCACACTGAGTAGTTAAAATTAAAATGCTTTTATAAAACTAGTTAAAACTTACTTTTCCCATAAATCCTGTTCCTCCGGTGATGAAGACACTTCTTCCCGCATAGAACTGTGGAACTGGAATGTAGTTTGACTCGTCGATGAAATGATCCAATTTTGAGGTAGAACTCGTGCTGGAACTACTACTGAATATATTTGGCCCCCCGTTCAAAAGAATCTGATCAGTATTATCTTCCACTTCCACCAATGACTGTGCCATTTTGTTAAATGCTTATATGTTTTCTGTTTTTCTTGAATGTCTTGCCTGTGTTTTTCTTTAAATCTATTGTTCGTTCTTCATAGGCAAACAAAAAAGTTATATTTATTTAAAGTTGGTTCGAATATATTAAGGAAGCAAAATTGTGTCTATTTCGGTTTCTTTCCTTAGATGTGTGTAAACTCTTAAAGTTTTGTGGCCAACGGTTAACACCTTGTGCTATACAACTTGATTTGCTTAAAAAAATGTATTTCGGATACTGGTTATAATGTCTTGAAGAAGCATTCGAATAAAGTGGAAGAAATGCGGAAGTAAATGATTTATAAATTAAAAAAAGTTGGTAAATTTATTTATGTCAAGTGTCAATGTTGTTTGTTGAAAGAATAAGCTTCGAACGTTATTCTTTTATTCTTTTTTATGGATTTTTCTTGTGAATTATTAAGAATTATTGGTAGGTTGGGACGTTCGCGATTGTTTTAAATGAGTTTTCATCAACTACTTAAGAATTTTCTTTTAGCATGTAGCATATCCTCCATGTTGCTATCATTAGACGCTGGATTCAATCACAATCTTTTGCATATTTTCGAGGATCTGAAAAAATAAATACATGAAATCGTATTTTAACATTGAATTCTTTTTGTTTAAGTACTTTAAACATGTACAATGTATTTATAAATTGGAATAAATGGACTTTTATTTTAATTGTGAATTTTCTAATAAAAGTCAGAGTCTCACCGGAAACAATTGAGAAACAGTATTTTCAATGATAATGTTCGTAATTCAAAATTGATTTGGGGTATTTATTAAGTTCAATTTGAATTCCAATTCTGAAATGTACGCTATCATTTGTCTAAAGGGTCCTTTTTTGAAAATGCAATAAAAAAAAACTACAGAATATTTTCTTTTTCTTTGAAAGTACAATCCTTCCGGTTAATAATGTAAAATAATTTCATTCAAATGGCTGCCTCGGCTGGCAATGCAGTAACCTACGCGATCGGTCCAATTTTTAAGCACATTATCGATTGTGTACAGCTGTATTTCACCAATGGCTTCACGAATATTGTCCTTTAAAGCGTCAATTGTCTCTGGCCTGTTGTCGCAACACTTATCTATTATGGTACCCCACAAAAATATTCCAACGGTGTCAAATCGCAGCTCCGAGGTGCCAAACGACATCAGCTCTGCGGCTGATAATGCGATCTTCAAAAACAGGGCGCAAAACATCGAGTGTAGCTTCGGCTGTGTGGCACGGAGCGCCATCCTATTGAAACCAAATGTTGCAAATATACTCCTCTTCAATTTTTGTGAAGAAAAATTCGTTCAACATGGCCCGATAACTATCGCCATTGACTGTAACGGCCACTCCTTGCTCATTTTCGAAGAAAAATGGCCCAATTATGCCTCTGGACTAAAATCCGCACCAAACAGTGACTCGTTTTGGGTGTATCGGCTTTTCAATGTATGCGTGCGGGTTTTCTGTGCCCCAAATGCGACAATTTTGCTTGTTAACATACCCGCCAAGATCAAAATGAGCTTCATCTGAAAAGATGATTTTTTGGCATCTTCTCTAACTCGATCACATGCCCACTTAGCGAAGCGAAAACGTATTGGATGGTCAGTTGGCTTCAGCTCCTGAACCAATTGGACTTTGTAGCTATTTCCTGGAAATCACAAAAACAGCGGACTGTGGCTGAGTACGCTAGCTTATCAGAAGCTTCAAAAGAAGCAATCTATTTAAGCAGCTTATTAACAGAACTGGGTTTTTCTGACCTCACCAAACCTACAATATTTGTTGACAGTCGTGAGGCACAGTGTTTGGCAAGTGACCATGGTTTTCACGAACGAAAACCAATCACTAATAGACGGGATGTTTTCATTTGAGCATGTTCCAACTACTCGGATGATTGCAGATGTTCTCACAAAACCATTAACCCAAGAAGTTCACTTGAGATGCCTGAAGGGTCTTGAATTTAAGAAGAACAGCTAATGCAACCACACTCGCTTTTGCCTTCTCAAGAGAACACCTTATTCCAGATAACAGGATACGAAATCTCTAATTCCAGATAAAAGGATACGAAATCTCTAATTCCAGACGCCAAAGCAACGTTCAATGGTTAATCAAGTCCGTCATTGTGTTCAACCATAAGCTCTTTCGAGTATGTTCCAATCTAGTCTTCCTGGTTTCTTTGTGCCTTATTGCTTCAACGCTTCTTCAAAAAAAAAAAAAACACCTATTGGCAGATCAAAAAACCTTATAATGTCATTTGCATGGAGCAATAATTTGTGTACAAGTGATACCATATAGATATAGTATCAGTTTTACTTGGGTAGGTATAAGTTTTTTGTCTCAAGAATTAGTTCTTCAAAATTTTTCATATTAATTTCTTGACCAGCAGTGAGTGTTCTCAAAATTTATTCAAACTTGAAGATGAGATCCTTGTCTTTATCTGTTATTTCGGAACTCAACTCTGGTTAAAAAAAAAAAACGACGCGATGCATCGCCATAATTTGTTGTGCCATAACCAGTCTTTGGTATGTCCACAAGAAGTCCCATTTTTATCCTAAAGTTTTCTTGAATATTTTTGTTCTTTCTTCAAACAGAAGCTTATGTTCTGGGCACTCAAAGCACCGTATCCAACAGTGGAGAATAAAGTATTATATCTGCAAATTTCTCGTGTCAAACTAGTCCAGTTAGAGAAAGAGCTTCGAAGAGAACCATATTGCAATACGAGAAAGCCAACTGGGACGGTCTCAATAACTTTTTCCGGATCTTTAACTGGTCACTATGGTTCCTTGATATTGACGCAGATATGATTACTAATATGATTATTTTGGGAATGAAAACTTTTACCCCGAATAGGGTTAAAAGCATCAAACCCAAAGAAGAGTCATGGTTTCATTCAAGCTGCTAAGAGGCATCAGGGAAAAAGAAGTAAAGTTCCGGTATTTTAGAGCCAACCCAACAGAGGAAAACCAGAACAAGTTTAAACAAAGCAGGAAGGCCTGCGATGTCCATATTCGTCGGAACAAATTTTTACATGACCGAAAATTGAGGCAAAAAATACTGCAATGTCCCAAAGGCAGTAAGAATTTTTGGTAATTTGTAAAAAATATGAAGAATTCTTCATCTTCCTCGGTCCATCTATCCTATTCCTCTGGGCTCGTTCCAAGCAGTTGGAAAACAGCATTTGTCCAGCCAATCCAAAAAAAGGCGAATCTTCTTCTCCCTCCAATTATCGTGTCCGATTGCACTTACGTCCCTTCTTTCTAAGGTCATGGAAACGCTGATAAACTATCAGCTCAAGAAATATCTCGAAGACCGAAATCTTCTTAATGACCGGCAGTACGGCTTTCGCAGCAACAGGTCCACTGGTGATCTGATGGTTTATCTCACCGAACAGTGCAACAAATCTTTACATCGTTTTGGAGAAAATATGATTGTTGCACTTGATATTTCAAAGCATTTGATAAAGTCTGGCATCTTGCATTTTTATCGAAAATGCGTGCTTTCGGTATCGACGAATCCCTCCTTCGTTGGATTAGAAATTTTCTTTTGAACCGTTCAATACAAGTTGTATTGGACGGTTTAAAGTCTGAAACCTACAATATAAATGCTGGTGTGCCCAGGGCTCCGTTTTGTCTCCGACCTTCTTTCTCATTTTTATAAATGATCTCTTGTTTGTAACTTCTAATTCAATAAATTGTTTCGCTGATGATAGTACCCTTAGCTTTTCTTATTCGTTCCCAGACTTACATCCCTCCTCTTTGGATGTGGAACTGCAACGGCAAAATATGATAAGCTCATTAAACTCTGACTAAAACAGCATTGTACAATGGGGAATACAAAATCTCGTAGAGTTTAATGCTTCGAAAACCCAGTGCTGTCTTGTATCGTTGAAGCGAGATATACCTACCTCCCCAGCCACTGTCTATGAGTGGCACTTGCATCAATGTGCATCACTGACCACCTCTTGTGGAACGAGCACGTATGCGATGTGGCCAAAATTGCCGCAAGATGTTTAGGTTTCTTAAGACAATGCAAGACATTTTTTTCCCCTTCTGATCTGGCTATCATCTACAAAACTTACATACGTCCTAAGCTTGAGTACAACTCTCACGTCTGGGCTGGTGCTCCAGTGACGTACTTAAGTCTTCTGCACAGTATCCAAAAAAGAGCATTCAAAATTATTGGTGACAATACCATCTTTGAGTCATTTGCAACTCTAGAACATCGGCGTAATGTCTCATGTTTCACCTTATTTTACTGATACTTCAACGGTATCCCTCCAATTAAGATATTGAACCGTAATACCCGCGCCTCTAGGAATGCGCATCAGTTCACACTTCAGCCCAACTTCGGACGTACTGTCATGTAGGTACAGAGAATCGTTCTTTAGCCGTACTTCGCGAATTTGGAACTCTCTTCCACACTCCTACTTACTTACTTATCCGGCTCACAATCCATGAAGGATCTCAGCCTGAGATACTGCAGCCTTCCATCGTGAACGGTCCTTCGCATGCACTCTCCAGTCGCCGAAACCAAGAGATCTGGCATCCGCAGTCACTCTCACTTGATCCTTGTACCGTAGGTTCCGTCTTCCTTGTCGTCTCGAACCTGGGGGCTGGGATGAGAAGACTTTCTTGGCTGGAGCGTTGTCGTCCATTCGCTCGATGTGGCAAAGCCAATGTAGTCGTCTTTTCTTGGCCTTCTGGACTACATCCACATCTTGGTAGAGCTCATACAGTTCTCGGTTGAACCTTTTTCTCCATTCGCCATCGTCGAATATGGCATCGAAAATCCGTCGAAGAATTTTTCTTTCGAAAGTGCCCAGTATCGATTCCCCTTTTTTACTTATCGGCACTCGGCACCGTAGAGGAGGACTGGTATAAAGTTTTGTATAGCAGACACTTTGTCTTTCGAGTGAGGAGTTTTGAACCCAATTGTTTGGCCAAACCGAAACAGCAGCGGTTCGCTAGGGTAATTCTTCTTCGGATCTCCACTAAGGTGTCGTTTGTGGGATTGATGTTTGTTCCAATTTTGTTGTCAAAATTGCTGCTACCAACAGTGACGTTTTGTCCTAGGCGGTGGACAGATGTTGCTTTGTTTGTTGATAGCATGTACTTTGTTTTGTCCTCATTCACTTCAAGACCAACGAGTTTCGCCTGTTCTTCAATAGCTGTGAAGGCTTCAAGCACAGCTCTCTTGGATCAACCGATGATGTCTATGTCGTCCGCATAGCCTAGGAGCTGGGTGGATTTGTTGAAGATAGTGCCCTCCGTGCTCACACCTGCCTTGCGCACTATCTGCTCCAGGACTATGTTGAAGAAGTCACATGACAACGCATCTCCTTGTCTAAGCCCTGCGCAAGTTTGGAATAACTCGGATGAGCTGTTACCCATTTGCACACTGCACTGCGTATTGTTTAGCGTCATGCGGCACAGCTGGATTAGTTTGTTCGGGATCCCGAACTCAGACATCGCCATCATAAGCTCTTGGCGATGGATGCTATCATAAGCAGCTTTAAAGTCGATGAAAAAATGGTGGGTTTCGACTTGAAATTCGTTGGTCTTTTCCAGGATCTGCCTCAGTGTGAATATTTGGTCTATCGTTGTTCTGCCTGGCCTAAAGCCACACTGGTACGTGCCGATTATTGTGTTGCAGAAAGGTTTAAGACGCTCACACAGTACGTTGGATAGGATTTTGTATGCAACATTAAGCAGAGATATGCCACGGTAGTTTTTGCATAACATCGGATCGCTTTTTTTGTAGATGGGGCATATGGAGCTTATCGACCATGAATTCTTCCTCCCACACTTTGGTGATGACCTGGTGCATGCGGTTCATCAAAACACCTCCTCCATGTTTAAAGAGTTCCGTAGGTAAGCCATCCGACCCAGCGGACTTGTTATTTTTTAACTTTTGGATGGCTCTTTCTACCTCTTCTGTGCTGGGGGCTGGGACTGGGTCTTCATTGACTGGTCTTGCTTCTCTTTCGTCATTAGCTCGCTCGACATTTTGCGCATTCAGCAGCTGTTGGAAGTGCTGCTTGAAAACATCTACATTCCCTGTGCTTCGGTGACTAGGTTTCCTTCACTGTTTCGAAGAGCTTGTGTCCCGGTTCTGAAACCAGAAGCTAATTGCTTCGACCTTTTAAAGAAATGCCACCGGGTGTTGTTCTTGGCCCGAGACTCTCCAGATCTTTGAGCTGAGAAACTGCGGATGCTCTTTTCTTCCTTCGCAGGGTCTTTTTCTCATTTCTCCTTTTCGTGCGGTACTCTTCTCTTGCTGCTCTTGTTTTTCATTGCAGCATCGCAAATGTGCATTTTCCGTCTCTCTTTTCAATATCGCGCACTCATCATCATACCACGGGTTCTTTTTCGGGGGTGGCTGGTTACCTATGGTGGTCTAGGCTACATATTTTATTATTTCTCGATATTGACGTCTGTGGTATTTGGGAGGACGGCGGAGAGTCGTTCACTCAGGCGCTCACTGTAGTCTCTGGCATTCTCTGAGGTGCTAAGGCAACCGATGTTGAACTTCTTTCTTTGGGCCGCACGTGTTTTTTTGTCGTTTGATATTCGAGCTCTAAACTTAGCCACTACCAGAAAGTGGTCAGTGTCGACATTTGCTCCTCGGAAAGTGCGCACGTTCAAGATGTTGGATGCGTGCCTTGCGCCGATTAGGACATGGTTGATTTGGTTGGTGGTTCGACCGTCCGGAGATCACCAGGTTGCTGTGTAGATCTTTCGTCTTGGAAACCTAGTGCTACTTATCACCGTATTACGAGCTGCAGCAAAGCCGATTAGTCGGAAGCCGTTATCTGTTGTTACTTCGTGGAGGCTGTGCTTTCCAACTAATCCGCCAAAGATGTCTTCCTTCCCGATTTTTGCATTGAAGTCTCCGAGTACGATTTTGACGTCGTACAAAACAGCATTTATCCAGCCAATCCCAAAAAAAGGCGAATCTTCTTCTCCCTCCAATTATCGTCCAATTGCACTTACTTCCCTTCTTTTTAAGGTGATAAACTATCAGCTCAAGAAATATCTCGAAGACCGAAAGCTTCTTAATGACCGGCAATACGGCTTTCGCAGCAACAGGTCCACTGATGATCTGATGGTTTATCTCACCGAACAGTGGAACAAATCTTTACATCGTTTTGGAGAAAATATGATTGTTGCACTTGATATTTCAAAGGCATTTGATAAGGTTTGGCATCTTGCTCTTTTATCGAAAATGCGTGCTTTCGGTATCGACGAATCCTTCCTTCGTTGGATTAGAAATTTTCTTTCGAACCGTGCAATACAAGTTCTATTGGACGGATTCAAGTCTGAAACCCAAAATATAAATGCTGATGTGCCCCAGGGCTCCGTTTTGTCTCCGACCCTCTTTCTCATTTTTTATAAATGATCTCTTGTCTGTATATTCTAATCCAATAAATTGTTTCGCTGACGATAGCACCCTTAGCTTTTCATATTCGTTTCCAGACTCATATCTCCCTCTTCGGATGTGGAACTGCAACGGCAAAATATGATAAGCTCATTAAACTCTGACTTAAACAGCATTGTACAATAGGGAATACAAAATCTCGTAGAGTTTAATGCTTCGAAAACCCAATGCTGTCTTGTATCGTTGAAGTGAGATATACCTACCTCCTCTGCCACTGTCCAGTGTCCATGAGTGGCACTTGCATCAATGAAAGCAAACATCTCGAGATTCTCGGTATGTGCATCACTGATCACCTCTTGTACAACTCTGGGCTGATGCTCCAGTGACGAACTTAAGTCTTCTGCACAGTATCCAAAAAAGAGCATTCAAAATGATTGGTGACAATACCATTGTTGAGTCATTTACATCTCTAGAACATCGGCGTAATGTCTCATGTATCACCCTATTTTACCGATACTTCAACGGTATATACTCACTTACTTCTGGTGGCGCCACATTCCAGGTCGGACCTGGGCCTCACCCAACAAATATCTCCAGCCAGCTCGGTCCCTAGCTAGCTGTCTCCAGTTTCGCACGCCAAGTTGGTTCAGGTCCTCTACCACCTGTGTGCTCCACCTGAGTCGCGGTCTTCCTCTTCTGCGACGTCCTTCCGGGTTGGATTCGAAGGCTCTACGAACTGAAGCATTATTTTCCATTCGCTCTACATGACCCAACCATCTAAGTCGTTAGACCCTAACTTTTCTGGCAAGGTCAGTGTCGCTAAACATCTCGTACAGTTTTTGATTGATTCGTCTTCTCCATTCTCCATTTATGCAGACAGGACCAAAAACCACTCGAAGTGTTTTTCTCTCAAAGCAGCCCAAAGCGTTTTCATCAGATATTGTCATGGTCCATGTCTCTGCACCATACATTAGGACCGGGATGATGAGGGTTTTGTAGAGTGTCACTTTAGTTGCCTTCTTAGTCCAAAGAAGCAGCGATTGGCAAGAGTAATTCTTGATTTCATCGCTGGCGTTGTTGTCTGAGTTTATAGCGGATCCTAGGTAGACGAAGTCCTTTACTACCTCGAAGTTAAATCTGTCTATGCTGACGTTTGCTCCAAGACGTCGATGTTGGTTATCCTTTCTTGTTTACAGCATTAACTTGGTTTTGCCCTCGTTAACCGCTAGACCCATCTTCCTGGCCTCCGTCTCAAGACTCACGAACGCTACACTGACATAACGCTGTGTTCTTCCAATTATGTCAATGTCGTCTGCGTATCCTAGTAGCTGGACGGACTTTTGAAAGATTGTGCCTCTGGTGTTGACGTTGGAGTTTTGCACAATCTTTTCAAAAATAATGTTTGAAAAAATCTTTTATAAAATCTTTTTTGACATCAAATGCGTCCGTTAGGTTTTTTTCCGACCATGATGGAACAGCGTGAGTTTTCCATTGTCATCTTACACAGACGGACGGGTTTTTCTACTCTACATAATTGGTCTCTATAGACGCTGTCATACGCGGCCTTGAAATCGATGAAAGATGGTAGGTATAGATTTGAAGTTCCTGGGTCTTCTCCAACATCTGCCGTAGGGTGAATATTTGATCGATGGTGGACTTTCCGGGTCTGAAGCCACACTGATAAGGACCTATCAGGTTGTTGACAAAGGGCTTCAAACGTTCACAGAGCACGGCAGACAAGATCTTTTAGGCGATGTTAAGGAGACTTATAACTCTGTAGTTGGTGCAGTTCAGGGGATCTCCTTTTTTGAGGATCGGGCATACGATGCTGAGGTTCCATTCATCGGGCATGCTTTCCTCCGACCAAATTTTGCAGATGAGATGAGATGTCTTAAAAATACAAAAAAAAATGTATGTCATTGCATTCAATTAATTAATGATTGTACTTAATTTGAAGTCAATAGGGTTACCACCTTTTCAAAGAAATGGTTATAAAATTTAATGAAATTGGAAATTAGTGTATTGAAAAATTTTCTAACTGTGACTTCTCATTATTTTTCCTGTAATATTTATGTTATAGACCTATAACTCAAATTTTTTTTTTCAGAATTTTAGGTCAAGTAGTTTCGGCGATGGGGGGGGGGGGGGGGGGTGCCCTATTTTTGAAATTTTTGCCTATTTTTCCATATTTTCTTTAATAACTTCAAAACTATTTCTCTTAAAAATATGAAAAAAATATTATTGTATTTCTACTAAACACGTTGATATATTAGCCAAGTTTTAACTAAATCGGTTCAACAGTTTTGGAGGAAATAAATTGTAAAGTTGAGTCAAAAATTAAAAAGTTACCCCAAGCATTGAGTCATCATATCTGTGTTATATGTAACAATACATTATCTCATTATTTTTCCTGTAATCTACAGGTTGAGACCTATTCTCAGTATTTTTTTTTCATAATTTTAGGCCCAGTAGTTTCGGCGATCAGGGGGAGGGGGGAATGGTAATTTTTTAATCTTCTTTCTTTAATAACTTCGAAATTATTTATCTTAGAAATATGAAAACAACATTTTTAGATTACTATTGGATAGGTACTAAAATATGTGTACCAAATTTCATTGCAATCGCAATTAGCAGATTCGAAGAAATCGCTTGTGAAAGACGAATTAACATAAAACGAAGTGATGTTATAAGGGTTTCGTTTATAATCTGTGTACGGAACCCTAAAAAAAACAATTTATATGCGTAGAATTCAAGTGCAACAAGGACTAATCGATTACCATTGATATCACCAATGTCATTGGAAACCGAGGAAAAAACATTTCTTTTTCTTGATTTTTGATACCTTTACTTATAAATATTATTATTAGCTGTAAAGAAGTCTCGAAGCAAAATTTAAAGCTTTCGAATATAATATATCAAGAAAAATAATACATTAATGAAATAAATGAAAATTCAACAAAACTTGATTTAAGCATAATTTGCATACATTTGAAAACCCAATACAATTTGTATTTGCTAATAGATAATAATAACATTTTCAAAACAAAACGATCAATTTATTATTTATTTATTGTTAGTTTTTATTATTTAAATTTGTGTCTGTTTTCGTTTTTATTTTTAATATACATACATTAATCCGTAATTTTATTGAAAAAGCATACTTTGTGTATCCAAACGCATGTCTACACCATGAAATGTATTTTATACTTAATTGTTAGCCTAGTTATTCGTATGGCCTTTACATCAATTAACTGTACAATAAAAACATTTGTTTTAAATATCCAAAATATTATATTTTTCGAAAGCATTTTTATTTGAAAGAAATTACTTGTCAAGAGTGTTTTTAATTTGTTTTGTGTACATATACGCAAATTAAATGCGTTTATTATTCTTTATTTGGATGGAATGAATGCGTCTTTTCCGTTTTCTTTTTTTGTTCTTTACTACGATTTCTGTTTGTTATATTTTAGTCTGTCAATTATATAATAATCCTATGCAATATTATAATTAAATATACATGTTCGTATCATTTTTATGTAAAAATTTTAATTTTTTAATGTCAATATTTATTTGTAATAATTAGATGCTATTTTTTAAGATTTTTTTTCCTGATGTTGATTTATTTATGTTTCGTTATATTTCTTTTGAATTTGGAAATCGAATATTTTATATTTCAACAAGCACTTTATGTGTAGTTAATTAGTTTCTATTTATTTCTAAAAAGAACAATTTTATATTAGTTTTAATATTTCTAATTTTATTACTCTGATTCCTCGTTTTAGGTGAAGGTTGTTTTTTTATGGATTAACAAAAATCGAATTTTGTTATAAAGGAAATAGTAGCTACACAAACAATGTAAACTTTCAAATCATAAGCAACTATTACGCAATTTTGTCAGGAATAAATCATGTTTTCTTTTAATTCGGAAAAATATTGTTCTTCTTATTTTTTTCCAGAACAAATTCTTGAAAAACTGAGAGAAATAAATAAATGCATTAAAATTTTCAGTTTGCTGTTGACATTTCCTAGTTATTTGGTAAGTCCACGTTTCAGATATTTCTGTATGAGTTTCCATAAAAAACTCATTTTTTTCTATAATTTTAACAATGATTTCGACCTCAAATGTCCATGACCGACACTATACCGCCGATTTGTTTGTGTTCAATTCCGACCCTGATCAGATCAGGAGGAAATAAAATGCAGCTATTGTTTTGTTCTCCGTTTACATGATTTTATTATATTAATTAATGAGTAAATATATGACTATAAATATCATAGTTTTCTAAACAAGTGTTTACTCTTTTATTTTATTTTTTTCTTGTATGTAAAAATATAAAACAAAACACAAATTAAGTGCAATCCGTCCAATAATGATCTACATAGTTCTTAAAAAAATTTACAACGCTCCTACATTTACAATTGTATAATAGAAAAAAAAATTCCAACATTGAAAAAAAATAAAAATTAAAAATAATATTTGTTTGCGTTTAAATTTACATACAAAATTTTAAGATTTCTATTTTTTATTACAAGAGCGGTAAAAGTCTGGCCATTCTTAGAATAGTTTGCAGAAAGGCTGTCCAGAGTTCGTTAAGTTTTTTCGATCGTGCCATGAGGAAGCGCCACGTTAATATTATCACGAGCATTTTTGACAGTTGATGAAGGTAGTACAATCTAAAATAATTTCAGAGAAAATTATTAATTTGTCATTTGCGATTTAGATATCATAGGTAATATATAATTAGAATTAAATAAGCTAATATTAATTTTCTTTCGGAGGATTTAACATTTGCAATTTTTGTGGAAAAGCTATTCAATTTGCAGTTTAAAAAAACTGTCACTACAGGACTTTTGTGCGAACTTTTGAGGTGAATCATAGCTTAAAATGCCAAAAATTACGCATGGCCTTCCTCCTTGCAATCTTAAATGTACAATTATTTATAAAACACCAAAATTTGATTTAGATATATGAAAATATATACAAGAAAATTCGACGTCGGACGGCTTCTATCGCAAGAGATCGCCAGATTCTTCTCTGATCGAGTGTCAAGTAGCCTCTTAAGGAAACCTATGCCGCCAACATCAAGTATCGAAGACCAGTGGCAACATTGCCAGAAAGCAGTTAGAGATGCCGCCTCTAATGTGCTGGGTTTCACACAGCCACCAAAACGAAACCCCTGGTTTGACGAAGAATGCAGGCAGGCCCATGCAGCCAAGCAGGAGGCATACAAAGCGGCGCTGCATAGAAGGACAAGAGCTGCTCGTGAGCTCTACGAGCAAAAGAGGAGAGAGGAACGCGCCGGAGAGAGCATGAGAAGCTTCAGATCGAAGATGTCGAGAGAGCCAACAGCAGGAATGAAGTTCGGAGGTGTTATCGGAAGGTAAAACAGCTGGCTCAAGGTCATCGAGCAAGATCCGATGCCTGCAGAGATAAACAAGGGAACATCAAAGTAGAATCGCAGTCAATGCTGGGGATTTGGAAAGACCACTTCTGTAGACTGTATAACAGCGACGACGAACAAAACCCCGCCGTCAGACAGGAGCCTTTTATCGTACACGATGACAGCCAACAATTCCGTGCACCTGACTTAGAAGAAGTGAAAACGGCAATATCACGGCTGAAATCCAACTAAGCCGCTGGAGCAGATGGTCTAGCTGCCGAGCGGTTCAAAGCAGCAGGCGACGATCTAGATAGGAGCATGCACCAAATTATCTGTATGATATGGTCGGAGGATGCATGCCCGATGAATGGAACCTAAGCATTGTTTGCCTGATCCTGAAAAAAGGAGATCCTCTAAACTGCGCCAACTGCAGAGGAATCAGTCTACTTAACATCGCCTACAAGATCCTCTCTGCCGTAATATGTGAACGTCTGAAGCCTTTCGTCAACAATCTGATTGGTCCTTATCAATGTGGCTTCAGGCCAGGAAAGTCAACCATCGACCAGATTTTCACGTTGCGGCAGATCCTGGAAAAAACCTATGAACACCAAATCGATACCCACCACCTCTTCATCGATTTTAAGGCCGCGTATGACAGTATCTGCAGAGACGAACTGTACCTATAAAGCTATGTCTAGTTTTGGCATCCCTGCCAAGCTCGTTAGCTTGTGCAAAATGACGATGGAGAACTCTCGCTGCTCCATCAAGGTTGGCAATGAGCTAACGGAATCTTTCGACGTCAAAAAAGGATTCAGACAAGGCGATGCGCTGTTGTGCGATTTCTTTAACATCGTTCTTGAGAAGATAGTGCAAAACTCCATCTGTTCAACTTCTCGCGTACGCCGACGATATTGATATAATGGGAAGAACACAGCGTGATGTCAATGGCGCCTTTGTGAGAATTGAGACAGAAGCGGCAAAAATGGGTTTAACGGTAAATGAGGGAAAAACGAAGTATATGCTGTCTTCGAGAAAGGACACCCAACACCGACGGCTCGGACAGAACGTCACAATAGACGCATACAACTTCGAGGTAGTAGAGGAGTTTGTCTACCTAGGCTCCGCTATTAACACCGGCAATAACACCAGCGCCGAGATAAGACGAAGAATTACTCTTGCTAATCGCTGTTTCTTTGGGCTAAGAAAGCAATTGGGTGGAAAAGCCTTCTCTCGAGCAACTAAGAGGCAAAACTGTACAACACCCTCATCATCCCTGTCCTGCTATATGGTGCAGAAGCATGGACCCTGACAAAATCAGATGAATTTGCCTTAGGCTGTTTCGAGAGGAAAGTTCTTCGGGTCATCTTTGGCCCCGTGTGCATTGATGGGGAATGGAGAAGGAGATACAACAGTGAACTTCACGGGTTGTATAACAACGTGGACCTAGCCAGAAGGGTCAAGGTCCAGAGACTAAGATGGCTCGGTAATTTAGAGTGCATGGACACCAATGCTCCGGCCCGGAAAGCCTTCGACACCATTCCCGAGGGACGCAGAAGTAGAGGAAGACCGCGACTCAGGTGGCGCACAGAAGTGAAAGAGGACCTCAATCAACTTGGAGTGCAAAACTGGAGGCAGCTAGCTAGGGACCGAGCTAGCTGGCGGAGACTGTTGGTTGAGGCCCAAGTCCACACCGGACTGTAGCGCCACCTTAAGTAAGGAAGTGAGTTTAAAACGAACTTTGTATCAGTTGTTGATGAAATTACATGAACAATTCCATCAGAACTTCATCAACCAGGCCAAAGCATCTCAATACAGAAACAGCAAACTGCAGTTTGACCTAGGTCCTCGAAATTATTCTAATGACAGAAATACGGAGATGATAGCTTTTATACTGCGTGCAAGAGAGGAAATGCTTCCTCTCAACTTCATTCCTCATAGACCAGACTTGCCTCTCGAGTGCGAAGTCTGCAACATGCACGCTAGAGAAAACGTGGCACACTTTATAGGATCTTGTCCAATTCTACAAGAAATTAGAAGAAATGTCTTTGGAAAAAACCAACTGACATCAGTCGAAGTTATCAAATGGCACAAAAAGCTGGGAAAATTTGTACAAATTTGTTCGTTTGGCACTAAGCTATAGAAAAAGAATAATATAATAAATTCGCTGTGAGAAGAAAGTTGTTCACAAAAATTACTACGGTTACCAAGGCATACCCAAAGCTTGCCGAAATTTCTTTCAAGAATTCAAGGACCTTTTAATCATAAGAACTTAGTAGGAACTTCTAAGCTTACCTCATCATATTTTTTCTACTCGACGGTAGAGACTCTGGGCGTTGTTTGAAAAGAAATTCTCTAAATCCCAGAACGTATCTTTCTACATAGTTTTCCCAATTGATTGTTGTTGCATCGAAGACAAAGTTATCGCGGTCTTTTTGACTCAGACTATGTAATAAATTCTGCACATTATCATCTCTAAATCTCCATTGATTCGTTGCAAAATACTCAAGGCAGTCAACTGCTTTCGCTATTTTGTTCTGAACACCAACCATACTGTAAGTGAAAAATAAATACAAGTTTAATATTTTTAAAAAGAAGTTTCCAACAATGGCTATTCTTACATTGGTTTTTTGCCTGTTAATCTCGCAAGAATATCCAATAAATATGCTGGAATGTAATGCACTAGGAATCCGTGCATTGTGTTCAATGGCCGACTCATGCGTAATACTCCTGTTGGATACCAAAGGCATCCCTCTGCATAGATACATTTCATTTAAAAATATTTCAAAATGGTAAAGTTTTTAAAATTACAGTACCTAAAGGATGTTTTCTAACTTGTGCGATAGCGTAAGTTACGAATTTCCCCCATGTTATGGGATGACGTTGACCCGTACAACAATTGTATATAGTCATTCCATTGGGTTTGGCTGTAGCAGTTCTCCAAGCGGCTGTTATCATGAGGTTTATAACAATATCAACAGGAACCATGTCTGCGACAAAGTCCTTTTCACACATAATTGTTCGGAAAAGACCTTTGGCAACAGCTGAAACCAGTCCAGTCGGACCGTTCCAGTTGTCAACCCATCCAGCAAAAGGTTCGTTCAAACTTGCTATTACTGAAAAATTTAACAGTATTGGAGCATGTATTTTTGTGTTGATAATTTTTTGTTCACTTACCGATTGAAGGTCGAACAATAGCTACAGGCAAATTTCCGGCTTCCTGCAGTAACATATGTTCTGCTAACGCTTTCGTAAATGTGTACGTGTTTGGGCGTTTGCCAATCAAGGATGGCGTTAGCTGAACAATTCATTTATACAAACTGAGATTTTGAAATAAAATATGTTCTTACCTTGTCAAGCATATCTTCAGGAAGCCAGTTGATCAGGGATATAATATCATCAGGGTTATAGGGTGGATCGTATATTATTTCGGATACATCGGTTCGATCACAATTACAATAGGCAGTGGATACATGAATAAGTGCCTAAAATTGATGATTTTTACATGTAACATCAATGTTTGTTGAATTTATTTTTCAAAAACTTACATCTAAGGACTTCATCCGATGACAAAGTTCCACCAAACGCTTTGTCCCGAGCATATTGATTGTGACTGATAATTTAAGTTTTTCATCAAACTTGACTGTTGCTGCTGAATGAAATACGATTGATACGTGCTTACACAGTAAACTCTTAAAAAGAGAGAGAATGGATTTATAAAGTTCAATATTTTTTTAGTGCCATGAGTCTTACTTGATCACTCTCAGATATTCCAAGCTTTTCGGATGTTATGTCTCCAGAAATTGGAATGACTTTGCTCAATTCCTTTGGTGTGTCTCTTCGTAACGATTCGAAAAGCTGAAACGATGTAAGGTTAGTTTTTACTTATAATACTCAGTAATTTTATTCAAATAAGAACCGATTTTCAATCGTCAGATAAACAAGCAAATAGTGTTTATTCGACAGATAACAAAATATTGGGGAGTGATAAACGAGGTATATGCTGTCTTCGAGAAAGGACCCCCAACACCGACGGCTTGTGACAGAACTTCACAATAGACCTATACAACTTCGACGTAGTAGAGGAGTTTGCCTACCTAGGCTTCGCTATTAACACGGGCAAAAACACCAGCGCCGGAATCAGAGAAGAAAGCAATTGAGTGTAAAAGCCCTCTCTCGAGCAACTAAGGTAAAACTGTATAACACCCTCATCATCCCAGTCCTGCTATATGGTGCAGAGGCATGGACCTTGACAAAATCGGATGAGTCTGCCTTTGGTGGTTTCGAGAGGAAAGTTCTTCGGGTCATCTTTGGCCCCGTGTGCATTGATGGGGAATGGAGAAGAAGATACAACAGCGAATTTTACGGGTTGTACAACGACGTGGGTCTAGCCGGAAGGGTCAATGTCTAGAGACTCAGATGGCTCGGTCGCTTAGAGCGCATGGACACCAATGCTCCGGTCCGGGAAGCCTTCGACACTATTCCCGAGGGGCGCAGAAGGAGAGGAAGACCGCGACTCAGGTGGCGCACACAAGTGGAAGAGGACCTCAATCAACTTGGAGTGCAAAACTGGAGGCAGCTAGCTAGGGACCGAGCTGGCTGGCGGAGAATGTTGATTGATTGATTGAGTCCACACCGGATTGTAGCGCCACCTTAAATAAGTAACAAAATATTGGATTTCTTAATCGCCAGATAGATTTTATCTGACGAATAACGCTCTTATTTATTCGATCGACGAATACTCAGATAAGTTTATTTGCCAGTTTATTATTTGTAGATTTTTTCGATGAATGAAAAATAAGATCAACAAATCTAATTTCTTTTTTATTGGTTCCATACCAATGTGGCTTTATACTAGGAAAGTCCACCATCGAATCAAATTTTCACACTACGATAGATTATCGAAAAAATCCAAGAGCTTCAAATCGACATCTACCATTTTTCATCGATTTTAAGGCCGTGTATGACAGCGTCTAAAGAGAAAAACGGCCTTAGACAACGTGATGCACTGTCATGCGACTTTTTTAACATCATTCTGGGAAGAATAGTGCAGAACTTCCGTGTCAACAGTAGAGGATCTTTCTTTCAAGTTCCAAAAGTCCAATTGACGTACACCGACGATATTGATATTATTGGAGAACACACCGAGATGCCAATTGTGAATTTGTGAGAATAGAGACAGATGCTTAAAAAATGGGTTTAACGGTCTATGAGGGCAAAAAAAGTATTTGCCATATAGGACACCCAACACCGACATCTTGGAGGTAGTAAGGGACGTTGTTTACCTTGGCTCCGGAAAATGACATCGGCACCGAGATCAGAAGGAGAATAACTCTTGCTGATCGCTGTTTCTTTTGTCTAAGAAAGCAATTAGATAGAAAAGCCCTCTCCTGAACAACTTAAGTGACGCTCTATAAGACTCTCACCCTCCCCATCCTGCTATATGGTGCACAAGCATGGACCTTGTCAATAACGGATGAGAGCACCTTAGGCCGTTTCGAAAAAAAAGTTGTACGGAAGATCTATTGTCCTGTCTGCACCGACGCACGGTGAATAGAGAAGAAGATTTAACGACGCACTGTACGGGTTGTACAGCGACACTGACCTTGCTAAAAGAGTAAAGATCCAATGTCCATATGGCTTGGACACCCCAATATGACCAAGGCTCAGGTGGCGCGCATAAGAGTTGACCTCACGCAACTCTGCGCGCGAGACTGGAGATAGGTAGCTAGGGACCGAGCTGGCTGGAGATCCGCATGATAAAAAAATTGTTGATTTAAGTTCATAATCATTGAAAAAAAAAATTGTCAGCTGACTTGCAAATGAACTTAAGGTAATGAAAAATGTATAGGTAGGTCTAGGCATCTAGGTAGGTACCTACTCATTACTGAGAAAATAGTTGAAGAGGTAGTTGTTTGCATTTGAACTATTGGTGTGGGAAAAAAATTGATTACATACCGAATATTTAAAAAATATTAAGAGAGCTAAGGCCTTTCAATGAATTTATTGGCTGGTGATCAAATATTAAAATCAGAGTTTGCGTTTCTTTTCGTTTCAAGAACGTTTTGTGTTGATTTATTTTAATTGGCCGTTATATTAAACTAATAAATATACTGAGTTGAGTAACTATTGATTTTATTTTTATTCATTATTTGGTAGATGTACTTTGATATGAAGAGTTCTTAATTTAAGGGAATTACTTTCGGCTTGTTTTAAAAAAGGTATTCCTGAAAACATCATATTGAATTCATATTGGGACACGCATACATGACTTGTGTTCATGAGTTCATTATTGTAAGCTATGTTTCCAATGTTTTGCATGAAACCTAATGCTACTTATTTCGCTGTCATCTATACCAGCCGAGTAGAATCAACACCTTCACTATCTCGGACCGGTGGCAGTGTTACTATAGCCTGCGGGAGGCGGGCGCTGGAAACGGGTCCAAACAAGGTTAGGCCTCAGGCCTGTAATCTGCTCTCCTAAAAAACCCATCCACGAATCCGACAGCAAGCCACGTATATGAAGGATTTAGCCGACGAAGACCTCAGCAACGAAAACGGAACAACGGTTTTTCATGTTTACCCCCCGTTTCAAAGTCCACATATTATTGGCTTATGGAAACTAATCGGCATCCTTAGAAGGAACCACAACAAGCTTATTTATCCTGATCGAGCACGGGGCCAAACGTGTTTACTTCAGATAGAGGCTGAGTCTAAGTAGTGGGATTTCATTCAACGCCTTGAAAATGCAGACGAAGAACAACTGTCAAGATTTGTACGTAGAAGAAGCCAATAGCAATATATAGAAGATGAAGTATGGAGGCATCTACATTAATCCCACAGATTTTACTCTAATCGTTCAAAGTTCTTTACGGAAAACTTCCCAAGTTTTAAGTTCATCATCATCATTGTTGGACTGGTCAATTAAGTTTCTCCCTTCATCTGCGCCACAACAGGGTTCCGGTACGGGCCTCCTTCTGTAAATTCTTGCATGTATCCCGATTGTTGGCCGACACCATCCAGTTCCACACCCAAGGCTTTGGGCGTCCTTGTCAACGCCATCATTTGTCTCCTACCATGAATGGTATCGCAAAGGACATTCCGGGCCTGTTCGCTCATACAAACTAGGTGTTCGGCCCACCACAGTCTACCAAGCTTAATTTTTGTGATCAGATCTGCTTCGCGGTAGATTTGATATAGCTCGTCGTTATATCGTGTCCGGAATCTTCCTTCCTAACAATCAGGGCCAACTATTCTCCGTAAAAGTTTCTCTCGAATTCGCTAAGAGTTCAGAGTGCCTTAGGTGCTAAGCCCAGGTCTCGGATCCGTAGGTATAGTAACAAAGTATCAGATAGTTCACTATTGAACTCGATTTGATATTTTGTGTCGAACTATAAGGAAACGAAAAATGATTCGGAAAGGGTTTTAATGACAGCAGATTCAATTTTGCGGTGAAATCACATAAGCCTAAGCATAAGATTCCATCATTAAGCCTTTTCAGACAAGAGGAGATAGCATTCATTTCAAAATTTCAGACGAAACTTTGTTCTTACACACACATCCAAATTCCTTATTTTTTTTCTATTTTGAGCAAAACAATAAAACAGAAATTAAGACTTACCGGCGCATTTAAAAGCTCGTGTAGTCTAGCTGACACCTCTTGACCCCGTTTAGGTCGTATCAACAAATATATATTTTTTATATCTGGACATGATCTTAAAAGTTTTTCAACGAGAACCTGTATGAATGAGACAAAAAAAAATATTAAGATTTTCCAATGTCAAGTATAATAATGAAAATTTAATGTAGCAATGTTCCTATTTCTATGAATCACCCTCCTATGTTTGCATTTTAATTTTAACAGATTTTAAAAAAGGGAACTGGAGACTCTTAACCTCCATTACAAACGTAAACTTATGAGGCTATTATTAGAAAATGACGTGACCACTACACAATTTGATTGCCTGTGTAAAGGCTTAAAGAAATGAAAATGAGTAATTTTAGTACCGTGGAAGAAATCGTGTCCCAAATCAAATACATGGTAATTTTGTGTCAGTGGCCAACGATGACGGTATAGTGGTTGGTAATTCAAATAGTCCTAATGGCCTTCTCTAACGCGTTCACTGACACACACCTGTCGATGCCGGCTAACGTGATGAATCCTTAATACATGTTTGATATAGCTTGAGTAATAACTTAGGCCGTGTGCGAATTGGATGAACTGTGGTTAAAAAATAAAAATGGATGAATTTTTAACCACTACTGTCATATTTTAACCTGCTCCGCAGCTAGTCTAATAATTTTATTCAATGCGAAGTGTCAAAATTTAACCAAACGTCAAGTTTTAACCCATTTTTAACTCAATTCGCACACGGCCTTAAAGCAAAAAAAAAAACTACCTTTAAAAACGGCCGGCAACTAAACCACGCAGCTAATGAGTGCGTTAATTAAGAGAAATGTGTAAAAACTGAATTAAAGTGCCACGTAGCCAGACACTCCTTGTTCTGTTTGTTCCTTTCGTGGGAAGGACCATGGTGACCATCATATAAATCAATAACCTCATACGAAACAAAATAAATATAATAATTTCTAGGTAAGGTGGTTATTAAAAGTTATCAAGCTCAATTGCAAACAATTAGGATGGTTGATTTGTAATAAATCAATGAGTACTTTTTGCATGGATCTTTTTTTTTTTTTTAAATTTGCACACACAAGTGGCTTTTTATACCCTTATTATGACACAGTGAGCGCATTAAGAATTAAGAAAGGGGTTTGAAAGTAAGTGCCGGTGTACATTGGTTTTGAATTCATCAACATTGCAATGACTGGGAAAGACAGAGTGTGAAAGGGAGTTCCACATTCGCGTAGTACGGCTAAAGAAAGATTCTCAATACTTAAGAGTACGTCCGAAGTTGGGCTCGAGGGTAAACTGATGGGCATTCCTGGAAGCGCGTGTATTACGGTTGAATTGTTTAAGGGGAGGAATGCAACTGGATGTTTTATGAGCAATTACCGTAGAAGTAACGGTAGAACAAAGAGAGACATCAGACGTTACGACGGTGTTCCAATGAAGTGAATGAATTAGTGATGTCTCTAGCACCGATCATTCTTATAGCTCTTTTTTGTATACCATCCAAGAGGCTAAAGTATGTAGCTGGAGCACCCAGCCCAGAGATGGATATTATACTCAAGCTTTGGACAAACATAAGTCTTATAGATAATAGCCGGATCAGACAGGGAGAAAAATTTCTTGCACCTTCTTAAGAAACCCAAATATCTTGCGGCATTTTTGGCGACATCGCATATGTGCTCGTTCCACAAGAGGTGGTCAGTGATGCACATAACCAAGAATCTCGAGATGTTCGGTCTCATTAATGCAAGTGCCACTCATGGACAGTGGCAGAGGAGGTAGGTATATCTCGCTTCAACGACAGCATTGGGTTTTCGAAGCATTAAACTGTAAGAGATTTTGTATTCCCCATTGTACAATGCCGTTTAAGTCAGAGTTTAATGAGCTTATCGTTATTTGCCGTTGCAGTTCCACATCCTAAGAGGAGGGATGTGAGTCTGGAAACGAATATGAAAAGCTAAGGGTACTACCGTCAGCGAAACAATTAATTGGATTAGAAGTTACAGACAGGAGATCATTTATGAAAATGAGAAAGAGGGTCGGAGACAAAACGGAGCCCTGGGCAGACCAGCATTTATATTGTGGGTTTCAGACTTGAATCCGTCCAATACAACTTGTATTGAACGGTTCAAAAGAAAGTTTCTAATCCAACGAAGGAGGGATTCATCGATACCGAAAGCACGCATTTTCGATAAAAGAGCAAGATGCCAAACTTTATCAAATGCCTTTGAAATATCAAGTGCAACAATCTTACTTCCTCCAAAACGATGTAAAGATTTGTTCCACTGTTCGGTGAGATAGACCATCAAATCACCAGTGAACCTGTTGCTGTGAAAGCCGTACTGCCGGTCATTAAGAAGCTCTCGGTCGTCGAGATATTTCTTTAGCTGATAGTTTATCAGCGTATCCATGACCTTAGAAAGAAGGGACGTGAGTGCAATGGGACTATAATTTGAGGGAGAAGAAGATTCGCCTTTTTTTGGGATTGGCTTGACAAATGCTGATTTCCAACTGCTGGGAACGAGAACGAGCGCAGAAGAATAGGATAGATGGAAAAGCCTACGCTAGGGTTTTGCCAGCGTGGAAGAACACCTCTTCAGAATAATAGCGGGGATACCATCCGGACCAGCGGATTTATGTATCTTGAGATCTTGAAGGACTCTCGCCACAGCACGAGTGCGGAAGAAGATTCGTACCATGGAATCATTGATGCGCTCAAGAACTGGAGGAGTCATGACACTCTCTGGCAGCGAAGATTATGAGGCGAACTGCCAAGCAAAAAGGTTAGCTTTCGCGAGAGAGCTTACAACTGGAGTGTCATTGTCAATGAGCGTAGGAACTGAGGAAGAAGAAGAATTCTTCATATTTTTTACAAACACCCAAAAATTCTTACTGCCTTAGCATTTCTGAAAGTATCTGAACTGTTTTGCAAATGAAAAATAACATAACATGAGCACTGGATCACACTGAGTAGTTAAAATTAAAATGCTTTTATAAAACTAGTTAAGACTTACTTTTCCCATAAATCCTGTTCCTCCGGTGATGAAGACACTTCTACCCGCATAGAACTGTGGAACTGGAATGTAGTTTGACTCGTCGATGAAATGATCCAATTTTGAGGTAGAACTCGTGCTGGAACTACTACTGAATATATTTGGCCCCCCGTTCAAAAGAATCTGATCAGTATTATCTTCCACTTCCACCAATGACTGTGCCATTTTGTTAAATGCTTTTATGTTTTGTTTTTCTTGAATGTCTTGCCTGTGTTTTTCTTTAAATCTATTGTTCGTTCTTCATAGGCAACCAAAAAAGTTATATGTGTTTAAAGTTGGTTCGAATATATTAAGGAAGCAAAATTGTGTCTATTTCGATTTCTTTCCTTAGATGTGTGTAAACTCTTAAAATTTTGTGGCCAACGGTTAACACCTTGTGCTATACAACAATTTTGTTTTATTGTTTTTCAAACGAAATTAGTTATTTTTTCGATTTGCTTAAAAAAATGTATTTCGGATACTGGTCATAATGTCTTGAAGAAGCATTCGAATAAAGTGGAAGAAATGCGGAAGTAAATGATTTATAAATTAAAAAAAGTTGGTAAATTTATTTATGTCAAGTGTCAATGTTGTTTGTTGAAAGAATAAGCTTCGAACGTTATTCTTTTATTCTTTTTTATGGATTTTTCTTGTGAATTATTAAGAATTATTGGTAGGTTGGGACGTTCGCGATTGTTTTAAATGAGTTTTCATCAACTACTTAAGAATTTTCTTTTAGCATGTAGCATATCCTCCATGTTGCTATCATTAGACGCTGGATTCAATCACAATCTTTTGCATATTTTCGAGGATCTGAAAAAATAAATAAAAGAAATCGTGTTTTAACATTTAGTTCCTTGTATTTACATAGATTACATACTTTAAAAATATATTTATAAATTGGACAAAATGGACTTCTATTTTAACTGTGGATTTTCTATAAAAAATTAACAAGGTAAGATGGATAAGGCAGCAGAGGTCCGTTTGAAAGTCAGAGTCTCACAGGAAACAATTGAGAAACAGTATTTTCAATGATAATGTTCGTAATTCCAAATTAATTTTTAAAGTTCCTTTGAATTTTCAATAAGTTCGTAAAAAAACTTTTCTTCTTAAAGTAATCCGAAAAAAGGCACACCAATCATAAATTTTTATCTCTACACAGCATCACGCGCATCGTTTGAAACAAATAAGTTTTGAGCACTTTAAATATCTTCATGAACCAGCTCTGCTCAGCTCTGATTTGGATTCCAATTTTTTCTGGATCCAATTTTTTTCCTGAACCTGAAGTTCTGAAGATCAAGCGGTAGACCAGGGGCCCTATTCCTGAAACCATGATAATTTTCGCATACGTAAATTATCGCATATTGAATCTCGCATACGAAAGCAGAGTTGTATATTCTTGAACTAATTTAACTAGTAGGTATGCGACTTTGTGCATGCGATGAAGTTCATATACGAAATGGCAACGCGTTGTCAAAATTAAGAGTTCATTTCTCTCCCTCCGACTAAAGGGCAAAAACAAAGAAAACATTATGCTGATTTGTGTTGTCAATTCAGACTCACTTGACACTTTGACAGTGTAATAATTAAAAAAAAATATATAAAAGGCCCAAAAAGTCGCTTGGAGACAGTATAAAAGAAGCCTTGCCAAGGAAAGCTCTTCCTCGGAAAGTAAGAGACATTGTTTTTCTTTCATTTTCATATTTACAAAAATATACATCTTTCCTCTTTCAATGATGTTTTAACAAAATTCTGGAATCTATCACCCGACCGCAACTTCCTGCCACCGGTCGATACATACATTGAAAATCCCCGCGAAAAGAACGATCCTTCTTTCGAATGGAGGGCACTGCGTTTGGTAGCTCGCCAATCGCCGCATTTCTTCACATCAGCCAACGCGCCTTCTTACAAAATTGCCGATTATCTCGAGAGCGTCTGCAAGAAGATCCAAAAAGAAAAGCACGAAGCTAGCAAAGCCGGCAACTAGCCAGAAAATACAACAGAGAATAGTATCGAAGTTCCAGAACTAGAACCCGAGCCAGAGCAAGTTGCCCTCGAAACCGAAGCTGCGAAGGAGGAATCTGAACTTATGAAGGCTGATCCATTATTCACACAAGACGATAAAAACGCATACAAGATCAATACAGCCAGCAAAGGGAACATCGAAGTGCTGGCACCGAAAATCGGAACCAACTGGAAAAAACATGGCAAGAAACTATAGGCTATACGGCCGTTGAGATATTGTTCTTCGAAACAGAGAATCAGAATCCGAGTGATGAATGTAAAGCGATGCTGACTATTTGGTTTGAGGATGCTGATGATGCAAGTTTAGATAACTTGGCGTATCTACATTTTGGAGGGATTGGAAATTCATGGAGCTGCGGAAGCTGTTCCACCCGTAGATCCACCGAATAAAATGGAAGTAATATCTGATTAAAAGATTATATTTTTTATAAAGTAAAACAAACGTATTTTCATTTGAATATCGAAGTCATAACACCATGTGCCACCCAGCGATATCTGATTGATTTAACAGTTCGGAAACTCAGTATATAGTCCATGAGCTAGAAGCGTCCTTCTTTGTCGAAAATGATCTTCAACCAGTATCCAATCCGTATACCTGAGTTCTCAAACAGTAACTTTGCCATCATTTCCCTCTTAACGCGCCCTTTTCTTGCATCACATTTGAAAACATTCAATTCAACACACATTCATTCAGCCACAAACTAGGCAAATTTTTTGAAATTTCATATTTATCGCACAATTTTCGCATACGATAGATAAGTCATCTCGAGTGGGTCTGACCACTCGAGATGAAGCATTCGATATTTTTCGTACACGAGACGCGTTCAAAAAGCGTTCGAAAAGCGTTCAAGAATACTATTTATGAACTCGCATACGATAATCCATGTGATATTTTATTTTTTTGATTGAAGAATAGGGCCCCAGAAGCGATAACCGTTTTTATACATTTTTGAGTGTTCACGGTTTGCTTAAGGGAATCAAAATTAATCAACCCTTTTCATCTTTATTGTCTCTTCTAAGTTCTGTCAATACGAGAGAAGCAGCCTGCGTACCAAAGCTCAATCAATAAAAATATTCCAGCAGCCTGCGTACCAAAGCTCAATCAATAAAAATATAATGTTTGCGAAAAAAACACAAATATATCGTTCTTACCAATATCAAGTAGGTACAAACCTGCGACCATAAAAGCCGTTCAACCACTCCGAGCAGAATTAATAAGTATTTAAAAAAAAAAAACAAAAAGAACTGTTACCAAACCTTATCGGCGAAACAGTTTTAGATTTAGAGTACGTATACGCCACAGTTCACCTTCTGGTTCTGTCTTACTTAACAACTGAAGCACATTAAATAATCATAATAGAAAAAAATTAGGACAAGTTTGTAGATTATGAATTAAATATTATTGAATATCTTGCCCTATTTTATGATTTTTTTTTCTATTATGATTAAAAATTCAAGCAGTCAACATACACTAGTCAAAAAAATTAGAGCCCGTTCACACGATTCGGTATTTTCGCCGTATCGGATATTTTCCCGATTCGGTGTCTTTCGGTTGGAGTGTTCAGACGGTACGGTAATTTAACCGTACGCCGTACTCAACCCTACACCGTACTCGGTTTTCAGTTGCGTTCGTATCGTATGTGCATCTAGACGTATGAAGATGGACTGGAATACATTTATAGTGATATACTGGTATCGCAAGTATCGTCAACAGACGGATTTCAAATCGAAGATTGTGAGACAAAGGAATATTTTGGGCTCTTTTAATACGCTAATGTGTCAATTACGTCAGGACGAAACAAAATTTTATAATTATTTTCGAATGTCGATACCTACTTTCGATGATCTACTGAGAAGAGTAGAAATTAGTTTGACAAGGCAAGACACAACTATGAGAGCAAGCATCAGTCCAGAAGAAAAATTAGCCATCTGTTTAAGGTAAGTTATAAAGTTTTATTTGTGTACTTATTCATATTATGAAAATAATAACTTTTAACAAAATATAATAAGTAATAATAATAATAATAATATACTAATTATAATGATAATTATAATGATAATTAATATATTTAGCACTAAATTATATCAGCAAAGTCATATTCCTCGGACTCTTGACTTGTGGTTGACATTACTGAAACTGGTGCTGAAATCACACTTTCTGGGCTAGCTGTTGGTTGTTGTACGATTATGTTCTGAAAATGTGGAAGACGTTGTTGAGGCAATTGGGAGTAATTGGTTGACAGTACTGAAACTGGTGCTGAAATCACACGGCTAGCAGTTGGTTGGTGTACGGTTATGTTCTGGAAATGTGGTAGACGTTGTTGAGGCAGTTGGGAGTAATATTCATAATTTGGCCACGGATAATTATGTTGCATAGGAGTTGGTGTTTGTAAATTGTGTTGGTTGTTGTATGCATATTGCGAGGTTTTCTTTTTAATATTTTGTTACAACGATATGATGCCTTTCTTTTTGATCCAATTCTGGAAAGTCTTCATTCAAAATTGTACATACTTCCCTCCATGCCGATTCTTTTGCTGTCTTATCCTTATATGTATCAATTGTCTTATCCCACAATGCAGGTCTTGCTTCGACCAATGATATAAGTATATCCGTATTTATATAGGGTGTCCCAATAAGAGCGCACTTTTTAAAACTGGAATAATTTCTTTGTCATGCAAGTGGCAACTCTGAAATTTGACAGATGTCACCTCTGATTGTTCCGATTACTAAAAATGGAGCGCTTTTTGAAAGAACAACACTTGATAATGGTAAAAACTCATTACAAAAATGGGGAAAGTTACGCTTCGCAAATTTCACCAAATTTTCAGTCGAGAGAGTGTACCTAATATGTCAACCATTCGAAGAGTGGTCAAAAAATTTGAAGAAACTGGGTCAATTATGGATGATAAGAATCCTTTGCGTCAATGTACTGGTCGGTCTCTTGAAAACATTGCTGCTGTAAACGAGAGTGTTGTCGAGAACCCGAAAACATCAATTCGAAAGTGACTGTGAACGGCATTCGTTACAGGAATGTGATAACGGACTTCTTGTGGCTTCAACTGGACGGAATGAATCTGGACAACATGTGGTTTCAGCAGGACGGCGCAACTTGCCATACTGCGCATGAAACAATTGACTTATTGCAGCAACGATTTTCAGAACACATTATTTCACGAAATTCTGATGTGAACTGGCCACCAAGATCGTTCGATTTAACGCCGTGCGATTTTTTTTCTTTGGGATTTTGTGAAATCTCGGGTTTATGCGAATAAACCCGAAATAATTCCTGAGCTCAAATCGAAAATCCAACGTGTTGTCGGTGAGATTCAGCCACATATATCTGTGAAAAAGTCATTGAAAATTTCATGAAAAGAGTAATGGCCTGTCATCGGAGCCGGGGGGGTCATTTGCCGGATATTTTATTCCATACTTAATCGGAACATGTCTTCTTTACAATACAATAAAAATATCACACCTCTGTTATAAAATACTTGGTTTTATTTGCAAATTAAAAAGTGCACTCTTATTGGGACACCCTATATAAATACGGATATACTTATATCATTGGTCGAAGCAAGACCTGCATTGTGGGATAAGACAATTGATACATATAAGGATAAGACAGCAAAAGAATCGGCATGGAGGGAAGTATGTACAATTTTGAATGAAGACTTTCCATTTTATTTATATTTTCCGTTCACTTCACAATTTAATAACTAATTGTAATTAAATTTAATTAAATTATTAGCTTATACCACAGTAGCCCAGACGAAAAATTACGCACTTTCGGTAAAAATACCGAATCGTCTGAACGCACTGTATGTAAATACATTGCCACTATAAACCGAATCGGTTTTTTTGCCGTACGACCGAAAACGATTTGCAGTGACAAAACCGAATGACAAAATCGACCGAATCGGTGATTTTACCGTATACGGTTAAATGCCGTATCGTCTGAATATACTCATTTAAATTATATTGCCACTGGTTTATACGGCAAAATCGACGATACGGCAAAACCACCGATTCGGCATCGTGTGAACGGGCTCTTAAGGATAACTTGAAAAAACTCAATAATTGACTGGCTGTTTCTCAGTAGAAAAAAGTCGGATTGAAGTGAAATGGAAAGTTTGTCAAAGGTTATTATTTTTTCTTTTCAAATTATTTTGAGTTAAGAAAATACCGTTAGTCGTTTTCGCTTGGGTGTAAAAAATGTTCACTCAGTTTCAAAATAAAAAAAAAAATAAAAAAAGTTTGGTTTGTCATAAAGTGAGCGGAAATTTTTCTTCAATCCGACCGATCTAAGATTCAATTTGAGAATTTTGTTGGCATTAATTTCCTGTTTGTTTTAGATCGCTACAATTTTTTTTCTAATCATCATCAATCAAAATGGGTTTACATGCAAAAACACAATTTTGACTTTAGATCCGATCAATCAAACTTACCAAACATGTTTTTCGCGTGTAAATCCACCTGACACTATCACGTTGGGGATGGTATTCCATATTTTATTTTTACGATTTCAAACACATCGGGACATCGTAGAAAGAAGGAAGGAAGACGAGAGTACCCAGATTTAAGAAAATTGCCATATCGGTCCAACGTGCTCCCCAACAAATATGGAATGGTATTCCCCAAAAATGTTTCGTAAGTTTGATTGATCGAAACAGAGAAAGGGTCAATTATGCGAAATTTTTACTTAAATCAAGAAAATTGTATGAGCTTTAATAAGATTAGTTGTATCACTAAAAACCACAAAATAACTGCAGTTTTTATGAAAAAGTTGAAAAATGCATATTTTGAAGCTTTTTTAAAATTGATAGAAAAGATTGAAAAAAGCAATATTTTTAATTTTTTTCAAAATGTTTTTGTGTAGAAAATTTAATAAATTTTTCAAATCTGCCTTTATTTTTTTTGTAAGTCAGCGATCTAAAACAAACAGGGAATTAATTCCAACCAAATTCTCAAATTGAATGTTAGATCGGTTGGATTGAAAAAAAATTTCCGCTCACCTTATGACAAACCAAACTTATTTTTTTTTTTTTAATTTTGAAATTGAGTGAACATTTTTTAAGCTCAAGCGAAAACGACTAACGGTATTTTCTTAACTCAAAATAATTTGAAAAGAAAAAATGATAATCTTTGAAAAACTTTTTATTTCACTTCAATCCTTCTACTGAGAAACAGCCTTATGAAAAACCACTCAATTTTTGAGTTTTTCAAGTGTTCCTTTAATTTTTTTGACTAGTGTACATCATTTCTTCCAGAATGGCCATTTAGACAGTGACAAAAAAAAATATTTCTTTAAATTATTTTAATCTTTAACATGCTTTTGTCATAAGAATTAACACAAACTTTAAACTAGACTATTCCTTGTTCTAACATTAATTCATTAGTCCTGTACTCATCAATTTGAAAAATTGTATGTTTACCTTTTTATCGTGGTGTAAGCAGGTTCAGAGTTAAGAAGTTTAAAATTAAGAAATATAATTTTTATCTATCAAAATATGCACATAAATATTTTTTACGAGACAGATCAAACACTAGCAAAAATTGTTATTTAATCAAGAAATGTAATAAGCAAAGCGTTTTCTAATTAACGAATATCTTCATCAATTTAACATTAAAGCAAAATCACAAAAAACACTCTAATATCCGGAAAACGCTTACGAAAAAAGTATTCTCGTTACGTATTGACAATTTGATTATCTCTATTAAACTAAAATTATTGTCCAGCCGGCTATTCTTATTTGTGAGTTCGTCAAATGTTTTCATTAATTATATTTTCGTCTATCATTAACAGCCTTAAGTTGGTTAAACGTGCAAAGGTTACGTGTATTTTTTCGGAACTTTTAGTTTAGCAACAATATTGCAATTCATGGTTCTTATATCATACAGGGTAATTCGTTTCAATAATGTTTACTCCTCATTCTAATTTTGTAACTTTATTGTTTGTATTTATATTGCTTTGTTAAAAGAAACATCCTCTTTTAAAAACAAAGTAATTGCAAGGTTACAAGATTCCTTGAAATAATTGAAAGCAAATTCAACATTTAAAGTATTCTCGTGGTTGATAAAGATGCATAATGTGAATAATTTTAAAACATAGTGGAACTTTTTTCACATCAAGTCTGATTTGTTTAAAAAATTTGTAGCACCCTTTGATCACTCTAACTTTTTATTTGATGAATTATGTTTAAGATAAGGAAGTCTCTGACTCGCCAGATATCCAAGTTTTTCGATTCAGTAATAGTAACCTTAAAAGATAAGATAACACCAATATTTGAAGTGATTAAGGTGCAATTTCTTTTGAATGCCTTGTTACTATACTTTTAATTTTGAAACATGTGAAAGAAAGTGAATATTCGTCTTCCTTTTCAGGTACATTCTAGTTCTCTTGCATTGCAAGTCCTTCATGATTTTTGTTTGTTTTTAATGACATCATAATATATAGCTGAAAATATTTCCCCCGGAAGTTCAATCGTTTTTTTAAATGACATACTCTGTAACTTGTGTGAATTAGAGGTACTATACGAGTAGTTGTTTCGCCATGTTTTTGTACATTAATACGAAATAGAGCAATTAACAGAGAAAAAAACATGAACAATTCATAATTAAATTCATGCACATTCTTTTGGCGCCTGATGTGAGAGTGATAAATGGTATTTCATGACACACCATTGGCCATGTGTCTTATCTAAAAAATATATTTTTTTTCTTTTTTATTACTCAAAACCTTCAACACTAGAATTAAATAATAATTCGGATTTTGGGTTTACTAACCTCTTTTAGTTGGTTCAAATGTTATAAACATAAATTTTACTACGTAAGTAAGTTTGACGTACTTGAAACGAGACATAGGGATTAATTACACCGGGTGTTTTTGACGATCATTACAATGTTTAAGTCGAGTTTGAAAAATTGTTTTTTCAAAATTAATCATTCATTCACCGATACTTCTTCAATCTTTTTTAAATTGCCGAAATATCTGTTCCACGCTTTGACATTTTGTCTAAGTTGAACTGTGACCATAGGGTCCATCTGTAATCATCAACAGAGAGGGATGTTCTCTAGTCAGCATTGGTCATAACTTGATGAAGGCTAGAGAGCTTTTCCGTGAATCCGACCTAGAAGAATTGAAAACCGCAATATCACGGCCGAAATCCAACAAAGCCTTTCGTGAACAATCAGATTGGTCCTTATCAATGTGGCTTCAGACCAGGAAAGTCAACCATCGACCAAATTTTCACTTTGCGGCAGATCCTGGAAAAAACCTATGAACTGCAAATCATCGATTTTAAGGCCGCGTATGACAGCATCTACAGAGACGAACTGTATAAAGCTATGTCTAGTTTGGCATCTCTGCCAAGCTCGTTCGCTTGTGCAAAATGACGATGGAGAACTCACGCTGCTCCATTAAGGTTGGCAACGAGCTTACGGAAACTTTCGACATAGGCGATGCACTGTCGTGCGATTTCTTTAACATCGTTCTTGAGAAGTGCAAAACTCAACCGTCAACACCAGAGGATCTATCTTTCAAAAATCTGTTCAACTCCTCGCGTACGCCGATGATATTGATATAATGGGAAGAACACAGCGTGATGTCAATGGCGCCTTTGTGAGAATTGAGACAGAAGCAGCAAAGTAATCTCAGGAGCAAGGTACGTAAACAATCGTCTGGTATAAAAATCCTATCCTCTGAAGACCTACAGAAGGCCGAGAAGCTACTCTTTTGAATGGTTCAGATAGATAGTTTCAGTGATGAAATCATTGCTTCTAGAAGACAAAACATTAATCCCGAAAACAAGTTCGTTATACAAACTCTCACCCTATATTGACGATGATAGACTTTTATACGTTTACGAGGAAGAATCGACAAGGCATGGTACGCTGAATTAGAAACCAAACGACCCTCAATTTTACCGAAGGAACACTATGTGACATTTTTGCTTGCTAAGCACTTTCATGATCATTTTCAACACCAATGTCAAGTGGTGAACGAAATAAGACAAAAGTTTTGGATTCCCAAAATTCGTCAGTTAGTTTGAAAAGCTCGAATGAAATGTAACGAATGCCACTTGAAGCAAGCTAAGCCCTATATTCCAGAGATGGCACCACTTCCACAAGCGAGATTGGCAGCATATTCTCGTCCCTTTTCGAATGTCGGCGTCGATTATTTTGGACCGATTGTTGTCAGAGTTGGAAGGCGTTCAGAAAAACGTTGGGGAGTTCTTTTTACATGCCTTATAATTCGAGCAGTGCACTTGGAAGTGACCCATAGCTTATCAGCGGACTCATGCATCATATGCAAACGTGGTTTACCAAGAAAATTTTACTCAGACAACGGCACAGACTTGAGAGGTGTAGAAAAAGAATTTCGTGATGCATTCTCAGTTCTAGACACTGATAAAATTTAAGAAAAATCCACCACTGTTAACATGAAATGGTTCTTCAACCCACCAGCCGCTCCGCATATGGGTGGTGCATGGGAACGACTTGTTGGCTCAGTTAAGCGTGTATTGCATCATGTAATGAAGAGCCAGCGACTTACTGACTAGTCCTTACTGTCAATGCTGATTGAAGTCGAAATGATTATTAACACAAGACCCCTAACATACGTTCCAGTAGAATCTAATAACTCAGAAGCTCTAACACCAAATCATTTCTTACTTGGTTCCTCAAGTGGATCAAAGCCATCAGGATGATTTTCCGACAAAGATCTCTTTCTCCATAAGCAGTGGCGAAAATGTCAACGAGTAGCTGACTTGTTTTGGAAACTTTGGGTACGTGAGTACCTTCCGACTCTTACAAGGAGAACGAAATGGTTTGAGAATGTAAAAAATGTCGAGAAAGGTGATCTGGTCATTATTTTGGATGAAAATCATCCAAGATCTTCTTGGCCCAGAGGAATAATAAATCAAAACGACGACGCACGGCGAAAGACGGAGCAGTAAGAAGAGCAACAGCAAGAACAGCGTCAGGATTGTTTGAAAGACCAGTAGCGAAATTAGCTGTTATCGATATTTTAAAAACGGACAACACAGACTCAGCAGTGACTCAACAGTCAGAAGCAGTCGAATCACGGGAGCGGGAATGTTGTTTATTGCTACCAAAATCAATACCAAAATGAGCTTTAACAAAATATCTGGCAAAAACACTTTAATTTTTAGATTTTCCTTAAATGTTTTCACTGAATTTGTATAATATTTTTCATTATTTTTATTTCCTTCATTGGGAAAAAATATATTAAACTATAAACATTGAAGAACTCTTAAAATTTATTTGCCACAACATGCTTGAATAAAAGCAAACACATGACTTTATTTTTTGTTCTTCAAAATGAATGGGAATGAATATTAGTCTGAACTTTTGCTTTTGTGACCTTTTAATGTATATTATACATTGGATCATGAATCATAAAAATCGGTTCAGCAAATCTTGACTTCTAAGTGTTTTAACAAACAAAACGTGCATTTCAGACAGGAATACTATGCGTAAGAAAAGTTTTATTCTTGAGCTTTGGGTTACCTACGAAACCAAAATACCTCACTCAATCAGACCTTGTGATTTTGAATGATAACTGAAATTTGTTATTATATTTTTTCAACACTGAATTTGACCACGATTACAAATTGTTAAACATAATCACAATGATAGGCATCACTTTGTTACTGTGAGAATGTTCTTGGTTATTTAACCAGATATGCTTATTTTAGAATCTCTACAATTTCAGCAACCCACGTGTTTTTTTCTTTCAATAAAATAGTCATAATTTGATTAACATCAATTTAAAATAGTTGTTTGATGTACCTATAAACGTACTTACATCGTACCTAGTTTCTGGCCAAAGAATTAATAAATTGTTAGTCTTACAGTTGATTCGCAATCTCTATCACTTAACACCACAAAATACATAAATGCATAAATCTCTAAACTGGTATGTTACATGAAACCCCTTATGAATCGACTTGAAGCACTGATTTTCACTTTTAAGGGACCAAAACTTAAGTTTTCTTCAATTTCAAATCCACACCGAGTTCAGTATAAGCACGTCTAAATGGGTCAACGTTAGATACAATACTTAATAAAATAAAAATTAAAATCTTCCATTTATTCACCTGTTAAGTGAATTTGTTGCTTATTTTCATATCAGGTGTGCAGCCTAAAGCAGACAAATCAATATCTGCTGAACGTCACACGATCACATCACCGCATATGCACACAATTTTACATAAAGTAAACATTGTTAAATTCAAGCTTAAAATTGTTTGGCTGGTTTTAAAGTTGACAGCATGCAACATTGCACTATAGCATGAGTCTTCATAGCACTTTTAGTAAAATGTAGGTATAGAATATTTTAAACTCAGAAATCCCTAGGTATATCTTTACAAAACTGTTAAGAGTCCGTTGTTTTTTCTTGTATTCTTTGATCAGGTAAGTTTGACTAATTATTTATTTAACTAAAAAGTAAATAACTTCGATTTGTTTACCATCTTTACTTAGGCGTGAATTCCGAGAAAGATGCAACGTTGACGCAAGACAAAAAAGTTTTTTTGACATGTTTTAAAGTGATTGTCATTATACGCAGAATATAACTATTGACTTAAAAATAGAATTAACATTTAGTTTTGTGTTTAAATAAATACAAATCCAACAAGACTAAGTACAAGTCTTCAATTAACATTTTGTCATACGATTCTGAACATTAAGAACATTAATCTTAGTCCATTAGCACTACAACAGACACATTGAGGGAACTTTATATTGTAAAAAGAAAACGAGAATTCGTCAAACGTAGTTTTCTTTGGATAGTAAGTACACACATGAATGTTTTTATGAAATATTCCATATTTGCAACGAAATCAATTATATTGGCATCAAAATGCAATATACCCGAGGGGTATATTATTTTAAAAAATTATCTCTAGGAAACGTGATTATATTCTGTTTCTGGTATTCTAACACAACACGTGAAAAGCAGCGGCGCTGCAAAGAAGCAGCTCGTGAGCTCTATGAGCAGAAAAGGAGAGAGGAGCACAAACTTCTTGTTACGAATTTGCTTTATATAAGGAAAGGTCACTACGGCGTATACGTAACACAAATCAATGGGGAAGGATTAGCTTCCTACAACTTCGCCTTGGCTCAAATCAGCACCATAATTGTGTAAGTAGAGAAGAGTAAAACCAAAGCTACAAGGTTTTTTAGTCAAAACGTAGTTGAGACACCCTATAATATACATCTTATACGGAGTATACGAATGGTCGAATATTCCGAATTTCGAACTTGGCTGGTTTCGGACAGGAAACAGCGTTGACAAACTAAATTTATCGTCTAAGGAAATATTCACTAGGTGAGATCAACTTGGTTCATTTTCTTCTGAACCGCCAAAAAGAAAGGCTCGCTTAGAGCGATAATTGAGGAGTCCTTTCTTTCTCTTGTAAAACAAAAATCAAATCAGTAATTATCCTTTCCATCAAACTTAAATAAATATTGAAGAAAAAAAAGGTAGTTAAATCGTCACTTTTTGAGTAAAGTTCTTGCCTGATTTTCCACAAATTCCGTGGGGGAAAGGAGAACGATGACACCACGCTTTTACTACCTAGAAGCATTCCATTTGTCCGATCCTGCCAGATAAATTGTGCCAAAATTTAAAAGTGAGAATTTTAAAAATATGAACGGGTTAATTATTATAGGCGTGACTGTGTTAAGGGAATCTATCGTATTTGACGTTTCACACCACGTGCACATCGAGTTCCGAAAGAGGACACCTGGAGAGTTGATTACTCGCTTTCAGAGATCATCGAGTGAAAGGGCTCAGTAACGGCAAAAAAGAGGGGGAAGCGAGTACACCTACTTGGCAGAAACAAAAAAAAAATGTACACGACTCGGTCGTACAAACTTGTATTCCAAATTATAACTCATTAAAAAAAATTTAATTCGTAAATACAAATTTAAATTGAAATAAAAAAAGATTCAATCTGAAAAAAAAATTATGTCATATGATTTCTTAAGAAATTGTTGATTTTCCATTTTTTTTAAGCGTCGCGTCGGAGCGGTTTTTTTTTATATTAATTTCTTGTATATAAATTTTTCGAAAGTGTCTTAAAATTAATTTGGGTATGCAGTATTCAAAAATGTGTAACTATACATTTTATAAGTAAATTTCAATTTTTAATATTGATCTTTTTTTGAGATACAGAATTTGAAAAAAAAAGTTTAAAAATATTTTTTTTAAATCCAAAAATTTTTTTGAAATTATTTTGAATACAAAATATTATTTGAACAATAAAAACGTACTTTCAAAAAAAAATTACCCTGATCGGACTTTTATTTTTTGGGAAAATCTGATAACAAAAAAACGGTTCTATGGGCGGTACCGTTTTGGAGCAATAAAAAAATATTTTTTTACATAAAATACATCAAAGTTTAAAACAAAAACTTTCGAGGAAGTTTAAAAAAAAATCGTAGGAGCTGTTTTTGCGAAACTTTTGATTTTTGGCCAAAAAAAATCGTATGGTGGCTACCCTAAATTTTGATCTTAAACAAAAAAAAATCAAAAAAAACGACCTATGCGAATTCTCTCAAACCTTTAATTTTCAAGTTTGAAGTCAATCGGACCAGTGGTTAAGGCTGTGGGTGGGTTTACAGACAGAATTATTCTGTTCATTTAAATTTTTTTTTTTAATTCTATCATGCATAATATGAGTTCTATTTAAATGTAAGAGCATGCAATCTTTTAAAAATTAATTAAACCACCTATTATTATTTAAGAAACTCGTGAATTAATAATATTAAGGTTAAATGAAATGATACTTGAAAAGGAGTTTACTAGGTTGAACTTTGAATAAAATTGTAAAGCTTAAAGAAGATGTTTTAAGTGAAGGGATAAGAGGGTAAGTGTGGAAGATTTCGATGACTATGACATGGATTAAGCACGACCACTAGAGCGCTTGAGCGCACGAAGGGGCAGTTCCAATATTTGGAGTACGCGAACTGTCTAGGCGTCTATATACGGGGGAATCAAATGTACCTGTCACCCACGAAACCGGAGTTGAGGTTAGTAGTCTGTTCGTTATCCATAAAGCGAAAAGAATACAATTCTTGGCATGTAATAATTTTTTTTTTGATACGAGAGAGGAGGTGAGGGAACAAGAACCACGCCACCGGCGGCGCACCTAGCCGCGCTTATGCAAGCATGCCAAGTCCGTTCCTGAATCAGCGAATTAAATCCAACATTCGTAGCATTCTCAGAAAGAAAAAAGGGAGCATGAGAAGCGCGCGATCAAGGATATAGAGTGATGTCACAACAGGAATGAAGTTTGAAAGTTTTACAAAAAGGTAAAACAAACCACCGGGGCTTATACACCCCGAACCGAGGTACCATCATGGGAACATCGTAGTGGAACTATAGTCAGCGGTGAGGATATGGAAAGACCACTTTTCCAAGCTGTTTAATGACGATGAAGACCAAAATTTCACCAGAAATACATAACCATTAAATTTGGGTGAAGCAGGCCAACAATTCTACCCACCCGACATTGACGAAGTGAAAATAGCCGATATCTAAATTCTAAACTTAACTCAAACAAAGCCGCTGGAGCAGACGGGCTAGCCGCCGAACTGTACAGAGCAGCTGGAGATGATTTGGTTAGGAGCATGCACCGGCTCATCTGCAAAATTTGGTCGCAGGAAAGCATGTCCAACGAATGGAACCTTAGCATCGTATGCCCTGCCCGATCCTCAAGAAAGGAGATCCCCTGAACTACATCAACTACAGAAGTACAAGTCTCCTTAACATCGCCTACAAGATCTTGTCTGCCGTGCTGTGCGAACGTTTGAAGCCTTTCGTTAACAATCTGATAGGTCCTAATATATCATATTTTTGGTACACTTACTCGTGGAAACATAATTGTTTTTAGGAACTAAAAATACCATCAATTAGTTGAATTGTAGCAAGGTATCATACTCTCGTTACTCATTTTTCTTATTAAATGAATAAATAAAAACCTAAGCAAATATACATTTTTCTATGAGGAATTGTCAGCGTTTAGAAACTAAGAAACGAGCTCCAAAGAAAAAGCTCTGGTCATATTTATTTTCAGTTCCTTGTTGTGTTATGTATACTAGCCCGCTAATTGATTGCAGTGACATCAGTAATTAAGCATTTCTAGTATACTGGTGAACCCCAATAGACGATTTCAAAAATAGAAATGGTTACCTATCCAATTAAAGGTCTTCTTCGCAGCGAAAATGGACGTATGTATACGACTGTTTTCGTTTTTGTAAAAAAATTAAAATTTAAGTTCAGGATTACCTGAACAATTATGATCTTAACATTGAATTTAAGTTAACGAATGCGTATGGATACTTTGAACCAACCAAAATTTATTTAAGAAATATGCGTACCTGTGTGCAAATTAGCGGTATTAATTATGTAACGTATTATGAATAGTACGGTGCGTGTCGGAAGACCGCAAAAGAAATGACCGCATGTCATAAGACCGCAAATTTTTTACTTGCGAGATTTACTACTGTTTGGAAAAGGAAATAGTAGGTACAATTTGTTTTGCGGGATTTAGCACTATTTTGGAAATTTATTCTGAAAGTGCAATTTCGTATTGGAATTTATGATATGCAAAATTGTTGTTTTTTACATTTTGTTTTCCTGATTTTAGGCTGAGGTGAGGTTAGGTGAGATAGGTACACTTTTTTGGAGGAAAAAGAAATTTGCTTTTTCGACATTTTTATTCGTTCTTTGTTAATTTTTATTTTAGTATAAACATTTTGAAGATACATATGTACATACATGATGTTCGGGAAAAATATTTGGGAATGGAAGCATCGGCGTATCCTCTCCCTAGCATGAACAGCCTGGAACTGACTGATTTCCCAAAAAAGCAACTGCTTGTGCTTATATAGAAATATTTGAACGAAAAATTCGAATGCTTCGTTCTCCATGGTTCTCAGCATTTGATGTCTCATAAAATTTCTGTTTTTGAAAAAGGATGTGGCCTAATACAGGGTTGTTAGAAAAATCAAAAAAGATACCAGATTTCATTACTCATAGTCATAACTCATAAGTCATAATTTTGAATGACGAAAAGGAGTAGTTTGTAATGAAAAATGGGAGGATTTTTCGCGGTCATATGACATTCGGTCGCAGTTGCCCGTAGATTAGTGGTAAAGTGCGTTGGCTGCTAAGCAAACCGTGGTGGATTCGAGTCCTACTCGTGCCCATAAAGTTTTTATTTCATCTTTCACGGGTACTGCCTCTTGCGAAGAACTGACAAAACTTCCAAGGGTATCAATCTGTCATGAAAAAGTGCTTCTCAACTTTGCCGTTCGGAATCGGCGTTAAATTGTAGGACCCCTCAATTCTTCACACGCACTCAGAGAATTGTTGATGAGAGTAAGACACTTAGGCCTTGGCTCTTCAAGAGCTGTAGGGACACCGTAATAATGGTGTACCTACACAAAAATCTAGCCCATTAGGAATTATTCCGCAGATGAAACCTAAAATGACTGGATTAAAAAATGTAGCTTCTGTCTGTCGTGTTGGCGGAACACGCGTAATGTGAAGCCACCTTAATTCTTAATTACACATTATTTATTTATTTATTTTTTTTTAACAATTTCGGTTCAGAATTTTACAGTCATCTGCACAAAAATCGCTTTCGTTTGATATGTAATTTATGCCCCTCCGGTTTTTGTAGGCCACGAAAAGTGTACCACAAAATAACTGTTTGCCGTTTATTAAATGATGTTATATGACTGGCTTTGATCAATCATTGCATTTTCTAAAAATGGAGGAGTCGCAGAAGTGCTGTCTGGCTGTTCTTCCGTCCACAGTCTTAACCGTTAACAGCAAATTTAATAGTAGCATACAGTGGCGTAGCTAGCTTGGCAAAGGGCCCGTGTGCAAAATTCAAATGAGGGCCGTAATTGATTATAGGAAGTTAAACAAAAATTATTATCAGCCAAATTAATAAATACGGACAAGCGAAGGACTAAATCTTAGTATGTAGACTTGTGGATAATGCTATTTATAAAATAAAATTCCTCTTAAGTGACGTTTACTAACTAAGTCAACCTTGAAATGTGGATTAGCAAAGGACTTAGCAAAGAAATGTGTCAATCGTGAAAAAAAAGAAGTATTAATAATATCTATGTGTCTATTTTCTTAAATAATGGCTAATCGGTTTAATGAATTTTTAAATCGTTTGGAATTCATTAACAACCAGCCTTCTTTCGTATGGAATTTGCATTTGCAAGAAATTGAAGAAGACATGTATAGCTTGCTTTAGATTATGTTCCAGACAAACTTTAAATCGAAAGCTGCCCGCGGACGATTTAAATGAGTTTCATCAGTAACTGAAACTACAAACTTGGAAAGGTCACAAGCCAACCACTATGTCAACTGCAATTGAAAGAAATTCTACGAGAGAGTATAATATTTCCCCGATCTACGAATTTTTGCCCAAGAAATTTTTTCGGGCTGATTTGTGAAAATGTGTCAAATATATTAGTACGGGAGGCAGCGTGAGTTTTTTTTAGGAATTTGCTCAAGGCTGAAATTAATATATATTGTTGTTTTCGACTCATCTTTGACAAAAGTGAGCGTCAGTCGCCGCGCCAGTGGTGGAATCAGAAATGGCAGCTCGTCAAAGTGGCAAAAAAATCCCAAAAAAAAAGTCATTTGCTCAAGGCCCAAAACTTGTGTGACGGTTATTTGGATCAATACAAACACAAAAACGGCCGTCAGCCGCTTGGACAGTGGTGGATTGACCGTCAGTCGGGCCCATGAACATGCCAAAAAAAAAATGTTTACAAAGTCATTTGCTCAAGCATGAAATCCATACAGTCGAATATTTATTCTATTTAAGTAATAAAAGTGACCGTCAGTCGCTCGTTTAGTGGTGGAAAGACCGTCAGTCGGCGTCATGAAAATTTTGCCTTTTTAGTGAATCTGTACAAAAAACTTAGTTTTTTGCTGGGAAGACGTTATGAGGAAAGGTTTGGATCCAAAAATTAAAAAACTATCAAACGAGAAGAAAAACCACCATTTTACAAACCCGAAACCTTATAACCTTGGCCGCCATTTTGTTTTTAAAGTTTTTTTTTATTTTTGCTTGTAACTCCCTCAGTTTTCACTTTAGAGAAAAATGCCCGGTAACAAAGTTATAGGAAATTTTATTTTATTATTAAGTAACTTTTTTCTCTTAACCTTACCGTTTAGGAGCTACAGCTGATTTTTTGGTTTTAGTGCCCTATTTTCTTTAACCGACCATATTTTTAATAACAAAAGGAAAGAAACTATTACCTATTTATATTCTTTTCACACAATGCCTAATAACTTTTTTTTTTGGAGGTATTACTTTAGGTAAAAAAAAAAAAATACGATCCTATTCTGAAAAAAAAAATCTTTTCTAGGTATACCTTAGAGTTTCAATGCAAAATTGGGCAAGAAGTTTCCAGTTCTGTCCATTTGATTGATTTTTCAAAGTATACGAATCTTAGTTCTTTTAAAATCGGGCACACGGATAGAAAGTGGTAAGATGTTTCTTGTTCTTGTAAGTTACAAAGTGAAGTATTCCAGTCGTTAAAATATGGTCTATAATTTAAATCAAGGAGCTCTCCCTTAATGCGGAAAATGTTAGAGATTTCAAACACGCTAAAATTGTCAGAGAAATAATTAAGTTCATTTAAATTATATTCAAGTTTTGGATACAGTGATCGACGCGATGAGACTTTGGCTTCTTCTATAAGATCTACTCTTATCCATGCATCCATTGATTCAAGGATGTTTGTTAATGTTTCCCTTAGATATGCATCCTGGATATCTACAGAGTGCAATGTATCCCCACACAGCTAATATTTTTGTATACGCTGTGTTTTGCTAGTATTTTCGGAAGTCGATTATCATCATAGGCTAGTGCTTTTATGATATATTCAAAATGAATTCTTAAAGTGAAAAGATATGTAGGTGAAAGGCCCGTTTCAAGAAGAAGCATGTAATTTGGAGTTGACTGTGGTAAGCCAAAGGTTTATAAATACAAATTATTTTTTTTTTCCGAATTTCAAGAAGTTTTTTGCACTTTTCCTTGGCACTTAAAGTAAATAAATGAAGCGGTTCATTTTTTTTAAAACAAAAAACAGAAAAAGCCTTCGTTTGGGCAGACATCTTAAGCACTTTGTTTTGGCAGAACATTAAAACACAAATACTTCATTTAGACAAAGCGCGCCTTATATAAAGCATGTAATTAAATAGTTATTATTTCATTTAACGTACCGCCTTTAAAATTTATACGATAGTTATGGGATACCGGCCACTTTAGAAACTAAATTGCGGCCTGCTCTTGCATTTATCTCACAAACCATTGGAGAAGTGCATTGTGTTTTGTGTGAAAAGAATATAAATAGGAAATAGTTCCTTTCCTTTTGTTATTAAAAATATGGCCGGTTAAAGAAAATATGGCACTAAAACCAAAAAATCAGCTGTAGCTCCTAAACGGTAAGGTTAAGAGAAAAAAGTTACTTAATATTTTTTTTAGGAAATAAAATTTCCTATAACTTTGTTATGGGGCATTTTTCTCTAAAATGAAAACTGACGGAGTTGCAAGCAAAAATAAAAAAAAGCGTTAAAAACAAAATGGCGGCCAAGATTATAAGGTTTTGGGTTTGCAAAATGGTGGTTTTGCTTCTCGATTGATAGTTTTTTTAATTTTTGGATCCAAACCTTTCCTCATAACGTCTTCCCAGCAAAAAACTAAGTTTTTTGTACAGATTCACTAAAAAGGCAAAATTTTCATGACGCCGACTGACGGTCTTTCCACCACTAAACGAGCGACTGACGGTCACTTTTATTACTTAAATAGAATAAATATTCGACTGTATGGATTTCATGCTTGAGCAAATGACTTTGTAAACATTTTTTTTTGGCATGTTCATGGGCCCGACTGACGGTCAATCCACCACTGTCCAAGCGGCTGACGGTCGTTTTTGTGTTTGTATTGATCCAAATAACCGTCACACAAGTTTTGGGCCTTGAGCAAATGACTTTTTTTTTGGGATTTTTTTGCCACTTTGACGAGCTGCCATTTCTGATTCCACCACTAGCTAGGCGACTGACGCTCACTTTTGTCAAAGATGGGTCGAAAACAACAATATGTATTAATTTCAGCCTTGAGCAAATGACTTTAAAAATTAAGCGCTGCCTCCCGTACTATATGTAATACAATCGCTTTTGCTGGTTTGAAAGTTCTTATTTTATGTTTCAATTTTTCATTAAAAAAAAACTTGACAAATAAAAAGTGGGTAAAATTTGTTGTTTTCCTGTTCGCTTACTTTTTTGTAGTTTTGTTTTTTTGTGAGAGAATTTCACCCCCACTCTTTAAAATGTCTCTTTTTACGAATTTTAGTGCTGTTGACCCATTAGGTCCGAAACGCCTAACGCAGTGTTTAAATAATATAAAAACAAACTATAGAAAGTATGATGTCCAAAACTCTATTAAAAATGTTAATTTCAAAAATTTATTTGTCATTCCTAAATCTTGTGTCAGTTGCAAGTTCATCAAATGCTTCTTAATTTTTTGAAACCTCAATGCAAGATATCAGAAGTTTCAATTGCCTAATTTTTTAAAACAAATAAAATTATTCCTGTAGCCTTTTAAACGTTTGTTAACATCTTCCAAAGCACTACAAGCAACATCTTAAGTCTAAACTATTATCAATTTTTTGTAAATTTGTTGAGACGTAATTGATATCGTTTAAAACGGTGTGGAATATTTCTCAAAGTAACACAAATTCAATTGTAAACATTTTTATCTAATGACTTCTACCTCTTGCAACTTTATGTCATTTGGCATAGTAGCGTTTATTTTGTTATTAAATATAAGGACGTGAAGATTTTTAATAATTATAAATTTTGAATTGTATGAAAATTGAAGGTATAGATTTTCTTGAAGGGGCCCTTAAAGCCGTGGGCCCGTGTGCATTGCACGCCCTTGCACCATCCCAGCTATGCCACTGGTACCATAGCAAACATACGAATTGTTATGATAACAAATTTTATGAATCAAAAATCTCGATATGTTTGTGTATCTATCAAAAGATGTTTCGGTTTTCAACGCTTTTTCCATGAAAGAATTTCATTCGCTAAAAAATATGTCCTCCTTTTTTAAGTTTATTTGGATTTCAAAAAAAAAAAAAAAAACACTCGAAAAATCTGTTTCACAGTGTGACCAAACAACTTTTCTTGGTTTAAAAAAGAAAAACACACTTTTTTAAAATACAATATCTTGAGCTGTCCGTGGCTTAGTGGTTAGGTAGGTGCGTTGGCTGCTAAGCAGAACGTCGTGGGTTCGAGTCCTACTCGTGCCCATAAAAGTTTTTATTTCATCTTTCACGGGTACTGCCTCTTGTGAAAAACTGACAAAACTTCCAAGAGCATCAATCGTCATGAAAAAAGTGCTTCTCAACCCTGCCGTTCGGAATCGGCGTTAAACTGTAGGTCCCTTCAATTCTTCACACGCACTCAGAGAATTGTTGATGAGAGTAGGCCACTTAGGTCTTGGCTCTTCAAGAGCTTTCGCGCCACTCTATTTATTATTTTATCTCGATAAAGTGAAAAGTTACTACGTAGGTCGACATTTCTGATTAAGATTGTTGTTTTTTCTTGCATTTTTGAATATTATACAAACTATTTCTTGAAACTCTTAATGTTTGAGCATATAAGCAAGTTGTTCATTTTATGTTTAGGGAAATAATTGCAGATGTCTGTTAGTTTACATTTTCTCTGAGTGTGGAGAGCATGACGTAAAAATTTGTTTTGTTTCAAAATCACTGTTTTATAAATTTCTTCCACAATTTGAAATTGCTCAATAGACCTGAAGTTGTATTCTTCAAAAATCAAGTATAAAGTATAATGTCATAAGTAAGAATACAACTATTTGTATTCATATCTCTCCTCCCATATAACCATTTCCATTTCTTTTATGCAAGTTTGTTTATTGCAGCGACATCAATTTCATAAAACTTCGAAAAAACCCTCAAGCATTGCACATAACATGAATTTCGTTCTCATTTTGTTTTTCTTTATTTAGACCACTACTCGAATTGACAATTATTACAACTGTGTTATAACCATAACCGACCTCTACATATTTTCAACATGAGCAATGTTATACCACGAAATTATAAGTAGTTTAATATAAGAAGAAAAGATGCATCGCAATCGCAATCAAGATAAACAACAGTTATGTAGACACGAATAAAAGACTTTGATATAATTAAACTAGATGAGCAATCATTACTTTAATATTTATTATGCATTGGTTGACAAGTTAATTTTTGTATTTTGAAATTTGGATCCGAAAAAATGGGGCAGACGGTTTCACTTTATATTTTGTATTTAACGGATCAATATTATTTTCGCGAAGAAGCGTAGAAACACAAATAGGTACATACCTTGGATTGGAATGTTCGTTGGCACACAACGTTCGTCGGATGGTATTATCTGAAGGTAGGTTATATGTATTGTAAAACAAACGCCAACAAAAAGGAAATTTCACTTTTGAAAATGGAAATCAGTTTATATTTAAACCAAAAAAAAGTAACTCTCTCGTAACGACCGACGACGACGAGAGAAAAAAAAAAGACTTACACTCGGTGGCGTTTAAGAAGGTTTTCAATCTGACCGCTGGCGTTGTTGGTCTGGTCGAAAAGTTTTCATTGACAAACTAAACTACGTTTTCCTATATTTAAGCTTAATAGGGGCAGAGAGACCGTTTGCGGGACTTGAATTTGAATTGAAACTCAATTCTTTCAGTGTTGTTGTCTTCAAGAAGACGATGATGAACAAGAAAACTTTTTATTTCTGTATGTCAGCCGTTTGCTTATGGTTTCTGGTAACTTGGACTTCTTCTCTTCAGTTGGATTCTGATTTTGTTGTTGTGCTCTTTTTTTCTCAACTCAAACACGGAAGTGGGTCACACTGTTGGTTTTTCATTATTATTTTTTGTTTCTTTTTTTAATTTTGTATGTTGTTGTTGTTTTTTTTATATTCTACTGACTTATGAAAGTAGGTCATTCATAAAGCATACAACTCTTGTGTTGTATTTCACTAAAATAAACTGCAAAGAAAAAACCAAACAACTTCAACAGTTATCAAACGCACTCCAGATAGGTATTAAATATGTTTATTATAAGATATCTCTTACAGAACATTTAGAAGCTTTAAATTGTTTCGAGTAAGAAAATAACGAACAAAGTGTATGGGCTGCTCCGTTCCGTTGTACTGATATTATGTGAGTATTAAAAGCCGGCCTCAAGTGAACTGAAATCGTGAATGAAGAAGTGAAAGATTTTTATGGTTGAAGTTTCACGTTTGGAGAAGTAGAGAATTTGTTGCAAGGTATGATATGAAAAACAAACAAGGCGACAACGCTGGAGATAAAAAAAAACTAAGAAAAAGATTATTTCGTGTACGTTGAGTCAACTGAGGCGACTGACGACCACGACGCGACGCGACGATAGACGTGATGGTGATGACTTCAGAAATAATTCTAATATTGTGATGAGACTCATGTTATCGTTCACGCACATATAAGAAATGCGAAATCCCGCCTTCAATTTATTGGACTCGTTACTTTTGTTCCTTTTTCATAAACTAAATGCAAATTATCATTTCACTTGACCTTGCCACCCAGTAGGTTGATATCTATTTATTAATTTGAAGCTGGAATGGCCAGTGTTACTAAATATCGTAAGATACTGCATAAACATACATGCATACGTATGTCACGAGATATTTCATAATAAAATTATTCCATTTCGATTTCCAATCAAGTGATATATCCATTATTACATATGCATTTGTTAATTTTACTTTTGATGGTTAAATTAAAATGCAACACAGGAAAATAATAAAACACTAAAAATGTGTGTCTTAAAATCACATTTTGGGTTCTTATTAAAATGATAAGTTTTATCAAATTTGAAAAAAAAAATCAAATTCTAGGTTTTGCAAATGTAGCATAACAGTGTTTGAGAAGTAGAATTACAATGGAATATATTTAGAGATTTTTTGTTCAAAGCTTGCCTTGTTTTTATCATAAAAAAATAAAAATAAATTAACCGTTTTTTGTTAAAAGGTTTTTTTTTACATGTGCAGAATATAGATAACATTATAATAAGGGAAAAAATGGAACTATTTAAGGCTACTTCTACTGCAAGCAAAAAACGTATACTTGTAGATTAAGTGGCGTAGTGAGGTAGAGAAGAGCCCCGATTCGACCTTGGCGTGGTCTTGGTCAGCTTCCCGTTTCGGACAGCAAGGAGGGTAAGATCCGATGCCGGTTCGTGCCACTAACTTGCGTTGTGGTCTTTCTCTTTAGCAACCGCCCGCCATAGCCCTTAGAGTTAGAGTCGAAAACTTCGGATGTCCATTCGCTCTGTATGACAAAACCATTTCGCGTTGAACATTCAAATAATCTGCCCTATCGAGGTATTTTTCGGAGCGGACAATTTTCCGCAACGCAAATATGGTCGGAGGTTAAATTTGTATTCGAGCTAAATGTCATCGGACAAAAATATGGCAACGCATTGTTTGACATGCGATGGCTTACAATTTTTTTATTGAGATGTGCAAAAAAAATAAGGTTATCGATTAAGACATGTAACCTCTCATATATGTGTTATTTATTGAATTGTATTCTAAAATGAATGAACTTCAGTAACTTCAAAGTTTTTTTTACTTTCTTACACCAATGCAACTCAATAATAAGCAATAAAACGCACGATAACATTTACTATACATTTCGATTAAAGATATTTAAAATCGATGAAAATCGATAAGTCTTAAGAGGGCCATCACTAATTTGTAATGTCAAATTCGCTTTTGTTTTTCAAAAGCTGAATTTAATTTTCTTATTTCAAAAGGACAAAACAAATTGTGCTTGCTCTTGCTGGCAGCTAACTTATGCTGGAGCTAAATATGACATGCCCTCCGTGGCCACTGAAATGGTTGGCTATCAATACAAACGATTGTACAGGAATTACGAATGCAATTCAAGGTATGTCTGGATTTTTTTGGGCTCCATAAAAGAACAAATTTCTGCTTTATTTAGATGTAAACGCAAAGCAAATTACGTAAATCGTGTTGTCCAGCAGCCTCTGCAATCGAAATTACAAGTTTTCAAAACATCGAGTTCAATTCCATATTTTGCCTAACTGGCAAGGAACGGTTCAAAGGAGCAACCATCGATATGCAGCAGATTGAATTTCCAGCATATACGAATTTATGGCCAAATTTTCATAATGGTGTAGCGGCTGGTGTGAGAAAACTTGGATTGTTTAAACGAAAAGGCCCCGACCGAAGTGACAACCGACCATGCTGGTTTCCTGATGGCTGAGAAGCCAGTGCCAGTGGTTCATTTGTTAAGTGTTCAAAAAATTAGAATAAAAAAGTGATTTTAAAGATAGTGTAGGCATTTAACTTTATTACGTTTCTATTGCTTTTTTTTCTCTATTTAACAATTTACCTATGTCTATTGGTGACTATTTATTCATTTTGTGAAGTAATCACTTTGTCTGATGTTCGCCTTCAGCAATTTGAACCATCCACAAGAATTTGTTGATATCGCGAACAAATCTCATTTTTTTCTTTGAGATAACCATAAGCGTAACGACTTACTTCTCCTTTTGGCACATCCGCACACTTTCAAGAATCAACACGAAATGATGTTCGCCAATTATGTGTCTGCCGTGTAGGGAATAACGCAAACGAGCATGTTCGGCAAACAATTCCGCAAACAATTTTCGGCGGACAAATCGGAAACCAAATTGTCAAAAATTAAGGAAAATAAATCTAGTCATCGCACCACATTGTTACTCATCGTACTGCGTTACTTCATGTCGGAAAAAAATCCGAATTGTAAGTCGGAAGAATACCTCGAAGCAAAACTTATCCGAAACGTACGAAATCGGACAAAATTCCGCTCCGAAAAATACCTCGATAGGGCAGAATGTTGAATCATAAATTTATGAATTCCAATATGTTACAAACTCCTCTCATACACAGACCCAGGGAAAAAGCTGTCTCAAGTGTCTGATTGTCCTGTTGTTTTTTTTTTCGTGATGCCGCAAAAGCAACCGTTTATTCCTTAATAAAATAATCGTACTTGATATATTTTACTAGTCCCTTACCTTACTTGTTACCTTAATTTTATGACTCTACGTGCTGTCAAACTCGGGCCCTGTGCCTTGTTACTATGCAGACGTTACGCTACTGTCGAAATTTCGATAAAAAAATATCTAAATCTAAACAGTGGATGGGAAGTCGAATTTCGCTTAAAATAGTCAGATTGTTTTTTTTTGAAAGTGTGCTTTGTTCTTATCAGAAAATAAGCGTGACATGAAGAACGTTTATTTTTATTTCCTTTTTTTTTTGTCATTTTTGACATTTTTACATACCTACTAAAAATGTTTGCCTCAAAGCATACAAGTTCCTTTGAGAAAATAGAAGTTCCAGATTTCTTAATAAAATAGGTAGGTACCGTTATTTTTATATATTACTAGCTATACCCTGCCACGCTTCGCAGTGGCACATTATGATTGAATGGTTGAGATATGAGAAACAAAACTTGCAATACTTCTGGATATACAATATTTTTCGTTTCTCCGATGTCTGCGTAAAGACTATTTGGTTTGCCGATTCGGGAACACGCAACCTACAGTTGTCCATGTGAAAAGCAATCCGCATCTAAATCTAAACCCCACAATTCTAAAGATTGACCTTGAGCTTTATTGATTGTGATTGCAGATGCCTCAATCGATAAAAATAAAAGACCTAAACTTTTGTATACACCGCAACCACCTTTCCCGCTACCCTCTATCCACTACCCTGTACCTGCTACCCACTACTCTGGTATCACGTTACCAAGCTACCCCGCTAACCGCTACCCCCTACTTCTACACGCTAACAACTACCCTGTATCCGCTACCCCACTACCCTCTACCTGCTTCCCGCTATCCGCTACTTCTACATACATACTATCTGCTACCCCGGCACTCCGTTACTCAGCTGCCCTGTTACTCCGCTTCTCGCTACTCACCCCCGCTACCCCACACCAACTACCAGTCACCAGCTATCCACTTCCCCGCTATTCACTACATAGCTACTCCACTACCCGCTGCCCAGGCTATATAATATAAACGGTTTGTTCAAATACTATAGTTTAATCGAAACTCCTTTATCGCGCCTTACAAAAATGCGTTGAAATGGGGGCCAAGGAAAAAGAGACTAAGTTTACATGAAATCGATTATTATTGTCCAACAGATTTTACGATAACGGTACTTTATTTTCTTCTCAATTTGCTTGATCAGTGATGCAACTCAATAAAAAAATAGTAAGGGGTCATTCCTACTGTAGGTTTTCTATAAAACACATTTTTTCAGGTGCGGTTATACGTATGCAAGGCACTGTAGTTGCTAGTAACCACTGGAAAAGATTTATGGTACCTAATCAATACCTAGTAATCAGCTATCGATATCAGTGCATGCATCGTTGTTCCTTATTACAAGTAATGTTTATACCTACAACCTACATAATAGGTACCATCGCTTGGTCACCATTTTTGTCTCGTTCTTCAAAAACTGTTAATCTTATCAGTAAATCTATAAACATTTATAACAAATATCGAGTTAAAAAAAACCCCCATTGTGTGTATGTATGTACGAACTTATCTATTAGATACAAAACATCAACATAATAAGCAAACAACATAATATAATGTAATAATTAAGTGTGATAAACGCATAGCAAGAAACATTGCTAACTCTATAAATACTCGTACAATTTTTAATTCATGATTCTGCCTAGATTTTAACAGAGAAATTTTCTTCAGTATACTTTGCCATGCATATTAATATTTGTGTAAGACAGGCACTGCCTTTTGTTTGATAAAGTTCGTGGACTTGATTTATTTCTCATGATATATTTTTTGTATCATACAAGAAAAAAACAAATAGGTACAGTGAATTGAACAAAAATAATTTATAAACCTTTTAACATTGTACGCATCGCAATCAAATAATATGTAAAAGTTTAATTTTACTTGTTCGGTCGACTGTCGTTATAAAATTTGGTTATAGCCGCAATAGTTTGAGCAGTAAGATACTTTTCTGAAAATTCCATCGGAATGTTATATGCTATATTTTTTTTTGTGTATTTTCAACAAGTTCAGGTAAAGCGCTGTTTACAAGCATTCATTATAATAAGGATGTCATTTACTCATTAAATGCACCACTTGTATCTATCGTGATCAATTTATTTAGGTATACTCCAGAGCATTGATGAAATTAGTTTTTTTTTGTCTTAATAAGTTGGGCCTTCAACATAATAATCATGGATATCTAAACTGAGTAATCCTCTGCTTGAGATTAGTTTGCCACTGGTATTGTTTAACCCTGTTGTCTGATGTTCCATTTATAAGAGTTAATTATAACTGGTATTAATTAAGTTCTAGTTAGTAGGGTCTGGATTGAGCTAGCACATTTCTAGAAGAGATGGTAGGACTTGTTCATGTTGTTTTGTTTTTCAAATGAAAATGTTTTTTTTTTTTTTTGAGAAACTCAACTGCAATGTTAATCGTGTCAGTAAATCAGGTACAGTAGTTGGCTATCAAAAAAGCTTCGTACACACGTACAGCCTATTGTAATGTAAATGTCTATGAAAATAATGCGACTATTAGTACCAGAATGCCTGTACTGTACCCGAGAGACTAGCAAAAAAAAAAAAAAAACAGAGTGGCGCGACAGCTCTCAAAGAGACAAGGCCTAAATGGCTGACTCGGGTGCGTGTGAAGAATTGAGGTGACCTAAAATTTAACGCCGATTCCGAACGGCAAAGTTGAGAAGCACTTTTTCAAGACAGATTGATACTCTTGGAAGTTTTGTCAGTTCTTCGCAAGAGGCAGTGCCCGTGAAAGATGGAATAAAAACTATGGGCATGAGTAGGACTCTAACCCACGACGTTCTGCTTAGCAGCCAACGCACCTAACCACTAAGCCACGGGCAGCTGCTTTCATTATAGATACAGCTTCCGACATTGCGTCAATGTAGCTGTTGTTGAAAATTCAACGTTTTTCTCCATGAGCTAAATTTGAATTTCGGGCTTGTTCTTTATGAAATTTCTTAAAATATTGTCAAAATTTTCTGAAATGTCCCACAGGTTCAAAATAACGGATAAATTAGTAACGTCACCTGTTTTGGCATTGTATAACACAAAAAGTGACACAGAATTGCATTGCGATGCAAGTGCTGGTGGTTTTGGAGGAATACTTCTGAAAAAAAGGATGATAATAAATTTTATCCAATAGCATATTGACATTGACATTGACATTACAGTACTTCGCACATGAATGATACGAACTACAGACACATAGCAGCACTGGCGACTGAGGCCATCGGCTGGGACTGAAACAAGACATACGACAGAGAGAGACAGAGAGACACATAGAAGGAAAGAACACATAACATAAACCTACGTGGCACAGAGGAGGAGACATAGATTTATATTGTCTCATATTATCGCACAGGTGGCCTCAGATAAGCTGGCGATTATTGTAGAAAAAGACTGCTGCCGAAGCTGGGGCTTGAACCCGCAACGTTTGGCTTAGCAGTCAACTACACTATCCTCTGAACCATGGCCACCTGCCCAATAGCATATTTTTTACAACAGACAACTTCTTCTGAGTCTCGATTTCACAGCTTTGAATTGGAAACCCTCGCAATAATATATTCATTACAAAAATTTCGGTTATATTTAGAGGGCATTCCATTTAAAATTACAACGGATTGCGACTCTCTTACGATGAGTTTGAACCGTAAAAGGGTGATTGCTCGAATAGCACGTTGGGCACTAGAACTCGAGAATTTTAACTACACTATTCAATATCGAAGTGTTCTTTTAATGGGTCACGTTGATGCCTAAAGCCGTTACCCAGTGACATGTGTTGAAATCTTGAAATGTCTAATAGTCAAAAAAGTTATTTCAGTAATTAACCCTGATGATATAAAGGGTCCGCCATATAAAGTTTTTTTTCAACTAGTGCTTATTTCGTGAATGGTAACACTTAGCTCATGTCTGATTTGACAGATAATTATTTTTATCCTTCCGCTAAACGAATATGGTTGTGCTTACCGTTCAGGAGTTGAAGCCAACTGACCATCCAAAGCGTTTTCGCATCGCTAAGTGGGCCTGCGATCGACTTAGAGAAGATGCCGATTTTGCCAAAAAAAATCATCTTTTCAGATGAAGCTCATTTTGATCTTGGCGGGTATGTAAACAAGCAAAATTGTCGCATTTGGGGCACAGAAAACCCGCATGCATACATTGAAAAGCCGATACACCCAAAACGAGTTACTGTTTGGTGCGGATTTTGGTCCAGAGGCATAATTGGCCATTTTTCTTCGAAAATGAGCAAGGAGTGGCCGTTACAGTCAATGGCGATCGTTATCGGGCCATGTTGAACGAATTTTTGTTCACAAAAATTGAAGAGGAGGATATTGGCAACATAGGGTTTCAACAGGACGGCGCTACATGCCACACAGCTGAAAACAACTTATCCACCAGCTGGAGTACCTACATACCACTGGAGACTCCATGCCCAAAAGCTTAACGTATAAAAAAAGGAAAAAATCTGACGATATCGGACAACACAACAACATTACTTTTACTCAAAGTTCGACCTTTTTTCACACAATGTGTAACGTTCGACAACGTTCAAATTTACGAACATTCGATTCTCACAATACATTGAAATCCAACTTCGAAAAACGTGTGACATACAGTCGAAATTAGGTTCTTGATTCGCCAACCGTACGTAATACGAAAATCTTGCACTCACATGTTTTTACGTTCGACTCGCCAGCGCTAATAGGGATGATAATATTGTTTTAATTTTGCAGTTTTGGTTAAAATACTTATTTGAGAGTTTTAGATTTTACTCTACCAAATATTTTCCGAAGCCGGATATCAACATTAATTATTTTTGGCTTTTAAGTTATACCTGTAGGTATAACCGAGTGCTGAAAAAAGTATTCGCTTTGAATACATTATGAAGGCTTCTATACTGATCGACAATTATATCGATATCGATATTTCGGGAAAAGGTTTGCAAATAATAAACATTTTCGCAGATATATCGGCTACCAATAAGACTTCAAAAAAAAAAAACATTAAACCCATTTCGATGGAGTCGAATTTCTTTTGATGTATCTATCATTTGATGAGTTTGGGAAGACATTTTTTGTTCTGTACAAAGCCCAAAAAGCCCATGGTTCGTAAAGGTTCTACTCACATGTTTCATAGTTTTCTTATCCTGAGCCGTAATATTTGCATCTGGGATTGTTTAGCATCGAAGGTATGTTTGATTTTCACTTGATCTTGTAGGGTAGGTGTATAATTTGATATGGACTTCTTAGAAAAATTGAGAATACTGGCGATTTGAGTTTGCATGAAATTTAAGTTTGACAATCCTGCGCTGCTTCGTATCTTATTGACAATCATGAAAAAAGGGCATCGTTGGATAATTGAAGTTTGATGATTTTAAAATAATTAACTTTCAATTGAAATAATTGTTTCCGACTTGGCATAATTTCCAAACAAAATTGAGTATTGATTAGCTTTCCTGTAGTGCGAAAAGCATTATTTTTTAACATTATTGTACCGTTTGTGATTTGAAAAGCATACATTTAGATTTTCCTTAACCTTCTACCCTTATTCATCTGTTGTTTAAAAAAAAATTATGGAAAACGGTCAACCCGTTTGGCCGGTTATCACAAAAATAAGCTGTTCTTTTATATATAGAATAGATAATGTAAAAGTTTGTACAAAGTCTAATAGAAAATCCTTTGCAGTAATTTGATGGTAGTAGATGTCCTACCAGACTTTGCCTGCGTTAGAAGAATGTCGATGATGATAAGTTAATCTAAACATATTATAGGTACCTAGTTACAATATGACCTCTTCATCATCTGCAATATCTAGTCATTCAGGAAAAACTGAATGGACTCTATTGTTTAAGAAACTAGCCCAAGTAAAGTACATAGTGTTTGAAACTTGGTTTCTAAGAGTGCTCATAGTATTCGAATATTGCGGTTGGTAATTGGATAAATTGCATGTTCGTTAACTAAGTTTTAAATTAAACTCGGTAAAATACCGAAAATCCAGGAACAGAGAGATCAAAGAAATCAGCCTACTTAACATCGCCTACAAGATCGTCTCTGCCTTAATATGTGAAGCCTCGTCAACAATCTGATTGGTCCTTATCAATGTGGCTTCAGAACAGTCAATCATCGACCAAATTTTCATTTTGCGAATCGTGGAAAAAACCTATGAACTCCAAATCGATACCCACCACCACCAGGATTCAGACAAGGCGATGCACTGTCGTGCGATTTCTTAAACATCGTGTGCATTGCCCCATCAATGCAATGGCGAAGAAGCGAACTTTGCGGGTTGTGCAACGACATGGACCTAGCCAGAAGGATCAAGTTCCAGAGACTCAGATGGCTCGGTCATTTAGAGCGGATGGACACCAATGCTCCGGCCCGGAAAGCCTTCGACACTGTTCGCGAGGGACGTAGAAGGAGAGGAAGATCGTGACTCAGGTGGTGCACACAAGTGGAAGAGGACCTCAATCAACTTGGATTGCAAAACTGGAGGCAGCTAGCTAGGGACCGAGCTGTCTGGCGGAGACTCTTGATTGAGGCCCAAGTCCACACCGGACTGTAGCACCACCTTAAATAAGAAAGTAATTATTCTAGAAAATCGTTTCCGATGTTAGTGATTGTATTCCATCTCTCTAGCAATACGCCGATGATGATGAACCTGTTATCAACTTAATGCAATTTTATAACTACTCTCTTTTTATAGTATCTCTTCAAAAGACTTCTAACAGGAGTAAGTACACGTGCAGGTCAAAGCAATTTCATTAAAAAAACGATGATACGGCACATATGCTATTAGATGTCCATATCATGGGTTTTAACTTTATATTGTCACCCTATGAGCTATGATATGATGCACACAATTTTCGTTAGTTTGACTATGACAGAAAATGCAATATTGGCTTCTTGAAAGTTATCAGATTAAGTCATAAAAACTTTATAAGAATGAATATTATTATTACAAGAAACAAAAATTCAAGAATCTATCTGATAAAGGATATGATTTTATAGGACACCCTGTATGTTCAAAGGTTTCGCATTGTATCAATTCCTTAGCTCTTACGTTAGCACTGTTTTTTTTTTGTGTTCGATAACGTCTTCATGATCAGTTTTTGACTTTTTTTTGTTCATTCTTTTAAAATTGTTTCCAAGCAATGAATCATTAATTCCGTTTGCGTTTTTGAAATCTACCAAAATGACTTTTGGTCGTTGCTCTTCAGAATAACAATGATAGTGAATTTACGCATATCTACATATAAAAAGGTATACATATGTGCATACATAAGTAAATGTTTGCAATTGTTTATTTATTTTATTTTCTTTTCTTTGTCAATCACTTCATTTGTTTTTGTTTTTCTCAAAAAGAAATAGTAAACAACGTGTCTAAACGCTACAATGCAGCCGTGACAATTATGACGTTGTGCAGAAGACACTTCGATTAAGTTTCATTTATCTAATTTCGACAAATATCATATCCTTCAAATCAAATTTTCTGTTAAAAAAAAAATGCAAGAAAACTTTGTTTTCGATATGGGAAGCTTTGCAAGGGAGAGAGGTACTTTTTAAATTGCATCATCAAACGATACATTAAAGCTCAAAGTTAGGAAAAAAATGGACAACGAATCTCAAAAAATTGTGTGCTTATTCAGTTGAAGCGAAGTGTACTGTATTTTTATTATGAACTTAAGTTAAGTTCATAAAAAATCTGGTTTGCGCGATACTTTCGGCAGCTTGAAAGCAAGCAAACCAAGGTATTTATTCATTTAACATGAGAACGCGTGCAATGAAAGAAATAATAACGGAATCCGTGATGACGGAGAAATTTCTCCGTCATACAAGTCATTGAAACAGGTTTGCTCGGCCTTCCCGGCTAAAAAATTTTTGGTCGGCCGGACTTTTTCTCAAAGAATATGGTATTTCGCACCGAATTATTTTAGTTTGGTTAAAATCCGCGATGACCAGTCTAATGCCGTGACCACGAAGACTGCAATTTCTTCGAAACGTCGGGAAAAGAAATTTGAAAGTATTTCTTATATTAACGCGGTAAGTTCCGAAAAAACCTAACTTATAAATATGAATATCGTCTGCGAAAATAAAAACCTAAAATCTCATAAGGTTAAAAATATTTTTCAAAAATACAACCAAATTTTTGAAATTTTTTCGAATACAAAATATTATTTGGGTAATACAGGGTGTCTCAAAAGTAAGTTCACATTTGCTTATCTTATTACGCCAAAGCAACTATTCTGAGGGGCGCGGGGGGTATGTCAGTCGGTAGTCTGGCTCTTGGGAATTCAGTCGCTATGGAGCGTTTCTCTGGTGCGGACCGTGCGTTGTGCGTACGTGAGTTTTACAAAAACGGTAATTCGGCGACTGTAGCGCGTAGAAAATTCTGCAGTATTCGACATATTCGTCACTTAAATGATGCGCCTAGCACTCGACTCATTGCAAAATGGGTTGAGAAGTTTGAAGAGACTGGGTCAACTCTGGAGAAACCAAAATCTGGGCGGCCAAGAACATCAAGAACAGCCGAAAACGTGGGCAGTGTTACTCAGTCTATTCGAGATGATCCAAACCTCTCGATTCGGAAGTCCACGTTTTCGGCTGTTCTTGATGTTCTTGGCCGCCCAGAGTTGACCCAGTCTCTTCAAACTTCTCAACCCATTTTGCAATGAGTCGAGTGCTAGGCGCATCATTTAAGTGACGAATATGTCGAATACTGCAGAATTTTCTACGCGCTACAGTCGCCGAATTACCGTTTTTGTAAAACTCACGTACGCACAACGCACGGTCCGCACCAGAGAAACGCTCCATAGCGACTAAATTCCCAAGAGCCAGACTACCGACTGACATACCCCGCGCGCCCCTCAGAATAGTTGCTTTCGCGTAATAAGATAAGCAAATGTGAACTTACTTTTGAGACACCCTGTATATACGTTCTTTTCAAAAAAAATTACGCTGATCGGACTTTTATTTTTCGAGAAAATCTTATAACAAAAAAGCGGTTCTATGAGAGGTACCGTTTTGGAGCAGTACAAAAATATTTTTTTTTACATAAAATGCATTTGTTTTGAAAAAATCATAGGAGCCGTTTTTGAAAAAAATCGAAACTTTTGGTTTCTGGGCAAACAAATTGTATGGTGGCAACTCTAAATTTTGATCTTTAAAAAATAAAATAAAAAAAAAACGACCCACGCGAATTCACTCAAACCTCTAATCTTTAAGTTTGAATTCAATCGGACCAGTTGTTTAGGCTGTAGGTGCCTTAAGTTAGGTTAGGTGATAAGGGGTGTGCAGTTGTGCACAGCAGCGTGAGCTGTTGCGTACACGGGGGCCTACTGGTCCATTGTGATCCCCTATAAAAATAAAGGTTAGCATCGATACTCCTCAAAATCAGTTAACGTAGACTGGCTCGTTAATGAACCAGCCTGTGCTATCTATAAATTTCCTAATGTTTGCCATTGAGACCTGTGCTAGATCATCCAGTTCTCCAACAAACCTGTTTCCGAAGTGACGGAGTCGGCTAGTTTGGAGGTGCAGACAGTCACAGAGCAGGTGTTTAATGGTTTCTATTTCCTCCTCATCCTGACAGCTCCTACAAAAATCGGGTGCAAATGCCCCTGTCTTGTTGGCCATTGTGCCAATGGCGCAATGACCCGTTAGTACACCTATCAGGATTTTAATGTTCCTTTTACTCAGTGACAGAATATACCGAGTTTCCTTTTCATTTGTGCTAGGCCATAAACTTCTAGTGATTACACAATCGTCCCTGGATTTCCATGAGTTATTGATTTTCTCTTTTGATTTAAGGTCTATCTTCCTCTTGGGTACACCAATCGGGACGAGTGGTCCCGAAAACTTGAGTGAAATATTGAAGGCAGAAATATTATTTTTTTTATTTTATGAAAAAAAATATAGTTGAACTGTTAAAGAAGACGAGATTTATGAAGGTTTGGAGCAGAATATTGGAGCAGAAAATTTTAGATGTTTTCAAGCAGCACTTCCAGCAGCTGCTGAATGCGCAAAATGTCGAACAAGATAATGACGAAAGAGAAGCAAGACCAGTCAATGAAGACCCAGTCCCAGCCCCCAGCAGAGAAGAGGTAGAAAGAGCCATCCAAAAGCTAAAAAATAACAAGGCCGCAGGGTCGGATGGCATACCCGCGGAACTCTTTAAACATGAAGGAGATGTTTTGATGAACCGCATGCACCAGGTCATCACCAAAGTGTGGGAGGAAGAATGCATGCCCACTGACTGGTCCATAAGTTCCATATGCCCCATCTACAAAAAAGGCGATCCGATGTTATGCAAAAACTACCGTGGCATATCCCTGCTTAATGTTGCATACAAAATCCTATCCAACGTACTGTGTGAGCGTCTTAAACCTTTCTGCAACACAATAATCGGCACGTACCAGTGTGGCTTTAGGCCAGGCAGAACAACGATAGACCAAATATTCACTCTGAGGCAGATCCTGGAAAAGACCAACGAATTTCAAGTCGAAACCCACCATCTTTTCATCGACTTTAAAGCTGCTTATGATAGCATCCACCGCCAAGAGCTTATGATTGCGATGTCTGACTTCGGGATCCCGAACAAACTAATCCAGCTGTGCCGCATGACGCTAAACAATACGCAGTGCAGTGTGCAAATGGGTAACAGCTCATCCGAGTTATTCCAAACTTGCGCAGGGCTTAGACAAGGAGATGCGTTGTCATGTGACTTCTTCAACATAGTCCTGGAGCAGATAGTGCGCAAGGCAGGTGTGAGCACGGAGGGCACTATCTTCAACAAATCCACCCAGCTCCTAGGCTATGCGGACGACATAGACATCATCGGTCGATCCAAGAGAGCTGTGCTTGAGGCCTTCACAGCGATTGAAGAACAGGCGAAACTAGTTGGTCTTGAAGTGAATGAGGACAAAACAAAGTATGTACATGTTATCAACAAACAAAGCAACATCTGTCCACCGCCTAGGACAAAACGTCACTGTTGGTAGCAGCAATTTCGAGGTAGTTAAGGAGTTCACCTACCTTGGAACAAACATCAATCCCACGAACGACACCTTAGTGGAGATCCGAAGAAGAATTACCCTAGCGAACCGCTGCTGCTTCGGTTTGGCCAAACAACTGGGTTCAAAACTCCTCACTCGGAAGACAAAGTGTCTGCTATACAAAACTTTGATTTTACCAGTCCTACTCTACGGCGCCGTGTGCTGGACGATAAGTAAAAAAGGGGAATTGATACTGGGCACTTTCGAAAGAAAAATTCTTCGACGGATTTTTGGTCCCGTATGCGACGATGGCGAATGGAGAAGAAGATACAACCGAGAACTGTATGAGCTGTACCAAGATGTGGATGTAGTCCAGAAGGCCAAGAAAAGACGACTACATTGGCTCGGCCACATCGAGCGAATGGACGACAACGCTCCAGCCAAGAAAGTCTTCTCATCCCAGCCCCCAGGTTCAAGACGACAAGGAAGACCGAACCTACGGTACAAGGACCAAGTGACTGCGGATGCCAGAGCGCTTGGTCTCGGTGACTGGAGAGTGCATGCGAGGGATCGTTCACGATGGAAGACTGCAGTATCTCAGGCTGAGACCCTTCATGGATTGTGAGCCGGATAAGTAAGTAAGTAAGTGGAGCAGAATAACTTGACCTAAATAGATTGTTGGCAAAGAATTTTATAATAAAATATTTCAAGTTCTCAAAATAAGTAACATTTAATTTTTTTCTTATAAATATCCTCCCATCAGTGAGCTGTTTGTGTGTCGAATGAAATTAAGCTCGATAGCTGAGGAGAGAATTGAAAATTTTTGTACTAGAAGCTCGATACTGAACTCGATAACGTGAGAGGTAATGCCGAAAGCACACAAACACACACAATTCAGTAACGTATTATTCGATAACGGATGCCCTAATTCGGCCCCTGGTTAGTGTGGCAGATTTTATTTAATTCCTTCCTACAGTTTAAAACTGCTTTTGATCTTATGGTCTCACTGGCTAAGGCTTTGATAGCAGCCTGGCTGTCCACGCAAAAAGTAATCTCCGAGGAGCTTAGCTTTTCATGATGTGCCAATTCAGCTGCTTTTTCAATGGCAAAGATCTCGGCCTGAAAGACACTGCAGTCAGCTGGGAATTTATACGACGCTCTGATGTTGAGAGATTTGCAAAACACTCCAGCACCTGTTCCTGATTCCATTTTTGAACCGTCAGTGTAGAAAGGGATACCCTGTTTACTTATAAGTGAATTAGGATCCCAACCTTGTCTTTCTGGTATGCAAATAGAAAATTTCCTATCGAAATCTAGTAAAGGGGGAATGTAATCGGTGGTCTCCATCAGTCCTGGAATCGTGTCATATCTTTGTAAGGTTGACCCGTGTCCATAAGTGCTGTGGCTCAGTTCTTTTAAACGAATTGCAGTTTTGGCTGCCGTGCACCTTATGAACTCATCCAGAGCAGGGAGATTCAAGATCATTTCCAACCCAGCTTGTGGTGTGGATCTCTGAGCCCCTGTTATTCCTATACAGGCTAGTCTCTGTACCTTATTCAGGTTCTTGAGATAGCTTGATTTTTCCACCGCTTTCCACCATACAATAGAGCCATAGGTAAGAATGGGTCTGACAATCGCTGTGTACATCCATTGGATGACTTGCGGTCGCATACCCCCACGTACACCGATGGTCTTTTTGTATGTGTAGAATGCACATTCTGCTTTTTTCATTCTTTCCTCAGTATAACGCTTCCACGTAAGCTTGGAGTCAAGGATTACTCCTAGAAATTTAGCTTCCTTAGAAAGTTTTAGAGGAATACCATTTTGTTTGGGAGGGTTGAAGCTTTCCAGTTTCCGTTTCTTCGTGAACAAAACTAGCTTTGTCTTGGTGGGGTTGACCCCGAGACCGTTCTTTGTTGCCCAAGAAGATAAATCTTTTAATGCGTTTTCCATAATGTTTTCGATGATGATGGTAAGGAACTTACCTGATACCAAAACCACTATGTCATCTGCATATGCTACAATTTTTATGCCTTGATCTTTAAACTTTATGAGAATTTTGTTGACTACGAGGATCTAGAGCAGAGGGTGAGATGACCCCTCCCTGTGGTGTATCTCTAGTAACTGTTTTCTCAATAGTGCTAGCTCCCATTTGAGAGTTCATAATTCTGCCATTTATTATGGTGAAGATCCAGTCGACAATGACAGATTCAACTCCAACATCAACTAGGGCAGTATTGATTGATTCCGTTTTTACGTTATTAAACGCACCCTCGATACCAAGAAATGCTGCCAGGGTATATTCTTTTTGTTCGCGACTTTTCTCAATATGCAAAGCAGTCTCCACTGTCTTACCCTTTAGGAAGGTGCGTTAACCGAAAGATAGACAGACGCACGGAATCCCCGGACCCACTTTTTTCGACTTCTCTATCATCGTAATGTCATATTTGATCAAAATTTCAAATTTTCTTTTCGAATTCATTACTTGCCATTATACAGGGTGCCGCACGAATTGTGCTGTAGGGACCGTTATTTAAAGATGTTGATGGAGTTTTTTTTTCCCAGAACTTCGCCGAAGACGTATCCCTTTCAGCAGGATGAAGCAAGGTGCACACGTAGCCACACAAGTTTTGGCGGAGCTCAAACGAAAATTGCCAAAAAAAATTGTGTCAGAAACTGCACTTTCCGCTGGACCCCAAGGTCACCTGACCTGACTTTTTTTTTATGTGGTTATGTCAAGTAGGAAGTGTACAAAACGAAACCCAGGAATTTTACTGAATTGAAGCAGTCCATTAAAACAATAATTTGAGGCGATCCCAGTTTCAACCCTTCAGGCCGCATTTTCTGATCAGTTGCCGCATATGCGTGGATGAGCGTGGAGGTCTATCATCTTTAAAAACCATTTGTTATTTAAAATAAAATTAAATTTTTAATCCAATAAAAAAAATTAATGAAATACATCGATTAAAATAAAAGTTATTTAAATTTCTTATTGTAGCACTGTCGCAAATAAGAACATTTAACCATTTACAAAAATATATTTTTGGTAACATTGCAATGCTGGAATTAAAGTGGCAACTCTGTAAACAATAACTCATTTGTGTTTGTGAAAATGCATCTTTAGGTATTTCCACATTTTGTTGGTGTCAGATGAAAATACTCTTAAAAATAAATTAAGAAAAAAGAATGCTTCTTCTGAGTTGTCAATATGGCCTTATTCTAAGGAGACATGCCAAAGCCATTCTAACTCGCGCATGGAAACAGATACGTATACATTATGCTTCGATATGGTGTCAGTTAGATGGCATGGGTCCTCATAAAAAAACCTTACCTTCAACATCAACAATATCTACAATAAACCGCTGTCTGTCATAGCATGACTCATACATAAAATAACAAATAAAAATACCACCTATCCCAAATTACCGTTTCGGCCGGCGGCGCAAGCATGTCGTGAATTCAAAACATCCTGATGAACTTCCGAAACTATTGAAAAGCCTACACCCACATTAGATACATGTGCAGTTCTTTCATACGGATGTGCATACAAAAACACTGCACATTTATAAGTGAAGAGTATGCAATTATAGAACAGACACTGACCCTGAAAGGTAGTACAGACGTAATACTTATAGAAATTATGTACAATCTGCAAAGGGCTTTAAAATTCGATTCCACGAAAACTTAAAACAGTAAATCTATTGGTTTTCGACACTTTAATTTTCTGAAAATTTAAAAAAGTCATTTTGCCAAAAGTTTGAATTCATTTCGAGTATCTTACATTATACTCTTTTTGGCACATTATTAAATACAAGGTCCTTGAAAAAGGCTAACTCTCTTTCACGAAGCAATTATATCCTCTTCTTGGTAAAATAATACCATAATTCCATTTTTTGTACTTATTGTTATTATTTAAATGAACAAAAATTCCTTATTCCTTCTGTTTAATAATATTGTTGTATGTTGTTAGAAACACAACACGTAAAACTTTTTTTTTTTTTTGGCAAATAATTAATCAAAGAAGAAACGAATGTTCCAAGTTGAAGCAAAAAGGAAACCTCAACGTTCAACACTAAATAAGACTAGAACAAAAAATGTGTTCGATTTGTTGAAATTCATTTTCATTGTACTCGCGTATCCTTATATCCTTGCTCTTAAATTGGTTCTGTGGTGAATTTAAGAACACCTTCGGGGTGAAATGACATAACACTTTGCAGATTTAATACCACACTGTATTATTTTTTTTTCAGCTCCAATTATGAACATTTTAAGAAAAACCGGTAGTTTTTATCATAAGACAAAATTAAACTCTCCAAATTAATTTTTCACATCATTAAATTAATATTTCTTAACAATATACAACTTTTTTGCAGACGAAAACGTGTTAAAACTAACTAAGAAAAACTTTATGCAATCGCTTAGAAGGAGAAATCACGCTCTCGTTAGTCGGTTAATTTTTCTACAGAATTCACTTACGAATAAAGGACAATACAAACGAAGTCATCCCAGTTTCAGATCTTAGCACGTTGCATAATATTCTTTCTTTTTTTTTAAAGAAACATTTTTGTTTTAATTTTTACATCAATTTCCGAACTTGATGAAATTGCGTTAGGAATTACACTCTTTAATGTTTCCTTTTCAATTGAATATTTTGGACAGCAAATCGAGTGTAAGGATTTAATTTATTTATTTAAAACGGAACAAACACAATAGGACCGAACACTTCTGCACCGAAAATCAATGCAAAACACCATATTGATAGTATACTCCGTATATTACGATGAGAAAACGGTTTTCCATGAAACTTTTCTCTTTGAGGGTGGTTTGATACTAGTATAGTTGTGGTGGTTTTGTCTAGTTGTTGTTACGATACGAGGGCTTTGTGCTTAATAGGAAGAGGAAACAGATTTGCTCGAGTATAAGAGAATGTCACCCTACTCAACGGTTTCTTTCTGTATTCAGCAAGGGTGCTATTCCGAAAAATTGCTGTTGAATGTGTTGCCATGTAGCCATAATTTATCAATTAGGTCGTGTGCGAATTGGATGAAATGTGGTTAAAAAATAAAAATGAATGAATTTTTAACCACTACTGTCATATTTTAACCTGCTCAGCAGCTAGTCAAATAATGCGAAGTGTCAAAATTTAACCAAACGTCAAGTTTTAACCCATTTTTAACTGAATTCGCACACGGCCTTAAAAGAATACATTTCAAGTATGAGATATATGCAGAAACATTCATGCTTATTTGACGTTGATAATAATTTTTATATTTTGTTATCAAATAACAATTTTATAAAAAGTATAAACACTTTCGTTGTTGAACTGTATTTTTCCTTTACTTTATCGCATGTCTCGAATATATTTTGTTAAATAAATAAGACATGGCAACACTTTTCTGGACGACGTACACTCTCTTTTGTTATATCTTTTAAATCCTCTCTGCTGACTTCCTAAGCTGGCTGGTTAAGTCTATTTAATAAAATCTAAGAAGGATTCTCTGTACTTATATGTACCCTTGTGTCATCCAGGAGCTGTCAAGCGGTCTTTCAGCATAAAATTTCTGTTATAATAGGCCAAGGAGAGTAGGTAAAAGATATACATTATAAGGAAGTGATTATTCCAAGTATTTGTGATATACCGGAAAGTAGAAGATGCTAAGAACCGTTTCATTTTTTTTTCTAGGGCATCTAAGAGATGAAAGAAAATTTTGCCTCGTCTAAAACAAATAAAAATAATAAGTTTGGGCTTAAATTTACCCCCGTAGAAGTAGCAACTATTGAATTAAGCATATCTTGCCCCATCGAGGTAGATTTTTGAAGAATACACGCAGTGTTTTAGTATCCAAGATAAAAGATATAAGGAATTTCCCCACAATTATTTTTCTTCATGCTATTGAAGAGAGCAATTATAGAAATATGCTTTCTAAAAATACCTCTAGCGCTGTTTTATCACTGTATTTGTTGATTTTTTTTTTATTAATTGGGTGGAGCACTTTTTTTTTTTCTTTCAGCCGAAATGAAGATAACTTTTATTTGGAAAATAACGATATCGATTTTGAAATAAAATATTTTCTGTAAATCAATTATTTTTTTAAATATCTTAAATTTAAGCTGAAAACACCACACACGCGGCGACGAATAATTGACAGCTGGTGACACACTAACTTTTAGTGTGTTTTAGGTTGCACACACCCTTGTGCACTGTATGGTCGAATCGAGTTGCCCCTTTGCGTATTGGGACTGATTGCGTGTTTTTTTTTTGTGATGATGACGTCGACCAGGCCTGCCAAATAAATGCGCATGTGCCATGCAGATACTATATAGAGCTCAGATGGAACTGTCAAAAAAAGATGATTTCTTCCTTAGCTGAAAGCTGAAAGCATGTATTTTCTAATTAAGATAAATAAATGTTAAATTGCTCATCAAATAAGAAATATGTATGGTTCTTTCGTATAGAGCGAACAATTAAAATAATGAAAGAATCTGTATCTGAAGAGCTTTCTTCCAATTAAAATCACTCTGGTCTTTGAAGTGTGTTTATCGTTATTGTTTTTTTTTTATCATACGGCCGGGGTAAAATTCCAATTCTATTTTAGTCTGTTTGAGATAGGAATTGTATGGACAAGGAACGAAGTGATAATAAAACACAAATGTTTAATATTGCCAGCAATGCAGAATATATTTATAAAATGTCAAAGATTTATAAATTTTATTTTCTTAAAGCAATAAGAGAAGGTGGTTACCCTGTGTATTGTGTAACACTAAAAAACAAAATAATAATTATAAATTTAACCTGGCATAATAAGGTTATAAAACCCCCTGGAGTGGGTGCAAATTATAAAATTCGTAGTTGGAAAGAATTATCGACAAGTTTTTCTTTTATGTTTAAGGCCTAGACAGAGTAAATTTTCCAAAGAATTTCATGAACTTAGATAAAAAATTATTACTGTATTTTTTTTATAATCGGCCCTGTTTTTAGATACTTACATGTTTTTTTGTTATCTACTTAATATTTTTTCGGAAACTAATGAACGATTTGAACAAAAGATTTTGTATTTTTTGATTACTTTTTGTAAGAATGTGTTGAAGGGGATTGCTCATTTTCGGCCAAAGTGTAGATACACCAACGACTTTCGTATAAAATTAAATGTTGTGATAACATGGCATGTTTTGAAAGATTTGTTACTTATAATTGAAAATCATTGAAGAAATTGTAAAATTGTTAATTGTGAAATAATTAAATTTATATGAAAATAAATGTTGAGAACTAGGCTACTTAACGGTACCAAAAAAATGTCATAATTGAATCTTAAAAAATATTCTTGCATAAAAGTTTAAAAAATCTAAAAATGCATTAATCATATAAATCTAATTTTATTTTTTTTCAATTGAAAGATGTGCTTAACACTTTTAATTAAGTAAAACTATAATTAATTTCCTAGCTCTTTTATATAAAAATATTTAAGCATTCCTTTATGTTGAAAAAAATGCTGATTTTTAATGTTTTGGATTTTTCCATCTTCCCTCAATCGACAACATATCGCAGACATATCCGGCTTATCAAGACCTCTAATTTGATACCAAGTTCGTTGGTGTTCACTCCGGGCCGGACGTCTAGTCGATTGGCTAGATGTATGTTCTGTTAACGCAGTACAAACTACACATCTCCAGTCTTTGTCGTTGTCAACTTCATCGCCAGCACAAGAATAATGAGTCCATTTTGGACACTTGGTGCATTGTACCATCTATACATCGGTGTATTGCTTTTTGCAGACCGGACATCTTTCCACGGCAGCTGCCCTAACCGATGATGTCGTAAGCATGTTATTTCTTGAAAATTTTTGACTCGGTGATTTTATATTAATTTTTTAGAATGTAAAATATACGTTGTTGAACTTATTCTTTAAGTAGTCTTTAGTTTCAAACAGATAAAATAATTAAAATTGTATTTCAAAAGTTTATTCTTTATTTAATCTTACAAAATCAGAAAACTAAAAAATTTAGTTGCTCGCTTCTGCTCACCGTTATAAAATCATTCTTCTTTCTTAATCAATTTGGTTTTTTCGTACAGCACGAACAAAAAATGAACGCATTTCCCATAAAACATTTGCCTCTGGTGGTCGTTTGATAAAACAAGGAAATGGATGCGCTCACTCCAGGCCCGTAGCCAGGATTTCGGTTCGGGGGGGGGGGGGGGGGGGGCTTGTTCAATTTCGAAGAAGTAATTCTTTATACAAAAATTAAAAAAAAAAAACTACATAATAACCCCTGTTCTGATTTTCGTTACGAATTCAATTCGTTTTCGAAATTGATTTTCGCAAAGCTAAGAAAACTGTGTTCCTAAATTCGTACGAATTTGCCTTCAATTTTTGACAAATATTTCTCTAAAATTACTTAAATTCTTAAATTTACGATTTCAAATTCGGTCAGCAAAATCGAAACGAAATCAAAACGAGAAATTGAGAACACCTCAGCTTTAAAAACGAAATACACCGGGAGCCCTCAATCCTAAAAGTGCACTTACACGGATTTCAAAATTTCTTATATTAAAAGATAGTTTATAGAAATACCAACAAATTAAGCCCGGTATGACGAGGCCTATCCTGGCACCAGTATTTTTTTGCATTTTTTTGCATTATTAATAATTTGCACTTATCGCGGATTATAATTTTAAATAGCACATATTATTGGAAATTTAATGTGCTTTCAGGAAAAAATGGTATGACAGCTGCCATGCTGGCACCAATGCCTGTCATACCTATTCTAAAAAAATATGAGTGACAAAATTTTAAAATAGGTATGACAGACATTGGTGCCAGCATGGCAGCTGTCATACCATTTTTCCTGAAAGCACATTAAATTTCCAATAATATGCGCTAGTTAAAATTAAAATCCGCGATAAGTGCAAATTATTAATAATGCAAAAAAATGCAAAAAATACTGGTGCCAGGATAGGCCTCGTCATACCGGGCTGAATTTGTTGGTATTTCTTTAAACTATCTTTTAATATAAAAAATTTTGAAATCCGTGTAAGTGCACTTTCAGGATTGAGGGCTCCCCGCCTAAAAGTATTGTTTTCGTAAACGAAAATCAGAACAGGGGTGAATGTAAATGTTTTATTTTTGTTTGTATTTTTTTTTATTTAATTAAATAAATAGTTTGGATTTTTACAGCAATAAATGCCTTGTCTTTTTTTTAGACATAATGTCGATCACTTCATCTGGATCCACATCATCCTGAGTGAACAGACAGCATTGCAAGTGCGCTTAGTCTTGGATGGCCCATAACGCTTCGGGATACTGTTTTGATCCTTTTCATCGTTGAAAAGGTTCTTTCAACGATAACTGTTGTAACTGGTAGTGTGGCCAAAATTGTAAGCAAGTAGCTTATGCTCCTGAAGTAGGTCTTGTCACATATATCTAGCAGTTTCAGAACATCGGAAGAGGGATCCTTACTTACTTAAGGTGGCGCTACAGTCCGGGGTGGACTTGGGCCTCAACCAACAAACCTCTCCAGCCAGCTCGGTCCCTAGCTCGCTGTCTCCAGTTTCGCACGCCGAGTTGGTTGAGGTCGTGTTCAACTTGCGCGCGCCACCTGAGCCTTGGTCTTCCTCTACTGCGTCTTCCCTCTGGGGTGAATTCGAAGACTTTACGGGCCGGAGTATTGGTGTCCGTCCTCTCTACGTGATCGAGCCATCTGAGTCTTTGGACCTTCACTCTTTTAGCTAAGTCAGTGTCGCCATTCACCGTTTATGCAGACAGGACCATAGATCTTACGTAGAATCTTTCTCTCAAAACGGCCAAGTGCGTTCTCATCCGTTTTTGACAAGGTCCATGCACCATATAGCAGGACGGGGATGATGAGGGTCTTATAGAGCGTCACCTTAGTTTTTTCGGGAGAGGGCTTTACTACTCAATTGCTTTCTTAGCCCGAAGAAACAGCGATTAGCAAGAGTTATTCTTCGTCTGATCTCGGCGCTGATGTCGTTGTCCGTATTGATAGCGGAGCCAAGGTAAACAAAGTCCCTAACTACCTTTAAATTATATGCGTCTATCGTGAAGTTTTGTCCAAGACGTCGGTGTCGGAATAAAACCTACAAAATTTTCCCGAAGCATACTTTTCGTGGGCTCTGTACAGCAGTCAACATATCGGACACATATTGAAAGTTGATCAGTGCCAGAAACATCCATTGTTTCATCAGCCAGAATGCTAAAACAACTCGATCTTATAACCCGGTTAGATATTTTTCTGGTGACAATATCAGAGCATATATCCAAGATTTCGTTCTGGATATCTGGGCTTATATAGGTTGCATTTTTTTAACTGGTTACGATGTGGTTACATAAGTAGTGAGGAACTAATAAGAGAATATACAAACTTTTGTTCAAATATTTTTTTTTTTAAATCATTTCGGGAGGGGCTTGAGCCCCTCTAGCCCCCCCTCTGGCTACGTGCCTGGCTCACTCACAGTTCGCTCTGCTGGTGATATTTTGTAAAATTAATAAAGGTGAATCTTTGAATGTGTAAATAAACCAGCGACTCCATCTGCATCCTGAAAAGCTTGCCGGCAGGACTTCGAGGGACGTTGGACAAAGTGAGTTGACCTTTGATTTTTCTTTGATAATTATTAATTATATATACACATAAGAAAAAGCTTCAATTATTTTTTTTTATCCTTGTTTTTATTTATTTCATTCTATTTCCATTTTTTCAACTTTTTTGTTTACTTATTTTAATTTTTTTGCTTTTAATACTTATTTTAAGTCATTGAAATTTTGATTTTTTTTATGATTTTAAAATCTAGTTTTTAATTTTCTGAATTTACGTAAATTCCTTTTTTTATATGAATAAAATTTGCTACAAAAGAAAAATATTGCTTAAATAAATTTAATAATGGATTGCTTAGCAACCATACAGAATTGGTGGAAGACTCAGTTGAGCCGACAATTTAAGTAATTGAGTTGAGTTGACATAACTTAGACTGAACATACATTTACTGACTTAAACAGACGGTTACATACAATGACAAAAATGACTTTGACCAACGAAATACCTACCTTCTTCGACATACTTACCTTCAAGACATTAAATCGACGGACATATCTACTAACGTCACAAAAGGCTTAAATTCCAAAGGGTACACCTGGGTGTATACGTACTATTTAAAAAATCGAACGACTATGAACTTTTACTTAGTAACTTACACTCATACTTACTGACATGCGAACGAACTAAACATAAGTTAGAACATTAACAGAACGACAATCCGAGATCCGACCAACGCAACATTACCATAGAACGCGAACTGACTTTGGACATAAGTTTGAATTGAAAAATGTGACTGGAAAGACACTTTAGGGGTTATATCCAAAACATCGGCCAAGGAGATAACATTGGTTAGTATTTAGATACTGGGAGGGGAAGGCCAATTCTGCCAATGAGACCTTGTAGAGTATTTGGTGGATCAGATGGACCATTGTGTTGTTGAGACAGTGGTCCAAGTAGATTTGCATTTTAGGAAAACAAATATTTTTTTTATTAGGCTATACATATTTTTTTTAGGTATGTATTTAGATAATATCACCGGGGATATTGAGATTAACCCTCCGTGCACCACGTGGGCAAAAGTTACGTCCTGCACCATGTGGGGTTTCCTATACCCCAAACTTCATTCTATTTATATATAAAGAATATCTTTTCAAACTTTATTTTTTTGATATTAATATTATTTCTGGACTATGAGGAGATAAAAATAAAACAAATTATGTTAAAAATAGTAAACATTTTTAATGTTTATTAGCACTATAACAAAAATTGCAAATTTTTAATAACCTTCCTACTGTTAGCATATAAAAAAAAAACTTAACAAAAGACTTCTTATTGTCTTTTATTAAGGGGCTTAATGATTTTTGGAACAAAAAAAATAAAATAAAATAATTAAACAAAATTTGTCCCAGTGAGATCCCAGTCCAATCGTTTAGACGACGTCCCGAACCACGTGGGGTTTGTGACACCCTGCCAAACTTTGAGAGCGGCCGTGAGCTGCGCATCCAACACTACTTATAAATGACTGTTACTATGCGATCCAGCAATGTCTTTTCTCCAGCTACACGACGTTTCATGGAATTTGCGCTGCCGTTTAAAAAGATACAACGATTTTTGTTTCGCTGGGGTCTAATAAACCCTACGTGGTGTACGGAGGGTTAATAATATTCCATGATATTACATTTTTCTAAAGATTAGGATTAGTTTTATTTAGTTTTAATTATTTTTTTTTCTTTTGAAATTTTTCCTAAACGGAACAAAAGACCACTCATTTAATAATGCAATGGCATAGGTAATTGGGTCTGTGCGTCTTCCCTTTATCCCAATTATAGGTTCCTTATCCAATTCCCTTCTCTCCCTTCCTATCCACATCTCATACGGCATGATTTTTTTTGTTAGCTGAACGAGTGGAGGTCAAATAGGGCAAGAACCGCCCCCAATCCTTCGAGCTTAGCCTAGCCAGAGCAAGCATGCCATTGCCCTTAATTGACTCTCTAAAAGAAACCGCCGTGGTAGCTCCATTCGCAACAGAGTTGCACCTGGAGTGTAGAGTGTTCTTACAGTGATGGCACTGATATTCAGCCCTTTAACTTCATTTTTGTGCTTGCGTGGTCTTTAAAAATTCGTTATTTTATTGTTGGTCTGTTGGACGTGAAACTTAGTTTTTCGGATTTGTTGATATTTGCAGATAAGGAAAAAATATTGCTATTTGTTACCTAAAACAAATTTACTACTTTTATAGTCGGCCCCTTAAATTCCAGTAGTCGGCCACGGGAGTTGTCAGTAGTCAGCTCCCTTTAGTAAATTAATTATTTGTAATTTATAAAATAAAATAAATAAATAGAGTGGCGCGACAGCTCTTGAAGAGCCAAGGCCTAAGTGGCTTACTCTCATCAACAATTCTCTGAGTGCGTGTGAAGAATTGAGGGGACCTACAATTTAACGCCGATTCCGAACGGCAGAGTTGAGAAGCACTTTTTCATGACAGATTGATACTCTTGGAAGATTTGTCAGGTCTTCGCAAGAGGCAGTGCCCATGAAAGATGAAATAAAAACTTGGCCTGAGTAGGACTCGAACGAACGACGTTCTGCTTAGCAGCCAACGCACTTACCAACTAAGCTACGGGCAACTGCTGCAACTGTAATTTATAAGCCGTTGTTAAATCTTAAATATATTAACAAACCTTTTTTTTAAATTATTTATTTCTAAATAAATAAAAGACAACATACAACAAATAGTTTATTAAAAACAATCTTGTATTTCAGTCAAATATGTATATTATTCAAAATAATCCAAGACCATTTCGAACACTTCAAAAAAGTATCTACGTCTTCGTAACTTTGTTTGAAATTTGTGAATTTGTTTTTTTTTTTGTAAGCGATTTTCCAATCCTTTAAATGCGCCCACGGGTTGTGTAATATGTGTTGTATTGGGTATAAGAGCGTACAAGCGACTTAAAGCAGTCCTGAGCTTATTATATTACTTTCCATAATCCGTTTGTTGAAATTATACTGGCCACATATTAGAAACACGTCTCGGATTGTATCCACCTACTTTCAGATCTGTCTAAGAGGTAAGACCCATTTATCCGGCACACTTTTTGCAACAGCTTGAGGAGGGAGCACATAGGGAAACATAAGCAAAGGTGTCGTCACAGAAGAGAAAAAGTACAGTGATCGCCTCATATTCGTTTACATGTTGTACAGTATAAATATTTTTCCAACCCCTTGGCGACTCCTGGTTTTAAAGATAGGCTGAACGATGTTTCATCTACATTCAGAATCTTGAGGGGTCTTCTAAAATACCGGCTGCGTCAATCTCCTCTAAATACTCATACGTCCTGTGGTCTATTTCACCAAATTACAATTGTAATAACAATTGTGGATTGCATTTACAAATTTGTACATTCATTTTCTGTTCCACAAACTACAAATTTAGATTTCACAAATTTGTTGGAAAGAGAGAAAAGTTAGGGGAAATTGTAAGTAATTGTTATTTACAAATGCAATAAAAAACCGATTCAGCGTTTAACTTGCAAAGTTGTAAATGACAACTATTTTTGACAAATTTGTTAAACTCTAACGATAACAACAAACGGAAAATGAATACCTCTACAGAACAAAGTGATTCGTGACAGGTAATTTTATTCGCAAAATATAACGAAAGTATTGGCAAAAAATTTTTAAAAATATAATCTTATAGACAAGGATTGGAAATACCTAAGAGCTGTCGTTTGACAAAATTTTAGGGATTATTCACATGAGAACGACCAACATGTAAGCGAATATTCGTCGACATTTTTTTCACAAGCGAATTTTTAATTCGTCCAAAGAAGAATGATTTTTGACGTTATTAAGTTAAATTAAAACGCGCGAACATTTTGGTTGTTGTGAGTGTTGATAATGTGGAATGTGGACACTGGACAGAGTGACAGTAGCAACTAGAATTTCGCGACGTATAAATATGTTTACCCAAATTTATTTATATCTGAAAATAGGGCTTGAAACGTGTTTCTAAAATCACTTTTTTCATTCATTTCTTGTTCGTTAGTCGTTCTCATGTTAATAGTCCTTAAGACGAAATTCTTTGGTAAGTAAAAATTATTACTTTGGGTGAATTTCAGAAGATATAAAAAAGGCTGTTTGTTTTATAAAATTTTTCTCTCAACTTATATGAAATTCAGTCTTTAAAAGTTGCACATCAAGCTGATTTTAAAATTTGTAAGTATTGGTTTCAAGGCCAAAGTTTACAACAGTAAGAAAGCAGTTGGTGGCTCGCAGCGTTAACTAATTTGCCTATTTTTTCCTCTGCCTGAGAAGAGACTTTTCGTGAAGATTTTAAAAGTCAAAGAAAAATATATTAACTGCGAATTAATTATGAATATCAAATTCTTTTATTTTTATACTAGCTGACCCTGCAGACTTCGTTCTGCCTCAATCGATAAATAAAAGCTCTAAGCTTTGGTATCCCGCTACTACTCTTCCCGCTACTACTCTACCCGCTACCCTCTACCCGTTAACCCAATACCCTCTACGTGGTACCCGCTTTGCGCTACCCCAGTAACCGCTATGATTGTCCCCCTTATTTGCTGATTTTCACGTTAGATTGGCCCAAAAAATTGATTTTATTCAGGCTATATCTAAAGTGAAAATTTTATAAAAATTCATTGAGGATTGAGCGGATATAGAGTTCCTACCGGACATACAAACTTAACAATGCAGCTCAAATTATATGCAGAAACTTGATTTAAGGTCTTGAAGTTCTCTGTGCTCTCGCAGAGTTTTCCAAGTTCCCAATCAGAAATTTTGCATTTTTCCATTTGAAAATCAATGCACTTACAATAAAATGGAATTTTCCTTTTGAAAATCAAAAAGTTTTCTGAGTTTTTCATAAAGAGCTTTCTATTTTTCATTCGAAAACCCATTTTGAAATTTTCCAGTTTTCCATTTGAAAACCAATGCACCTACAAATAGATGCAATTTTCCCTTTGAAAACCAATAGGTTTTCTGAGTTTTGCATCAAGAACTTTCTATTTTCCATTCGAAAACCCATGTTGAAATTTTCCAGTTTTCCATTTGAAAACCAATGCACCTACAATTAGATGCGATTTTCCCTTTGAAAACAAATGAGTTTTCCGAGTTTTTCATCAAGAACTTTGTATTATCCAATCGAAAACCCATTTTGAAATTTTCCAGTTTTCCATTTGAAAACCAATGCACCTACAATTAGATGTAATTTTCCCTTTTAAAACCAATGGGTTTTCTGAGTTTTGCATCAAGAACTTCCTATTTTACATTCGAAAACCCATTTTGAAATTTTCCAGCTTTCCATTTGAAAACCAATACACCTACAATTAGATGCAATTTTCCCTTTGAAACCCAATGGGTTTTCTGAGTTTTGCATCAAGAACTTCCCATTTTCCATTCGAAAACCCGTTTTGAAATTTTTCATTTTTCGATTTGAAAACCAATGCACCTACAATTAGATGCGATTTTCCCTTTGAAAACAAATGAGTTTTCCGAGATTTTCATCAAGAACTTTCTATTCTCCAATCGAAAACCCATTTTGAAATTTTCCAGTTTTCCATTTGAAAACCAATGCACCTAGATACAATTAGATGCAATTTTCCCTTTGAAAACCAATGAGTTTTCATGAAGAAGTTTCTATTTTCCATTCTAAAATTTTACAGTTTTCCATTTGGAAACCAATGCACCTGCACTTACATGCGATTTTCCCTTTGAAAACCAATATTCATAATGCGAAATTTTCATGCACGTAGATTGTGGAAACTTTTTAAAATATCGATGTTAAAATTTTCTTTTGCATAGAAAATCGTGCCCAAGAATTCGCGTGTAAACATTGTTTTGGTCCAAAAGCTTAAGTAGGTGTTCAGCCTTAAATATAATAAGGAAGAATGAAAAGGAAATGAAATGAAATGAAATGAAATGAAAATAGAGACATTTCAAAAAATTGATGTCGCCTGTCACTCTGTCAGTTTCCTGAATTCAAAAACAAAATTTCGGGTAAGTAAAATCAAAAATCAATGTTTTTTCCTATTAATACGGGTATTTACGTAACGAGATAATTTTCTACTTTGCGGAAAAAATAGAAAATTCTGCAAAAGATTTAAATGAACATCCCAGCAGAAAATAGTTGCGTAAACAAGGGAAACAAAAAGCTGTTTGTTAAACGTCAAAGTGAATTTGTTCAATTCACGTCATTCGATAATTTATGTTAAAGTGATTTTTTTTATTCTAGTTACATTTTAATTTTTGCTCTTCAAGATGCCAAGAAGTAGTTTTAAAACAAAATTCATTCAATTGTATGAACAAATCACTTCAGTTGGAGAAAAGATGAAATGAGCAATTAAACGTCAAAATAAACGTCATAAATTTTATCAGGTTTTTTTTCTGCAGTTTCTGCTTCAAATTTGTGAGATAAAATTCTACGATTTGCAGAAAATGTTTTGTATGGGAAACCACAGTACACAGAATACAAGGTATTATATTGCGCATCTGTCAGAAATCAAAATGACAGAAGTGAGGAAAGGCACAAAAAGAAATTCCAAAAATTTCAGATCCAATGTCAAATTCGTCAAGGGAAAAAAAATGGCTGATATGTTTAGTAAATGATACAGACAGAGACAGAAATCTAAAGTTTTGTTCTTTTCTTTTTACTTTTCTTTTATTATGACATTTTGGATCTGAAATTTGACATAATATGCGCGAACTTAAGAAGAAGAAATTTGGGAATATAATACCTTGTATTCTGTGTACTGTGGTTTCCCATACAAATTTTGACAGCTCATTTCTAGCGATAGAAAATTCTACGGTTTCTACGGTTTCTATGGGGTTTCCGCGTTTACGTGAATACCCCTAATATTTATTCCTTTTACTTTCAGAATATCCTACTGCACATTCAGTGCACCGAAGAAGAATTTGGGTACATTTATAAAGTAAGACTTTTGTTTGTTTATTGGTTTATCGACTACAAACATACAACCGACAAACAAACAAAAGTCTTACTTTATATATTAGTATAGATAAGTGAAGTAAGGTAATTTTACGGTTTTAAACGCAATTTCTTTCGAAAATAACAATTTGTAAACAAATCTACACATGATCTTTCTACTGCAAGAATTTTTCAGTAACTGAACAAATTTGTAAAATTTTTTGATTTAGTGAAACACAAACTTACAAAAAAATATGAATTTTAACAAATTTGTACTTGTACGCTACAAAGAAAATTAACTTTTGGTGAAACTGAAATAGTGAAATTTCTACAAATTTCCCTTTGTAAGCAACAAATACAATTTTGTAATACAAAAATTTTGTGAAACAGAAAAAATCGTTTTTTCCACAAACTTGTTAAAAAAATGCTTGTAATCTACAATTTGTAAGTTGGTGAAATAGACCACAGGTCGAGCCAAGGCCTCACCCAACAAACATCTCCAGCCAGCTCGGTCCCTAGCTTACTGTCTCCAGTTTCGCACGCCAAGTTGGTTCAGGTTCTCTACCACCTGTGTGCTACACCTGAGTCGCGGTCTTCCTCTTCTTCGACGTCCTTCCGGGTTGGATTCGAAGACTACGAGCCGGAGCATTATTTTCCATTCGCTCAACATGACCCAACCACCTAAGTCGTTGGACCTTAACTTTTCTGGCTAGGTCAGTGTCGCTGTACATCTCGTACAGTTCTTGGTTGATTCTTCGTCTCCATTCTGGATTAATACAGACAGGACCAAAAATCACTCGAAGAATTTTTCTCTCAAAGCAGCCCAAAGCGTTTTCATCAGCTGTCATGGTTCATGTCTCTGCACCATACATGAGGACCGGGATGATAAGGGTTTTGTAGAGTGTCACTTTAGTTGTTCTGGAGAGGGCTTTACTACTTAATTGCCTTCTAAGTCCAAAGAAGCAGCGATTGGCAAGAGTGATTCTTCGTTTGATTTCAGCGCTGGTGTTGTTGTCTGAGTTGATAGCGGATCCCAGGTAGACAAAGTCCTTAACTACCTCGAAGTTCAATCTGTCTATGTTGACGTTTGCTCCGAGACGTCAATGTTGGCAGTCCTTTCTTGTTGACAGCATTAACTTGGTCTTGCCCTCGTTGACCGCTAGACCCATCTTCCTGGCCTCCGTCTCAAGACTCACAAACGCTCCACTGACATCACGCTGTGTTCTTCCAATTATGTCAATGTCATCTGCGTATCCTAGTAGCTGGATGGACTTTTAAAAGATTGTGCCTCTGGTGTTGACGTTGGAGCTTTGTACAATCTTTTCAAAAATTATGTTGAAGAAATCGCATGACAACGCATCGCCTTGTCTAAAACCTTTTTTGACAACAAAAGCGTCCGTTAGGTTTTTTCCGACCATTATGGAACAGCGTGAGTTTTCCATTGTCATCTTACACAGACGGACGAGTTTTTCTGGGATGCCAAAACTAGACATTGCTCTATAGACGATGGTGGACTTTCCGGGTCTGAAGCCACACTGATAAGGACCTATCAGGTTGTTGACGAAGGGCTTCAAAAGTTCACACAGCACGGCAGTCAAGTTCTTGTAGGTGATTTTAAGGAGACTTAGACCTCTGTAATTGGTGCAGTTCAGGGGATCTCCTTTTTTGAAGATAGGGCATACGATGCTGAGGTACCATTCATCGGGCTTGCTTTCCTCCGACCAAATGTTGCAGATGAGCTGGTGCATGCTCAAATCATCTCCATCTGCTTTGTACAGTTTGGCGGCTAGCCCGTCTGCTCCAGCGGCTTTGTTTGACTTAAGTTTAGATATCTCTATCTTCACTTTATACATGTCGGGTGGGTGGAATTGTTGGCCTTCTGCACCCAAATTGAATGGTTCTGTATTGCTGGCGGAGTTTTGCTCGTCATCGCCATTCTACAGCTTGGTATAAGCCCTGGAGGTTTGTTTCACGTTTATGTTTATGTAAAACTTTCAAACCTCTTTCCTGTTGTGACATCCCTCTATCTCCTCGATCGCGCGCTTCTCATGCTCCCTTTTTTTCTTTGTATGCTTTGTATACCTCTTGTTTAGCTGCGTGTGCTCGCCGGCACTCATCGTCAAACCCGGGGTTTCGTTGTGTTGGCCGTGTAAACCCAAGTACTTTAGAGGCGGCATCTCTGATGGCTGCTTGGCAGTGCTGCCACTGGCTCTCTATATTTTGTGCTGGCAGCAAGGGACTTCTGAGTAGATTTTCGGAGACACGATCGGAAAAGGATCTAGCAATCTCTTGCGATTGAAGCCGTTTGACGTCGAAATTCCTCCTAGCATTTTCTTGTGTTGGCCTTGATCGGGATATCCGCATTCTTACTTTGGCTACAACAAGGGCTACAACAAGGTAGTGGTCCGAGCCGATGTTGGCACCTTGGAATGTGCGGACATCTTGCATGCTTGAGAAGTGTCGTGCGTCGATCGCAATGTGATCAATCTGGTTGACTGTTGATTGGTAAGGAGATATCCATGTTCCCTTGTGGATATCGAGATGTGGGAAACGCGTACTTGCTACCATTACGTCTCGCCCCACAGCGAAGTCGATTAGCCTAAATCCGTTATCGGAGGTGGTGTCGTGTAAGCTATGTCGTCCGATTATTCCACCAAAGATTTCTTCTCTACCCAGCTTAGCATTAAAATCTCCAAGGACGATTTTAATGTCATAGCCAGGGCATTGCTCATAGATCTTGTCGAGGAGCTCGTAGAACCTGTCTTTGGTGTCGTCATCCTTTTCCTCAGTGGGGGCGTGAGCACAGATGAGGCATATGTTGGTGAATTAAGCCTTGATGCGGATTATAGTGATGCGCTCTTTCAATGAGTTGAAACTCAAGATCTTCCTCCTTACTCGAGTCCCGTCCCGACTACAAATCCACATCGCCGTAGTAAATATCGCAGTTCTTCATTATTCGTAGGCCCTGACCATCCCATCGCATTTCTTGGATGGCAGTTATATCTGCTTTGTAGCAGTCAAGGGCTTCCACTAGTTGTTCGGCTGCACGTGGTCTGTTAAGGGACCTTGTAGTGAAATGAAACACGCTTAAGGTTTGGATGAGAACTGACTTTAATTAGAAAATTATAAATGACATCAGTTAACAAGAATGAGAGAAGAAGAATGAGAGAAGATCAGAATGACACTAATGATCATTAACTTTCTACAGACCTAACATTCCAAGTGCAAAACCGAAATTCGTTGTCCTTAAATCGTTTGCGTGGGTCGTCATCATTAATTCTGTCCGTATCCGAGGCTTGTTGGTGGTTCGCAACTAAAACTTTTCTACGTAGCCGGGAAGTCACCCCGACGTACAACCCCCAACCTGGAGTACCAGGTACTTGATGTGACTCCAAGTACAGAGACGGAAAAACCGCTCCTTTTACGACCTGGGTTTCAAATAAGTTGAAGTAGCCCGTAAAGGTGTTCACCAAGTAGTTCGGCCTAACTGGAACTGAGGACGCCACCGTTGATTCCAAAAAAGAAATTCATCTGCTGCCGTGCCTCATGGGAAGTGCCTTGGTGGTAACGCTCCTTCGTTGTGGGGTAATTAGTAGTAACAGCCTACTCCGCTTTGACCTGTCGACCATGGGAGGCCCTTCTGCGAAAACAAGTTTCACGATCGCATAGCTCTAAGCATCCTAGTAGTAGTTACCGTAAGCCGCTCCGCCACGTCAAGGCTTACCCCATGGAGTATAGCATCAGTATGTATAATATGTACCTACTTTATCTCCTGTAAGCTGTAAGATTAGTCTAATTTGTTATGCCTTCGAGTTAGTGTTCATTAATTTAAAAAAAAAAACTTAAAAAAGCAAAATGTTTTATTTAAAACAGCCAGAATTTAAAAAAACAGAATTTTGGTGACGAAAATGCAAATTTTGAAAATCAGAATTTTCGATTTAAAAGCAGAATTTTGAAACCAGAATTATGATCCTAATGTGACCCTTGCTCTTTATAATTGCCTAGTTCGTCCTCACCTTGAATATGCTTCGCAGATTTGGACTCCTTATTATGAGGTTTATATTGATAGGTTGATCGCTCCTCCAAATGCAAACGTTGTCTCAAAGAAGGACTAATAATGATATTGTTTTCCTTCATCAACTTATTACTGGCGTTACAGATGCACCAGACCTTCTCAGTGCTATACTTTTTAACTATCGGGGAGGAGGCTATCACCTTCGTAGCATTGATCTTATTAATGTCCCAAGACATAGGACCAATTATGGAATGCATGAACCCTTGACACGGATGAGTAGGCTTTTGAATTGTAATTCAGATGTCATTGACCTGCACTTTACTAAGAATAAACTTAAGACTATACTTAAAACCAGTGAGGCACGCCAATAAATGTTTTTTTTTTGTTTAATTTTGTATTATTTTTCATTTATTTGTATTTGTATATTGACAAGTGTCTTCTACACGCTTATTTACTTTTTTACTTTGTTTTTTTAATGCTTTTATAAATTTTTGACTTTAAAATGTTTGTTTTTTTAAATTTTTGTACTTTTTTCTTTTTCTACTGCTTGTAAAATGACGTGGGAATTTAAAAAAATTACCTGCTCCCAAAATTAGTACATGGTGGCCCCGTCTGCTGAAAAAGTTTTCAATAATAGAAGAACAAGTTAAGGTGGAAGAGCACGAATTCGAAGTAGTGTGATCCATCAATTACCTTGGGTCAGTAACTATTTAAATCCAAAAATCCTATTACAAATTACATACTTCGAAACTGCTGCTGCATAAGACTATAGTCTTACCAGTACTCAATTACGGATCCGAGTTCTGGGTGCTTAGCCAAAGGCACTCAGAACTCAGCCGCGTTCGAGAGAAAAGTTCTATGGAGAGTAGTTGCCCCGTTTGTGAGAAAAGACAATTCCGGAGACGATATAGCACCGCGAAGCAGACTTGAGGACAAAAATTTAGCTACGTAGATTCCGGTAAAATTCGTGGCAGGAGACCAAATTTGTACTGGAAGGATGGCGCAGACCAGTACGCTCGGGATACATGGAAGAACTTGCTGAAGAAGGCCTTATTAATAATAATAAATAATTAAATAATAATTAATAAATTTTGAGTTTGAAAATTTATTGTTTTTAAACTATTCGTTAAAACAATTTAATTTAAAAACAAAGTGAAAGAAGAAGTTTTTGGCTTTTCAGAAAGGTATAGCACGGTGTTGTAAACGAAGCCGTTGATTTTTAATATTTTTTTTTACAAAATAAGTCAATTTTTCAGAAAATTGACCCTGCCGACTAAACGGGGGGGGGGGGGGAGGAATAGACCCCCCCCCCCCCCCCCCTCCCATACGATTTTTTCTTGTCTCAACTCAACGTACACGCTCTAGCTTTTTGGCACAACGCTCGTGAATCACCCTGTATATGTTCGTAGACATCGGTAAATAGTTTTTTGTTCAGCTAGTATTTGTGTATTGTTACATAAAAATACTTCGTCTCTGTAATTCACACTGCTCATTTACCCTATAAAAAAGAGCTGAAGAGAGAGCGTTTTCGCTCTGAGCAGATCTTCACGGGAGACCTTATATACATTTTCAACGTCTTTTCGAACTTAATGGAGCTCTGTTGGAACGCTGATCCTAATTTGTTATGCCCTTGTGCTTATTATTTATTATATACATATGTCGCCTTCGTCCATAAAATGACAAATTTTGAATACAAATAATTTTAGATTTGACATATGTACATATGTATGTACACAAATTTCAATTATTGAAATTGATCAGATTTGTTCATATTTATATGTTGTGAAAAAAGTATGATTTTTTAAAATTGGCATCAATTGTGATTTGAAAAGTATACATTTTGTTTCTTCTAAACCTTCTACCCCTATTCATCTTTAGCTTAGAAAAAAAAAATAAGAAAATCGGTCAACCGGTTTGGCCGGCTAGGCCCGCTTCACACGACGCTAGTTTTCCTGCTTGATATGCTTGCTAGCTATCGTGCTATATAGAAAATGACGTCACTGCGCGCTCCACTGCTAGCTGCGCTGCTATATTTCGATGATAGAACAGGAGCAATTTTTCTTGCTAGTTTTGCTGCTAGATTTTCAAAGACGTCAATTGGAAAAACTTTTTTAGTGAACTGCCATTTTACCCCTGCAGTATGTAACGAACTATACTTTTTACTTTGTTTGTTTTTAATCAAATAAATAATTTGATTTTTTCTTAAAATAAAATAACAAGTATACGCTAGTGTGAACTTTTCTTAGGACTAACACTAACCCCTGAATAAAGCTTTATTAAGGCTTATTCAAGGTAAAACTTTAACAAGAACTGTTTACCGGTGGTATGTTGCCAATATTTCTTCACTCTGACATAATTCCCTTTCACCACCTACCTGTTTGGAATCGAAACGCTACAGGTCGTTAAGACCATCCATGACAGGTGAAGCAAAAGGGGTTGTCCACTTTCTACGCAACGGGTAGGCCTGCTAGCACTCGCTCATCCTAGCTCGTCGATGTGGTGGGATCTTGTTGCTAAAAAGGGACAACTCCTTTTGTTTCACCTGTCATGGATGGTCTTAACGACTTGTAGCGTTTCGATTCCAAACAGGTAGGTGGTGAAAGGGAATTATGTCAGAGTGAAGGAATATTGGCAACATACCGCCGGTAAACAGTTCTTATTAAAGTTTGAATAAGCCTTAATAAAGCTTTATTCAGGGATTAGTGTTAGCCCTAAGAAAAGTTCACTCTGGCGTATACTTGTTATTTTATTTTAAGAAATAATCAAATTATTTATTTGATTAAAAAGTAAAAACAAACAAATAAAAAAGTATAGTTCGTTACAAGTATATATTAGTTTTTATTATATTTATTATCCTTTCAAAACAGGAAAAAATGTGTAAATTTAGTGTTTGTATATTTAGTTCTTTGTAATGTAATGATTTTCTTTGTGAAAATATGCTTAAATAAATATCCAATTGTTGTTCTAATTTGTTTTTGTATTTGTGATATTGAAAGTGAAATTGTCAGATTGTGTGCTCTGAATTTGTTTAAACATTTTCCTTGAAACAAATAGTAAATTTCCCTTGGAATTAAAAGCATTTAGACCCGTTTGCTCATTCTCGAAACATAAATCTTTGTTCAACTTAAAGATTTCATTTTTATATGGGACGTTCCGGAATTCGATAAGTTCTACATAAAATCCTCATATTTAAAACGAACTTTATATAGAACATAAATTTATGATCCGAATGAGCAAATGGGCCTTAATAATAAAAAACCCAAAAAGGCACATGCAGAGCAACACTGAACTGCTTCAAACGGAGCTGTGAAAATAGTAAGTATACGCCATACAACGTAATTTTTTAAAGAAGAAAAAATAATTCAAATCAAGAGTTGAAATTGAAGAACAATTTTTAATCGCAACTCGAAAAATAGGACAAGATAAGTTTGAATCAGAAAGAGGCAAGTTTTGTACCTACAACAAGATTGTGTTGAGTTCTCCAAAAATTCTTTTAGATTAAAAAATATTTTTATCATCTTGGCGTTGTCGAACAAATTTTGGAAAGCTTACTGCATTAAAATTTTAACCATGAATCAGTTCACGTCCACATACCGCGCGGAAATAGTTACAATGTTCATTAAATGTAATCGTGTAGTTGTTGGAACACAGCGTGCGTATCGTCAAAAGTATTGCGTTCTATCGGAGCCTAAAAGTTACACTATCTATTCCTCGCTTCGAATTTCGGGAATAACGTATTTGACGCAAACCGTCTGCATTCAAATTGACCACGTCCTTAAGTTCCCAGGACCCGTGGAATTGAAAGAAGGGGCGGGCGGGAGGGATATTGACTGGCAAACGATATCGTTTCAAGCAATAGAGACAACATTATTTTATGAAGACAGAGAAAAAAATCTTCTGAAAATTTCAAATTAAATGTTGATCCAGCCTTGTTCATGGATCGCATCCTGCAGTGTTTTCCTGCAATATAACAGATCCACTAAATTGCACTACGGCGGATACTTATTTACAAAAAATGCTAGCCACTGTATTCTGTTCTATCATTTCATTTTTCACTTTAATATATCATTGCTTCATATTGAGGGAATTTAAAATATGTTTTCGTATAGTTTGACAAACGACAAACAAGTCAAAAAAAATTTCCTGAGCACACTTTAATGTAAAAGTGTCAAAAAAAAGAGACTACCCTATTAAAAATGTAGTTCGGAGTAAGCCCGTATGATACTACATTTTTTTCTCTATTTTTTCACCATTAAAAATGAAACAAGAAAGAGTAAGCATTTTCTTACCTGTATTAGTGCTATGGACCACCGTCTATTTTAAACTTTAAATTATTGAAATAGTGGAAAATAAAATAAAAGTATAGATACAGTCTCTAGCAGTTATTTTTTTTAATAAGTATCCGCCGTAGTGCAATATAGTGGATTTTTTATATTGCAGGAAGGTACTGCAGGATAAGATCCATGAACAGGACTAGATCATAGTATTTCAACTCATTTACCGTATATTTTACGTTTAAATTTTAATTTAATTTTAATTCTACAAAATTACAAAAAATAACGGATTTTGACAACTTAACAACATTATATTTGATATTGCCAGAAGATTTCTTTCTCCGTCTTTATAAAATAATGTTGTCTCTTTTTGTTGAAACTGACATTTTCATATTATTAATGCGAAATAAATGAAGAAAAAATGTAGTATCATACTGGCTTTAAATTTTTAATAATTTTTTTTTTGATAATTTCCCATTAATTACAGTAGTAAGTACACACTCGTACTTATAGAGAAATAAGGTAAGGAAATGCTTACTCTTTCTTGTTTCATTTTTAATGGTGAAAAAATAGAGAAAAAAATGTAATATCATACGAGCTTCTGAAAACAAAATGTTTAAAATTTAGATTAATGCTTTCAAGTATAATGTTTTTTCTACTTCGTGGAAGCTTTGATATAGATCAGGATAATAATGTCATATCTGGAATCTTCCTCTCTTTAAAACGGGGTCAACTACTCTCCGGAAAGCTTACATTCCACGATTTGTATTCCTACACAAATTAATATATGCAATACTTAAGCAATACTTAGTAAAAGCTTGCTGTCAGTTTTACTCCTTGTTGGAATTATATTGATGATCCTCGAAAAGTGTCGATCATTCCCAGTCAAAAATCTTTTCCATGCGATGCGTTTTGGTTCATTTTCCATTTTCTGTATTTTTTTATTATTTTATTTAATTCTTTTAAAACATTCACTTTCCGTATTGTTCCAACTCTAGCTCTAAATGTTGTAGCACCTTATATGTTTGCTCTTCAAATGTAATTGTTTCAAGTCAACTGGCAACCATAGAAAGCAAGATTTCTTTTTTCATACTTTTTCATGTCTCATTCTTCTGAGTCTGAACTCTGAAGTGAGAAAAATAACAAGCCCAGCTCATGGGTCTTTCTTTAAATATGCGTGAATTTCAGCTTTTGCTTTTCGTTTTGCGGATATTTGTTCAAAACGCTGATGTCGTCAAATTTTTCTACATCGCCTTCGCCCATTCGATTTACTCTTCAGTCTTTAAGAGAGCGCTACTGATAGAAGACAGTTTGCGTTCGTATCTGTATGTTAAATCGTGCAAAGTTAGTTGCGCTAACAAATGTTGAAATTGAGGTGCGAATATTTCAAAATTCCAATCCGATACTTTTGTTCGATCACTTAAGATTCATCCAATGTGTTTATTAAAGTTCATAACCTCTTCTATTCAAAAAACATAAAAAAAACTCCTTAGGAAAGGTTTCTTAATTATGATTTGTTTATAAATCTACCCAAAAACTCAAACAAAGATGATATATGATTGTGTTGTTTAAATAAACGAGTTCGGTATAAAATCACTTTTTCCAAAATTTCAACTTTTGTTGTCAAAATCAAAATTTAAGTGCGGAAGTTGAATATCAGCTAAAAACCACCTGCAAGACAAGAATTAAGTAATACGTGCACACAATAATTACGAACGTAATTTGGTGACAGAACAAAGTTTTTGTCAGCACATCATTTCGGTCTCAGGTAAGTGCTTCTTGAGCGTCATTAAAAAAAAAATGTATTTCCGTCAGTTGACAGGGCTTTAAATAGTGTGCGTGTAAGCCATTCAATTATTGTTAAATTTCGGTGCTCAGCACTTTTTCGGTATCCTATCTGAAATATATGTATGTAGTACCTACATACATTATAATATTTACAGTATGTAAAAAACAACCAAAAAGATGCTGATATAAGTTGTTACCTGCCTACCAAATAGTAAATAGAAAACAAGAAGCTTCATAAGCAGAGTCAATCAGTTGTAGTTGTGCATACATTCAGTATTTCAGGAGCGGAGGTATGGGAGGAGGTACAAGAGCGACTGATCTACAAGAACTCCAAGTTTAATGTGATAGCTCCAAAATATTTTGTAAAGTTTAGATCTTTATTCACCCACCAAGTATTGTATCGTTTGATATAAGGTTGACTAAACTTTAACCTAAAAAAATTTAATATTTAAAATAGTTTGTTATAACTTACAATTTGTATACAACGTTTGAAGATGGATGCTTTGATTTGAAGCGCCTCTTTCTTGCTTCTCATACATAATCCTCTACTGGTTACTATAGTCTTGATCAGATAGCTTTCCATCGGAAATTTTTCGTTTATTTTCCGTCTACCATTTTTTTTTCTTTTTGGTGGGATGGTTTTTATTTTTACCTTTTAATTTTCAAGGACTAGTTTCATGATTCATGATAATAACTACCTTTAAGTGATTGGTTACAATACACTTGAAAAAAAGAACCCGAAACGAATATGTAAACGCAACCAAGGTTTTCTCCTTTACAGATACAAATAAAGTGCAAATTAATCATCGATGATTTATGTTTATATGTAGGTCTGCCAGCGAAAGTATTTGAGCCAATGAAAATTACTTAAGTCATCATGTTGATGGTAACAAATTTTGTTACTTTTGGTAAACAATTTTAACGAAGAACTAGACAAGATCGTTTTAGTCATTTTGTTATGGTTATTTGTTAACAATTTCAAATCAATGCATATCTCATAATTAAGATTAGACGTGTACATTGTTTATAGTAGATCACAATTTTTTTGCAACCCTAAAATTTCAGTTTTTATAATAAGTGAATTTTGTGGGACTTGCACTTTTTAGAGTAGATTCCTAGTATAAGGCTTTTGTCTTGCAAGTGATCTGAAAAGAAATCTATTGAGTTTACAGCATCGAAAATGCTTATTCCTTTAAAATAATTAATAATTAATCAATTTATCAAATTTTTTCTAAATAGATCGCTTTAGTACTTATTATGTCTTTTTAATTTTTCGCTGTTTTAAAATTTATTGAATCATTTGTAATTAAAATTCAGTTGCACAGAAGTAGGTTTCGACTTGGATCAAACGGATTTCAAATGTTTGCAAATCGAATCCACTCTTTTCACAACATATTCACCTTATTGCAAATCAAATTCACCCGTTCTCAATCATTTATGAATTATGAACAACGAAAATGAGGTTCAATTCCATTCAATAAAGTTTACGTTTATGTACAGGGTGTTTCCTCATTAGACTTTTATCCTATTCGGGAAAAGCATTAAACCCAAGGAAAAGTCATGGTTTGATTCAATCTGTAAAGAGGTTATCAGGGAAAAAGAAGTAATGTTCCGGTGTTTTAGAGCCAACCCAACTGAGGAAAACCGGAACAAGTTTAAACAAGCGAGGAAGGCCTGCAATGCCCATGCCCATATTCGTCGGACCAAATTTTTACATAACCCAAAATTAAGACAAAAAATACTGCAATGTTCCAAAGGTAGTAAGAATTTTTGGTCTTTTGTAAAAAAAATATGAAGAATTCTTCTTCTTTCTCAGTCCCTGCACTTTTTGACAATGACACTCCAGTTATAAGCTCTCGCGAAAGCTTACCTTTTTGCTAGGCAGTTCGCCTCCAACTCTTCGCTTCCAGAGAGTGTCATGACTCCTCCAGCTTTTGAGCGCGTCAATGATTCCATGGGACAAATCTTCTTCCGCACTCGTGCTGTGGCGAGAGTCCTAAAGGATCTCAACATACATATACATGTTGCAAAACAGCATTTGTCCAGCCAATACCAAAAAAAAGGCGAATCTTCTTCTCCCTCCAATTATCGACCGATTGCATTTACGTCCCTTCCTTCTAAGGTCATGGAAACGCTGATAAACTATCAGCTCAAGAAATAGCTCGAAGATCGAAAGCTTCATAATGACCGGCTGTACGGCTTTCGCAGCAACAGGTCCACTGGTGATCTGATGGTTTATCTCACCGAACAGTGCAAAAAATCTTTACATCGTTTTGGAGAAAAAGATTGTTGAACTTGATATTTCAAAGGCATTTGATAAAGTCTGGCATCTTGCTCTTTTATCGAAAATGCGTGCTTTCGGTATCGACGAATTCCTCCTTAATTGGATTAGAAATTTTCTTTCGAACCGTTCAATACAAGTTGTATACTGGGCGGATTCAAGTCTGAAACCCACAACATAAATGCTGGTGTGCCAAAGGGCTCCGTTTTGTCTCCGACCCTCTTTCTCATTTTTATAAATGATCTCTTGTCTGTAACTTCTAATCCAATAAATTGTTTCGCTGACGATAGTACCCTTAGCTTTTCTTATTCGTTCCCAGACTCACATCCCTCCTCTTTGGATGTGGAACTGCAACGGCAAAATATGATAAGCTCATTAAACTCTGACTTAAACAGCATTGTATAATGGGGAATACAAAATCGCGTAGAGTTTAATGCTTCGAAAACCCAATGCTGGCTTGTATCTTTGAAGCGAGATATACCTACCTTCCCTGCCACTATCTTTCATCAATGAGACCGAACATCTCGAGATTCTTAGTATGTGCATCACTGACCACCTTTTGTGGAATGAGCACATATGCGATGTTGACAAAAATTCCGCAAGATGTTTGGGTTTCTTAAGACGGTGCAAGAAATTCTTCTCCCCGTCTGATCTGGCTACTATCTATAAGATTTATATCCGTCCAAAGCTTGAGTACGACTCTCATCTCTGGGCTGGTGCTCCAGCTTCATACTTAAGCCTCTTGGATGGTATTCAAAAAAGAGCCCAACGAATGATCAGTGATAGAGACATCACTGCGTCATTCCATTCGTTAGATCACCGTCGTAATGTTTCATATCTCTCTCTATTCTATCGTTACATCTACGGTAAGTGCTCTAGAGAAATAGCCAGTTGCATTCCTCCCCTCAAGCATTTCACCCGTAATACTCGCGCTTCTGGGAATGCCCATCAGTTCACCCTCGAGCCCAACTTCGGACGTACTCTCAAGTATAGAAAATCATTCTTTAGCCGTACTACGCGAATTTGGAACTCTCTTCCACACTCTGTCTTTCCCAATCATTACAATGTTCAGGAATTCAACTGGAAACACGTTTGGACATTTTAATTTTTAATGAAACTTACTTTTTTAACAGTAAAATAAAACACATGTACAATGTACATATAACACACTGTGTACATGTACACTTTGAACAAAAAACAATTTTAAGAGTCACCTTACAGCTTTGCTAAGAAAGACATGTTGATAACAAAGTTAATTCTTCACTAAAGAATTTGATTGTGCATAGTTTCAACATCTCAAAAGGCTTGCTTACGAAATTCTTAAATAATAAACGCCCGACTCATACCAACTCAAAAGATCTATATTTTAAAATGTCGTTTTTATTTGGAATTCCGATTTCTGATCACAAAGGTATCAGATATTACAAGTGTCATATTTAATGGTTTTTGAATGTAGTCTTTCGATTCCAAAAAGTGCTCAATTTTAATTCCGAATATGAGAACCATTCTGAATAGAAATAATAAACGACACACGTAAGATATATGTAGTAATAAATAGTTACCTATATCTACGTACGGAATTCACTTAAATTGAATGTGAATACCCTCTTATTACAATGTTCTCAAGTACAAAGAAATTGAGTATTGGATAGACGTCAATCTTAAGCAAAGCAAACCCAAATCATTTCAAAAAAATTAATCGAAAATTTGAATCTTCATAACATACATACATACATTGTATGTATCTATTTAAAAATTCATATCACGTTCGAGAAAACCTGCCAAAAGAACAAGCAATATAGGTACAATAGCCACGTTTATTGATTTTAAAAGTCCAAATGTATTAAGTCTCTGTTGAAGATAAACCATTCCCAGTGGAAAAAATGTAGATTTCTTGTTAAAGTTTCGCACATTCATTTACATAATTCTACTAATAAGATGGATCGGTGTCATAAAATTGGGTCACAATAAAAGGTTAAAGCCGGAGACTAGATCGATGACATTAATATGAATAAAAGGTACAGAGGTGAAATTCTTGGATCTTATTACATTAATAAGAAATTTATGAAATATGAAATACCTCTTTTTTTCTATTTTAAGTAAATTATTAATGCACTTATGTTTTTTTTTTGTTATTTTGAATACCAACACTTACCTAATTAAACCGTAAGAACAACAATCGAAAAACTGTAAAAATCATAAGGTCGGTCTTTAAACTTTAATTAACATATTTGAGAGAAACGTTCACATCATTCTTTTTTCGTATAAAAATATGCATTTGGCTTAAACATGTTTCTTTATGTACCAAAACGATTCGTGCACAGGTAGGTCGATACAAATTAGAAAGTAAAAGGAATTTATTGAATGACACTATTCACTTGAAAATTTTTTTTGACGGACTTGTATTCTCGAAAAACATTTTGAAGTGAAAGCGGTGGTAAAACCTGTTGACTTGTTGACAAAAAAAAAAATTAAAAATATGTTTGAATTAATATGCGTGTGCTTGATGATTAATATTGAAACTAACTTTGCTATCAGGACCTACATTTAAGAGTGAGTTTATCAAGTTCATGATCTATATCTTAACTTTTGAATTTTCACTATTCAGTTTCTTTTTTACATCATACAAACATTAACATATATTTCGCTGAAGAAAGAAAAAAAATGTAAGACATTGCAGTTATAAGCCAGCTTATAGTTATAAGCCAAGTTCATGGTAGCTCCGTATTTGGTAGAGCGCATAACTATTTAAAGCCTGTAAAATTGGTAAATCCAATTTCAATCAGTTCGTTTTTCATTATTAAACATTCATACGTCATACCCAATATTTAACCGTAACGTAGAAGAGGAAGGGGAGGGTAATTTGAGTTTTGACACCAAGCCAGGTAGTCAAAAGTATACTTTAAAGCTTAAACACTCTTCATGATTGCACGGTGTTAAAAATAAGATTAAAATTATCAATTCTTGGAAATCAATCCAATTGTCAAAAAATGGAATGGTGGTTTTCCTGGAAATCGAATTACCGGACAACGAAATCCCGGAAAATACTTTCCCGCACTACTTTTGCCCGTGTAACGGTTGTCCGGAAGAAATCCTACCTATTTTCATAAGAATCTAATCATTTTCGTCGCTCAAAGTTTTGAGAATTAAGGAGATCGAAATCTGGTACCTTATTCGATTTTTCTAACAACCCTGTATTAGGCCACACTCTTTTTCAAAGACAGAAATTTTATGAGACATCAAATGCTGAGAATCATGGAGAACGAAGCATTCGCTTTTTCGTTCAAATATTTCTGTATACTATACATAAGCAGTTGCTTTTTTGGGTAATCAGTTAGTTCCAGATTGCTCATGCTAGGGAGAGGACACCCCAATGCATTTTTTTGTTTACAAACAATAAAATAAAATACAAAGTCATAGTTTAGAATTCGCTCGAATTAGCTAATTAAATGACTACAAAAGTTGAACTTGTTAAAGTAATTAGACGGTTATATAATTATAAAATTCAGTATAATTTATTATTCAAAGATAGTGCGATGTTTAAAGTTCAGAGGTTGAGGAAAGAGTGAACAAATTATAAATTATAAAGTAAAAAATGGAATTAAGAATTGACATTAATATTGATTAGGTTGTAAGTAAAGAAGTATGGAACTGAGTATGATGTTATTTAGAACATTATTCTAACAAACTTGTTCCAGTATTATTCTTTGACCTTACGTTGGTGTTTGCAACTTACGTCCTTCAATTGTTGTTTAAGCTGTATGCAATGTTCTAATGAATTGTTAACAGCAAAATCCCAAACATTTTTGCCGAACATCATTTTATCTAAAATTTTTCAAAAAAAATAAAAATTTTTAATTTCTCCAAGAACTTGTTCTGCAATGCATAAACGAATTAAAACAATTTTTGAACTCAACCTAAAATCAAAAATTACAAAAACACTTTTTACCGGAACAAAAAAAGTAATTCCCAAGTAACAATTTATCTTGTATAAGGTCCGATTCCTGAATATTTAGAAGCAACCCAAGTAACAATTTAACTTCTATAAGGCTTAAGCGAAGCTATTTCATGATTTGTATCTTGCTTGTATGAAACCTTATACAAATATACATACGTTTGGCGCAAGTTATGCAAGCCATTGATTCTTTAAATCAATTATGACAAGGCCTTATATCAATTGATTTAAAGAAGTAATAGCTTCTCGGAAGAAATCTCTATAAGGTCTTATAATAGTTAATTTAAAGAAGCAATAGCTTCTTTCAAGAATTGCGAATAAGGCCTTACAACAGCTCGATACATATATATATTTAGAAGCAACCCAAGTAACAATTTAACTTCTATAAGGCTTAAGCGAAGCTATTTCATGATTTGTATCTTGCTTGTATGAAACCTTATACAAATATACATACGTTTGGCGCAAGTTATGCAAGCCATTGATTCTTTAAATCAATTATGACAAGGCCTTATATCAATTGATTTAAAGAAGTAATAGCTTCTCGGAAGAAATCTCTATAAGGTCTTATAATAGTTAATTTAAAGAAGCAACAGCTTCTTTCAAGAATTGCGAATAAGGCCTTACAACAGCTCGATACAGAAAGCAATAGTTTCTTTGAAACGGTAAAGATAAGGCCTTATGCAAGTTATTGCAAAAGTAGAGAAAAATTTATTTTCAACATAAATTGTTTTTCTTTTGCGATCCTCTGTTGTTCGCTGCTTTTATTTCTGATGTGACATGGGCATTCGGTTATTTTTATCATTAATTATATTTGTTTGTAAAATATTAGAGTTTACGAATTCCTTGATTTTGATGAAAATTCGTCCGAATTTCACAAAGTCATAATGATAATGAAAAAAATAAATGTTTTTTTAAAAATAAACAAATTCAAAAGAACAGAAAATTAAGACAAAAAAAACTTTCCTTAAAATTGAAAAAAAAGTGTTTTGTAAGTTTGATTGATCGAAGCAGAGAAACGGTTAATCGTATTGATGTGAAATTTTCACCAAAATCAAGAAAATTTTATGAGCTTTAATAATTAAGCCTCAAATTAGTTGTATCACTGAAAAGCACAAAATAACGGTAGTTTTTATGAAAAAGTTGAAAAATGCGTATTTTGGACCTTTTTTTAAAGTGATAGAAAAGATTGAAAAAAACAATATTTTTATTTTTTCAAAATGTTTTTGTGTAGAAAATTTAATGAATTTTTTAAATCTGTCTTTAGTTTTTTCGTAAGTCAATATTTAGCTGAGTTATTAGGGTCCAAAGTCAAAATTGTGTTTTTGCATGTAAACCCATTTTTTGATTAGAAACAAAAATCGCAGAGATCTGAACCAAACAGTAAATTATAGCCAGCAAAATTCTCAAATTGAATCTTAGATTGGTTGGATTGAAAAAAAAATTTCCGCTCATTTTATGGCAACTCAATGTTTATTTTTTTTTCGATTTTGAAATTAAGTGAACATTTTTTACGCTCAAGCAAAAACGACTAACTGTACTTTTTTAACTCAAAATAATTTGAAAAGAAAAAATGATAACCTTTGAAAAACTTTTTATTTCACTTCAATCCGACTTTTTTCTACTGAAATCCACTCCATTTTTGAGTTTTTTCAAGTGTTCCTTTAATTGTTTTGACTAGTGTAGTAATTTCGGAATAAATTTCCAAAATAGTGCTAAATCCATTTCCAAATTGTAGTAAATCCCGCAAGCAAAAATTTTCCCGGATTTCGTTATTCGGAATTCTTCTTTCCGGGCAGTCGTTATGAACCAGACAACCAGTTTGTTAATCGAAGTTAGGTTAAATCGCCAAAATTCGATGTTTTTACTGTTGAACATTCTCCCAAGTATCATAAAATGTATGAGTTTTAGGTGCACTTAATGAGTTTTTTCTTATCATTGTTTTGTTCAATAGGTACAAATAAGAAAACGTTATGTTTAATACGCATTGTTTGAAAGAAATAAACCTCAATGTCGAAATGTTGCTCGGGTAAGAAAAATTGAACACCATTTAAAATGGAATACTGGGAACCCTAAGAACATATCAACTCAATATTAATGTCGTTTCTAAGGTTAGTATTTCTTATTCACAGAGAAATTGATCTTAACATGGGTCAGGCTACACCTAGCCTTTTTTAAATCGTTTAAAGTGATGTCAAAGTTCAAAATCAGACTTTATTGTAAAATAATTTTTGTCTAAGAATATGACCAAGAGACACATCTTTACTATAGCAGACGAATTTAGTGAACCCTGTACAAGTATAGAAGACCTACTGCCCTAATTGGCCGGACGAGTAAGAACTGTCTTATAGTGTAAACAATAGTATTATTGTTGAAATAAAATGTTGCAGTCGTTGATACCATAACCATATATATACGCTGATTTCTATGTGGCCGGTTCAAAAACAAGTGTCTGCAAAATATTTTTCAAGTAGAGAACACTTTTCGAGTAAGGATGGCAATATACAGGGTGATACACACACGTTGGTTGTGCCAAAAAGCTAGAGCGTGTAGAAGATGTTTAACATCCCGTTTTCTTTTTTCGAATTAAAATTTAACAACGGCATTGAACTTTGAAAACAACATTAGTACTTAATTACATAAAATTGAGAAAAAAAATTGTTCAACACTTTTTCTTATTTTATTTTTCAAAATTCTGAATTTGAAAATTAATTTTCAAAAACTATACGTTAAAAAAAAATTAATTTAAAATTATAATGAAGGAAGAAGTTTATGGCTTTACAGTTGAAGCACGGTGTTGTATAAAAGAAGCAGTTGGTTTTTAATATCTTTTTGTACAAAATAAGTAAATTTTTCCTAAAATTGTCCCTCCCAGTTAAACGGGTGAGTGGACCTCACATAAGATTTTTTTCCTGTCTAAACCCAACCTACGCGCTCTTGCTTTTTAGCACAATGTTTTTGAATCAGCCTGTGTATTCAATACTTTCCAAGACGTCAAAGAAAAATTTGTTTTCCCATTCTTTTTGTTTCTTTATAGAGCGACTCTTATAATTGCGGGACGGTTTGTTTTGCAAAGAAGAAGAACCAAGTTCTAAGTGGCTTACACTTTTCAACAATTCCTTGAATACGTGTATAGAAATGAGAGGACCTACAATTTTATGCCATTTCGATTGGCTTAGTTGAGATGCACTTATCGAAAAACACGATACTCTGTCAGTACTTCCTGAATTCCTTGTACAAATCTGCATATTATTGCTATCTACAAGTATTAAGCAATGTTTCTTTTTTGTTCCGCTCCTGTATCATGTCTATTTTCAACAGAATCACGAAATATTTGGTTCGTAGCCGGTTTCCTTTGACATTGAGAAATGTTAGATAATTATTAACAAAAAGAAAAAATGTTCTAAAAAATTAATAAACAACTTGTGAGTATCTCCAATTCAACACGTAAACACACCAAAAATATTGTCTATTACAAAGTAAGTCGTAGTTTAATTTGTACAAAATATTAATGCAAATTAGGGAAAAAATGTTTGAAACCCGAGGTAAATGTTCGACAATCAACTGAATCATCGAAAACCAAATGAAGGTTAACTATTGCTAATGCCCACACAGGTACAGTTATTTTGATAATTGTCTACGTTCTTGTTTTTAACAAAACAAAATTCAAACACCAAACCGGTATATTCAATACGGAACAATTCCGTCTGAATTTATGTTTAACGATCAACGAAATCTGCGGTTTGAGTTTATTGAAGACGAATGCAGTGCATTTTTCTTTAAAAAAAATTGTTTAGCTTCGAGTTAATTAAATCACTTTGAGCAATAATGAATATTGGGAGCATATTTTCGTATGTTGCTTACGTTTGCGCATTATATACAAATATGTATTTTAATCAAACTTGTCTGTTGAATCAATCATGCTAATCTAATATTTTCCACGTGTATTACCATAATTTGATAGGTACACGCTAGACCTCTCAACAAATACGAACTGAAACCTATGAATATTCCTAATCTTGACTGTCATTAACGCTTCCGTGAAATTTTCATAAATATTTGGAGTTCGTTTTATGTTGTTTTCTGAATAAAACGTTTGACTAAGGAAATAAAATTGCAGACACACATTTTTTAGAGTTGTCCGTGGAATTAAGATTAAAAATAGCAGCAATAACAAATTTATTTACTTTTCTTTTTTTTAAGGATATTTACCTTCAAATTGATAGAATGGCAGTGATCACTAGAAATGAAGCAATAGAAAAGCCGTCAGCAGAAAATGTTGACAAAATTCAGGAACACATACATTCACCAATATCAGTTGGTGAATTTTTTGCATACAAAAATATTTTCATAACTGGTGGAACGGGCTTCTTAGGAACTGTTTTGATTGAAGCCCTGCTGGACACACATCCGGACATTGGTATTATTTATGTTCTGGTGCGTGGAAAACGTAAAGTGGATCCAAATGATAGAATAACAAGGCTTCTCAGAAAACCGGTAATTTGAAATTGTGAATAGTATTTTTTTAAACTTACTCGATTTTCCAATGGCTTGTAGATTTTTCAAAAATACAATGAAACAACCCTTCAAAAAGTTGTTCCTGTTGTTGGTGAATTAAGCGAGCCAAATTTTGGATTCAAAGAGGATCTACTCAAAGAGTTGACAGATAAAGTAAACATTATTTACCATAGTGCGGCAACCATTAAATTCAGCTCCCCATTGCGAACTGCTATTCGAACAAATCTAACTGGCACTATGAGGACAATCGAATTTGCGAAACAACTTAAAAATTTATCTGCTTACGTCTATTGTTCGACTGCATTTTGCAATAGCAATAATCGAGGCCTTATAATGGAAAGTGTGTATAAGTCACAGTATGATCCGTATGAGATGATGAAAATGGCTGAAGATGACTCAGCTTGGAATAATTTCACGGATAAAAAATGTAAGGAGATTATACGTGATCATCCTAACACATATACGTTTACCAAAAACTTAGCCGAGAATCTGATGATGTCCGAAATGTCTGGATTGCCAGCAGCTATTGTTCGACCTTCAATTGGTAAGTTCAATATATTTTTTCACAACTGAAGGCATATTAAAGATCTCGTTTATAGTTTATGGTACTTGGGAGCACCCAATGGAGGGATGGGTAGGCAATGCCAATAGTGGACATTTGGGTTACCTTGCAGGCTTCATCAAGGGCATCTTCAGAACGATGTGTGGGAAAGCAAGTTCTGTAATTGATATCATTCCTTGTGATTACGTTATAAATGCTTCACTTGTTATGGGTTGGTATGTTGGCACAAGAAAAATTTCAACACCGGAAGTGATCCATTGTACTTCGGGCGAAGTCAATCCCTTGACATTGTCAGAATTCTCAGATATAATGAATGCCAGCGTTAAACGTCATCCACCAGATAATTTTGTTTGGAAACCAAAAACAAAACTCAGAAATGGTTGGAGATACAATATGTTTTTCTATCTATTCCACATTTTGCCTGCCATGATCTTTCATATTCCAGAGAAAATTTTACCCATTGGAATGCCGCAACACACGTAAGTTTCAAAATTGCACAACTAAGCTAGTTTTGTTTGATGTTTTTATTTTTCTATTTTTATAGTGCCTTGGAATATATGAGAGTATTTAATAAAGGAGCTAAGGCGTTCGATTATTTTCTGGACAAAGATTTTCGATATTCTTTGAAAAAAGCCTTGCAAATAATGTCGGTGTTGAATGAAGCCGATAAGAAGCGTTACAATTTCGACTCAACGCTTTGTGATTGGTCTGCTTTTATTGACCGGTGTTTAATTGGAGTGAGGCGCTTTTATTTTAGGGAGTCTGCTGAGACAACATTGTGGCATCGAAGATATTGGATGACGTAAGTAACACGTTGTTGAATTTATTAACCTTTATAAGAGAATAGTTAGAAAAACACTTAAAAAAAGTAAACTTAAGGTTACAGGGCCAATAAAATAGGAGAATAGCGATCCTCCTTTAAAAAGATCGTTTATATTCATTTTTTCTTCAAATTTAACCTTTTATAAAACTTCTTAATCACATATTGAGTAAAAGCTGATGGTTATACTAAAAATTGAAATCAGTAATTTCATTGATAACAATGCGGAATTTAAATCCTGGCTACTTAATCCACAAGGCATAACACTCTATTCAACTAGGGTTATAATAGCGTCCAGCTACTCTTTTAATTAGGAAGAAGAATCTGAGAAGGCTTTTACGTGGTCGTCGTATGTTTTTCATACACACCTGATCAATATCAACGATTAACAACTGACTTTTCACACGCTCTTACTTGGCTTAGCACCCTGGTCTCGGGTCCGTAAGATAGTACTGGTAAAACTACCATCTTATACAGCAGCAGTTTCCATTTAATAGCAAGATTTTTGGATTTAAAGATGGTTAGGTTATTTTAGGTTAGGTTATATGGACTGACAGTTGGTTTGGTTACAGTCACACTTAGATCAATGTAGATCCCTTGTGATACCCTGAAGTATTGTAATTTCTGAAAAAGTGATTTAACCTATGAATTCTATATTTGGTCGAGCCATTTGGTGGACTTGACAAAGTTCAGTAGGTGTTTGTTTGTCTGGGAGTTCAGAAGGTTCTTCTAGTTCATTAAAGAAATAGTTGCCTAAAAATTTATATCTAGTATGGCAGAGTGCTGGACAGTGGCATAGGAAGTGAGTCGTGTTTTCGTGCTCTTCTCCATTGCAGCAGCCTCTATATAATGTCGTCTATGCTAAGCCCCATCTTTTTTTTTTGTGGTAGCCAAGTAGGTTATGCCCCGTTATAACGCTTTTGAGGAATCTTAGGGACGGTTTTTTAAGAAGTAAAATCCTATCGGATTTTTTCTTGTCGTAATAAGGCCAGAGTTTCCTGGTGTTACTGCAGGTTTCAAGAAGGTTCCATCTATCATTTGCTTTTTGAATGATATTTTTACTAATGTTTTGTTTTAATTCGCATTGAGGGATTCTGATGTTCTGGTCTATGAGAGAAGGATCAAGTACTGAGCCTGCTCTTGCAAGCTCATCCGCTTTTTCGTTTCCCGGCACAGCACTGTGGGCGGGATCCCAGCTGCGTCTTATGTTATGCTGCATACCAAGGACCCTTAGCTCTTCGCGACAGCAAGAAACAAGCTTTTACTTGATTTGAGTGGCGCTTTTATTGCTGCTTGGCTATCAATGAAAAAGGTGATATAATTTATTTTCGAACCATCATTAAAGATGGTAAAGTTCGATTTTTTAGTGTAAGGTACACTGTTTTCCCAATCTTCTCTATTGGGGAAGGTGGTAGTAAGGGTTTTATTGAAGTCTAAATAGGTAAGGGATCTTGTAATCTTTACAAACGTTGTTGCCAACGTATTTTGTAAGATTCGTGGTATGGCGTCTAGTTCTACAGATGTTGGTTTGACTAAGTCGAATATCGCTGTTTCCTGTCGATTCTTGTACAAATAATTCATAGGATCGCTTCGAGACCCGCAGTGCTAATGCATGCCATTCTTTGTACTTTGGTTAGGGTTTTCAAGTTCGTGGATTTCTCTAGAGCTTGCAACCAAACCAAACTGCCATAAGTAAGATAAGTTAGGTTGTATGGATTTAAAGATAGATACTAAAGTAAGTTTTTGAGGCCTTGAGCAGCTGCATTCGTATTTTGTCTTCCATACATTGCCGGATTGCACTACTTCGATATCGTGCTCCGCCACCTGAATAGTTGTTCTTCTATTATTGTCAATGTTTTCAGCAGATGAGGCCATATACTTAGTTTTTCCCTCATTTATATACAGCCAAAGATGACAATGTGGTCTGAGTATGACAATAATTGGGTGGATTTGAGACGATAGTCCCCCTGAATGATGTTCTAGAGTCATAAATTGCTTTCTCCAACTCCATTTATTTGGGATATTGAGTTGTCCATAGCTTTGTACAGTTCTACCCTGGCTATGCTGTCATAGGCGGCTTGAAAGTCTATAAACAGATGGTATGTCGAATTTTAGAAATTTTTCCATCGCCTGCCTTATGGTTAAATCTGATCAACTGTCGATTTGCATTACCTGGATGGTACGAATATGTATGAGGCTACACGATCTTGTATGATAGAGCACCGGAGAATATCTAACAGGCTGTACTCAACGAAGGTATGCTGTACTCCATGACATCTCCTTTCTTGTGTATGGAACTTATAAAAATGCCTTTTTGCCAGTCGTGCGTCATTTCTTCCTGTTCCTGAACGTGCACTATATTATATAATTTCATGTTGGTGTGTTGGAGCTTTCATTTCGTCGGTAAACTGACCATTTAGCAATTCATCAAAGTGCACTTCCCATTGCTCTAGAATACCTGGAGCTATGGATTAAACAAAGGTACAAGGAATCGGTCCGATAAGTCAGTTTTCTTAAAGTGATGAACTTAATATAAGGACATCTTTACAACCCGAAGAAATTGAAAGTGTCTGCCACGTCACGTCACGTTAAGTCTGCCACGTCACTTGCGACTTTTGTTTTGCAAGCAGGAAGCGACAATACAAAGAGCGAAGTCTGTTCATGAGGAGGTAGTTCTTCACATCTGCAAAACGTTTAACACGAATGCACTAAAGCAAAAGAAACACATATAAATCAAAACAACGTTCTCTTAAAAAATATGTTCTGTTTCAGCCATAAATAACTATCTAACAATCAGTAAACCTTTTCCACTAAACTAATTCACTTTGTTTGTTTATAGAGAAGAAATAGCATATTGTAGTCTTTAAAAATCACATTTTTACTGATGTTTGTTTAAATTTTCTTATAGATTCGAAATCCTTTATTACCTGGGATATGTACTCATCTTTGCCGCCATATTTGGTATATTAAATGCACTTATTGGTGTGAACGCTGGACTTCCGATAGCATTATTAATTTGGGCATTTTTAATCTGGTTGTAGTTTTTAAACGATTAAACATTTAATTAAGTAAGTTATGGTAGATTAAGAAAACTGTAATAAATAAATTTTATGTATAAAACTAAGGTTGTCTTCTTGCTAGTGAAATAAACAATATTTTACAAAAAAAACATATTTGAAGTAAGCTTATGTTAGGAACACTATTTTGTCGCCAGGTGTGTATCTCTTCATTTTCAAGCAGTTTTCAAAACCAGCCTGAGTTCCAAAACTTTTCAGAATGCCATCGAATACTTAAAATATGTGGTCGCTTATTCTATTGTACGATTTTATATGTTTTGTAAATATAAACAGGCTCATAAACATGAGTTGTGCGTGAGTTTATTTGAAAAAAGCTTGTTTTTTTCTTAAGTTAATAAAAGGCATTTAAAATTTGTTGATGTTCAATTGATGATATTTTACTTATTTATTTATATATTTAAATTCCATTTGAAAATCAATTTCTCATTTTTGTACTGGTGAACTAATAATTGTTTCTGATTTCTACAAAAGAATCACTCACTGTGGCGTATACGTAACAAAAATTACAAAATTTATTAATTGAAAAAAAGTGGTTTTATTTAAAGTAAAGAAAACAAAACAAAAATAAATAAATAGGAAAATAAAACAGTATTTAAGAACAATGATAATTTTTATTTGTTCTTGTAAACACCCGTTGTCAGGCCGGAATTCGAAATCGATCTTGGAAAATTAAGTTCATGAAAAGAAGAATTCAAACAGGAGGTTAGCAGCAAAACATAACAAAATATTTTTCTATGCGTAAAAAGGTATTTTTTTTTAATTTTGAACACCAAACATTCTAGGTATAAGGCAGCTGAACACCCTTTTAACGAAGCACTTATTCAACGAAGGACAAGAACTACATTTTTTCATACATACATATTTTATTTAATATTCAATCATAATAGTAAAAGGCTTTGGCTTTATAAAAGAAAACTTGTAGGTATCGTTTGAAGTTTTGATAGCGTGTGCATCCTTGACCTTAAAGAAAAAATAGTGCAGAGTCGAGGAAAAGGACGAGGAGAGCAGTTGAGCACTGTTGGTATCGGGCTGGACCTGGAATTCTGAGTGATCTTCACTTCAAAAAGTGCACGCGGGAAAAAATGCTTCGCTGCAGCAGGGAATATCTCAAGAGCAACTAGACATAATTCAGCCTCTCTCAAATTTCCGATTCCACCACGTGTCAATTTAAATCTGCGTTGATTCAACCTCAATTGTTTTGAGGACAGGAACCTACTTACTTACTTACTTATGGTGGCGCTACAATAATCCAGGTCGGACCAGGGCCTCATGCAAAAAACGTCTCCATCCAGCTCGGTCCATAGCTAGCTGTCTCCAGTTTCGCACGACAAGTTGGTTCAGGCCCTCTACCACCTATGTGCTCCACCTGAGTCGCAGTCTTCCTCTTCTGCGACGTCCTTCCGGGTTGGATTCGAAGACTCTACGAGCCGGAGCATTAATTTCCATTCGCTCTACACGACCCAACTATCTTTCTCGTTGGACCTTCACAAACGCTCCACTGAAATCACGCTGTGTTCTTCCAATTATGTCAATGTCGTCTGCGTATCCTATCAGCTGGACGGACTTTTGAAAGATTATGCCTCTGGTGTTGACGTTGGAGTTTTGCACAATCTTTTCAAGAATGATGTTGAAGAAATCGCATGACAGCGCATTGCCTTGTCTAATACCTTTATTGACATCAAATGCATCCGTTATGTTTTTTCCGACCATGAGTTTCCCATTGTCATCTTACACAGACGGACGAGTTTTTCTGGGATGCTAGAACTAGATCTTATAGGCGGAGTTAAGGAGACTTATACCTATGTAGTTGGTGCAGTTCAGGGGACCTCCTTTCTTGAGGATCGGGCATACGATGCTGAGGTTCCATTTGTCAGGCATGCTTTCCTCCGACCAAATTTTGCAGATGAGCTGGTACGTGCTCCTCCTCGGCGGCTAGCCCGTCTGCTCCGGCTTTGTTCGATTTAAGTGCACCTCTCTTTTTTTTCTGTCTGAGACGTTTGTGCTCCTCTCTCCTTTTCTGCTCGTAGAGCTCACGAGCTACTCGTGTCCTTCTTTTCAGCGCCGCTTTGTATGCATCTTGTTTAGCTGCATGTGCTCGCCGGTACTCATCGTCAAACCAGGGGTTTCGTTGTGGGGGCCGTGTAAACCCTAGCACTTCAGAGGTGGCATCTCTGATGAATACTCGGCATTGTTGCCATTGGTTCTCTATCAGATCGGAAAAGCATCTAGCAATCTCTTGCGATTGTAGCCGTTTGACGTCGAATTTTCTCCTAGCATTTTCACGTGTTGGCCTTGATCGGGATATCCACATTCGTACCTTGGCTTCAACAAGGTAGTGGTCCGAGTCAATGTTGGCACCTCGGAATGTGCGAACATTTTGCATGCTAGAGAAGTGTCGTGCGTCGATCGCAATGTGATCAATCTGGTTGACGGTTATTAGGAGACTTACATGTCCCCTTGTGGATATCGAGATGTCGCGTTCTTGCTACCATTACGTCTCGCCCCGCAGCGAAGTCGATTAGTCTAAATCCGTTATCGGAGGTTGTGTCGTGTAGGCTATGTCGTCCGATTATTCCACCAAAGGGTCGTCATCAATAATGCCATCCGTATCAGAGGCTTGTTGGTGGTTCGGAACTATAGTTTCATTATGTGGTCACTATGCAGTCATCCCGGCGCACGACCCCCAACCTGGAGGGCCAGGTCTTTAGTTTAATTCTAAGACGAAGAGCCGGCCAAACCGCTCCTTATAGGCCTGGGCTGCGAATATTCAGTAGTAGCCCTATAAGGTGTTCACTAAGTAGTTCATTCTGACTGGAACTGTAGACGCCACCGTTGATTCCATCTTGGGAGTTCTTCCGCTGCCGACTGTTGAAAAGGAGGCATGCCTTAGTGGACACATACCTCCTCCCCCTCCCTCTCTTTGCTGCCGCCAAGAACTTCCCACTGGGATTGGAACCCAATCTTCGGTTGAGGTACTGGGCACCCAATGTTCATCTCGGGGAGGTGGAGGTGATCCCTTAAATTTTTCACCCGAGTATAACATGATATGAAAACACTTCTTATAGACATTTGTATCGATTCATTGTTTAAGTAGGTTCTCATTCATAAATCACTGTTTTGAAAGTGTTTAAAAATGTCATCAAAAAAAGGAAAAGGAAAAACCACCAAGGAACAAAAAAAAGCCCCTGAAGTGGCAAAAGTAAAAACACCCACAAGACCACCCCCGAAGAAAGAAACTGTAAAGGGTCTACTTCTTTCAAGCCTGCTTGGAAGTAAAACAAAATCGTATATGGTAATTTTCAAAGCATCTTTAACTAATAAATGCGAATATGGTCTTCAATTATTCGTCATCACTATCAAAACTATGAAAATTACTATTTTCAGACAAAGAATTCGTTTGCAAAAATTGAATTCAATAACTCAAATTCATACTCAGGCTGGGCTGATGAAAATGGATTCTGTGGATTCGGAGCTTACACTTACGCTGATGGATCTTCTTTTAGAGGTTATAACTTCTCAAGCAATAAATTTAGACTTCAGCATACCTTCATATTAATATTATGTTTCTCATTTGAAGGTACTTTTGAACGAAGTAATATCAAAGGAATAGGACGACTCATCTACAAAAATGGTGATATTTACGAAGGTGAATTTTTGGGCGGCCAACGACACGGCTATGGCCATTATAAATCGCGGGAGTTTCAATATAATGGCCAGTTCAAAAATGGCAAATTCCATGGCAAAGGTGCATTTAAGGTAATGCAATTTCCTTATTACATGATTTTTTGTTCATTTTATTGAGAAGACAAGATTGGAAGAAATAGAAGGAGTCTTTAAAGATGGATGCATTGAACATGGAAAATCTTGTAGTTGTGTTGGTAGCTTTGTTGGAAAATTCAAACAGCTGGGCTTTAAAATTTACGGTAAATTCAAATTTGAAAATGGCAACACTTACACCGGTTTCTGGAATGATAATAACTTTTCGGACTTTGGCGAATACAATTGGAATATCCCAGGACGACAAACTAAATACATTGGATTCTGGGAAAATGGCTTACGTCATGGCTTGGGTATACTCAAATTTGATCAGAGACTAATAATGTGCCAATGGTTGTATGGTAAAAAGGATGGACCTGGTCTAATCATTGCCTGCAATGGAACCTGCTTTGTGGGTATGAATATGTTCAATAACGACCAATACATAGAATCGCAGAACATTCATAATTCTGGCGAAAGTCAAATGATTCTTGCGGACATTTTAGATATTTTATCACCAAATTCAGATATTGATTCCGTGGACGGAAAAATTGAGCAATTCCATTTAGGTTTAGAACAACTCCTAAGCCAATATGCAAATTTCAGTTCACCCATGTATCCATTGTGGATCCCAAACTACGAAGTCCCACAATTATCGTTTGCATCAGATGTTGAAATAAGGAATTTGCAACAGGTTCTCATTGAAAACTATTCGTTGTTCAAGAATCTCTATAAGAAATATACTCAACCTCAAGATGAATATATGAACGAACTTGGATTGAATCTCTTTTACATGGATCTGTTTCAAGAAGTTCGTGATGCAAATATTTCAGATCTTTTGACGCTAGGCGACATCTATATTCATCAGAGTGGCTTCAAAGATACAAGTTCAGACGATCTCACAGGTGTTACACCTTTTCACGAATTTTTTCTACATTTTGTTCATTGCGCCTTATTATTAATGGAAAATGCAACTTTAGCAACAAAAATAACAGAGCTGAAACCAGTCTATTTTGGAAACCTTGCAATCAAAGTTCTATTGCTGTTGAAAATGCTTACAGAAAAGTGTCAACCAATGTTTTTAGTCAGGGAAGGATTAACCGTGGACTACCCAAATATTTTGCAGTTAATTAATCAGCTAGAAGGAAAATATCATGAGGAGAAGAGTTTCGGAAGTGTTTTTAAATATTTGAGAAATAAGAACATTATAAGACCAGATTGTTTCGAATTTAAAGAAGCAATCAAAAAATTGTTTTACACTTATGACCAGCTCATTGGTACTCAATACAGATTAAGTACTCTGGAACAAATAGAAATTATTCTTCAAACTTGTAAAATTAAAATATTGAATGATTTGTCTGAGTGTCTTAAATCTAGAAAATAATAAATGTTTTCTTTTGTTTGTTTAATTTTTCTCATACAGAAATGCTTGTTTTCGTATTGATCTCAGTCTTCTTACGGTACGAAAAATGTGGTGAAAATTATTGTAACATAACACTTAAATGTCCGGGAGGCAAAAGTGTTTGTATATCTCAAATTGATTATCTTTTAAAGTGGTAAGACTTAGAATATCAAAATAGCTCTGAAATTGATAAAAGCTAAAGCAGTAAGGCAGACATGCAAAGGTGTTATTAATGTATGCAATGCTGACAGTATAATTTTTTTCGTTTTCTGTTCATTCGTCTTCACAAGCGATTTATTAGAATCTGCCAACCCGATTGCAATGAAATTTAGTACACATATTCTAGAGTACAATAGTATGATCCGAAAATCTTGTTTTCATATTTTTTAGATAAATAGGGTAACTGCACCAGACGATTTTGCCTTTATGGGGAATAAAAGAGAAACTAAACACAGAATTTGCGAAAAACAACAAAATACAGAACCAGTTCCATTTTCCACATATATATACCGATACATTTCAAACCGATCGAATGTATACTTAACGGAAAAGTTATGGGTTTTTTTATGCAGCAGCCGCTGCTGTTCTGCTGTTTTCTTAGCAAAAAAATAGTGGCAAACCTTGGAAAAAATACTGGGAATAATTGATCTTGTGAGATCTTGTAATCAAATGGAGTTTGTTTCAAAGAAAATATAATGAACTTCCAATAACTAAAGAAAAAAAATTAAGTTTTTCATTTTTATTAACGATTTTCTTAAGTGTCCGGACACTGGTACAAACAATTGCGAAAATCTAGTCTCGTGACAGCTCCAAGGTTTTATTTAATTTTTTATTTATGTTCAAATTCATTTTGAAACCCTTAATTTCCTTGTAAAAAGTACTAGTTTTAAGAAAAAAAACTCTAAAAATTGTATTATCATTTTTTATTCTCTGTCACACAAACACAGTATTTTGAAATCAAATTGGGTTAAATCGATCGTGCGATATCTACAGCTGAAGGGAATATTTTCCTTTTTATCAAAACCTAAACATGGGAATAATAAAACCAGTTAATTCCCTCCACCTCCACTTCTCTATTTATTTGAGAATAACTTTTTTCTTCACTGGTATGCATATGCATGCAAAAACCACAAAAAGAACCCAACCTAAACCACCCCTATCGAAGGTATAATATTTGAATGCGATGTGCACAAGAAACAGTACATCAGTTAAGTGTTGAAGGATTCCAAGTGCCTGAAAACGGGTTTGGAAAAAAGAAACAACTAGTTATCCTTGAAACAAGTATTTCAGATGCATTAAATTGCCATAGTTTAGTTGTGTAGCGTAGATAGAGAGGATATGAATAGTCTTAATTTTTTTTATTGTAAATAAATGCAGGCAACTTAAAAGCAAGCCTTACACGACATTACATCGAAGAAATTAGGTGTTAGTCAACCAGCAATCAAGTATGATGACGTAGGTTCAAAGTCGTCCAGAGACTCTGTTTTGATCGTCCGGAGACTGGTATCGATTATCAAACAACCAGGAAATAATTATTATCAATGCAGACATTGAATTGCTATATACACAACACTTAAGAGAAAACGACATTAAGTTTTTATTTTTAATTGGAACTGTCCGGAGACTCCATTTAAGATCGTCCGGAGACTAGAACAATTGTCCGGAGACTCCAGAAAATCGCCCCGTTTTAGAATTCATCGTATTAAATCAATGTTTAAAGTAACTTTCAATTCATTCGTACACCAAACTACTGAGATATATCTATAGTCCTAGCAAAATATTAAGATTTGAATGAAACAGTTAATAGAAATAAAGATATTTACATTGAAAGTTAAAAAGACAAGTTATATTTCCGGAGACTGGTACAGTTACCCTACTTTCTTATTTATCAAACAAGGCAGATTTTCTGTTGTTTTATTTAATTGTTACTTTTTGTTTCGTGGATAATATTTTCGGATCACGGGATTCCAACTTGAATCACTCCAGTTAAATTTCAGACGTGTCGGCCACGGGCCCCATTGTATCCAACTAGTAGAGTTTGAATATTGAATGCCACTTTCATAATTTTGTATGAACTCTTCTGAAATATAGGACCTTTGTCACGTGCTAAATTCATATGTGTTGTTGGCTTGATGGCTGAATGCTCGCCTGGTGCTTCTATTATTGCAGGTTCGAATCTTCTGTTGGGTGTTGTTTTTTTTTGTTTGGTCTTGTAAATATTACAATTAGACAGTTGCCCGTAACTTAGTTGGTAAGTGCGTTGGGCTGCTAAGCAGAACGTCGTTGGTTCGAGTCCTACTCAGGCCAAGTTTTTACTAGACATATACAAAGTCGCAAAACAGTTGCTTGAGCAATAATTTGAATTCTTGCTCCTCCACCTTAACTATATTGTTCTTCTATTATTGCCAACGTTTTCAGCAGACGGGGCCAACATGTACTTAGTTTTTCCCTCATTTATATGCAGATCTGCTCGATCTGGATAAATAAATGAGGATTTTACAGCTTAGGGGTGTGTATGCCAATAATTGAATTTGGTGACGATAGTCTCCCTGATTTTTGTTCCAGATTCACGAATTGCTTTCTCCGACGGCGACGCCAAGCTGAAGAGGAGGCAAGCCAGTCCGTCCTTTAGTCGGAACCCATTGAAAATGTGACACGGTATATTTTTACTTGCGACATATAAAATATATGGCAAGTTTTGGATTCGTAAAGATTTGTTAAAGATGAGATTTTGAACAAATATGACATTACGATGATAGAGAGAGTGCCAGCATACAATTTTTTGGACCAAAAACCAAAAGTTTCAATTTTCTCAAAAACCGCTCCTACAATATTTTTTAAACTTAATCGATTTTTTTTAACGTATTTTGTGTAAAAACTATGTTTTTGTATTGCTCAAAATGGTGCCTCATATAGAACAGTTTGTTTTTTGTTATAAGATTTTCTCGAAAAACAAAAGTCCGATCAGCGTATTTATTTCTTAATAATATTTTGTTTTCAAAAAAATTTCAAAAAATTGTTTGTATTTCAAAAAAAATATTTTTAAACTTTTTTTTTCAAATTTCTGTATCTCGAAAACGGGTCAATATTGAAAATCGAAATTCACTAGTAAAATGTTTATTCACATATTCTTGAATACTGCATACCCAAATTAGTTTTAAAACATTTTCAAAAACTTTTATAGGTAGGTATATAAAAAAATTAATTTAAAAAAAAACGCTCCAAGGATTTTTTTTTTTTAACTAACAAATCAATTCTAAAGAAATCTTATGATATAAATTTTTTTAAGAAAAAAATGTATTTTTGAGGAACATAATATCAATTTAAATTTTTAATTATGAATTTTAATTACACGTTTTTATTTTTTAATGTTTTATGAGTTATAATTTGGAATACAGGAGCAAATTCGTGCGACCCAGTCATGCACATTTTTGTATTTGACACAGGGCTATTGGTTACCTAGCTTCCCCACTTGATTCTTATAATTACAATTTACAACTAATAAGCAAATTGTAAAGCAGTAGGTTTTTAAATTCATGTAAAGGGTGTTTTTTTACAGGTATAGAACTTTAAATTGCAAGAAAACAACGATGTTATATTCGATTGACATGATTTTTTATTTATTCGAAAGATAATCTTGTGGCATTACATTTTAAATATGATTTCTGGCATATGACTGCCACGACTGGCTCGGATGTAGTCTAATCTGGACGTCCAATTTTCAATGACTTTTTCCAACATTTGTGGCGTCAAGCGTTTGTGGCTTATCCGCATAGACCAATGATTTTATATAGCCCCACATAAAATAGTGTTAATTTGTCCTTCGTTGAGAAAACAACAAAAGATATTTGTTCTCGAAGAAAAATTTAATTTAATGAAAAAATAAAATTTGATGTTGCTTGAAGAAAATATCAGAATGAAGTGAAAAGAATTTCACAGAGTTACTTGAGTTAAAATTAAAAATTTAGAAATGAAAAACTTAACACTCCCACTCATTTTAAATTACATACATTCATTTGAAAAAAAAACAGAAAGAATACATTTAAGTGATTTCATTTAACCCTAATTTGACCATATTTGATTTGAAAGTTGCTGCTGGTAAGGGTTTTGTGAAACCATCTGCTAATTGTTCTTCAGTTTTAATGTATTCAACTTGGATAACTTTTTCTTCATAGAGATTACGAATGAAATGTAAACGGACATCGATATGTTTAGTTCTGTGATGCATCTCAGGATTTTTTACTAAGCGTATTGCGCTTTGGTTATCAACAAATAACTTAGTTGCTTGATGTTGTTCATAGCCAATATCTTTGAGTAACTGTCGTAACCAAACTGCTTCTTTTGAACCATCACAAGCTGCCATATATTCAGCTTCAGTTGTAGATAACGCAACTGTTTTCTGTCTTTGACTCTTCCATGTGACAATACCTTTTCCGATTTTGAATGCATAACCAGTTGTTGAACGACGTGATTCGATATCTCTCGCATAATCAGCATCTGTATATCCGACCAGTATAGTGTTATCTTCTAAGCCATAAGTTATACCGGTTGTTTTTGTATGATTGAGATAACGCAGAATTCTTTTTACAGCATTTATATGTTCTTGATTTGGATTTTGCATAAACCTACTTACTTCTCCCACTGCATAAGAAATATCGGGTCTTGAAACTGTAGCAGCATACATTAACGACCCACATGCTTGACGGTATGGAAAGTTTGATTCATAATCGCAATTTTGTTTTGAAAGAATTGTTCCAACATCAAAAGGAGTTGAGATTGGTTTTGAATCAATCATTCGAAATTTGTTTACTATCTTCTCAATATATGCTTCTTGACTGATTGATATTGTTTTAAGACAACGATTTCGTTTGATTTCCATTCCAACATAATAATTGTTATCACCTAACGTGATTTTAAAGGTATTCTGTAATTCATTCACCAATGATTCGATTGCTGACATATTTTGTGAAAGAATAAGACCATCATCAACATATAACAAAACAATAAGCTTTTTGCCATCACGAACGCAATAAAAAACGCATGGATCTGCTGTGGATTGAACCAAATTCTGACTTGTCAGAAATTCGACGAACTTTGAATTCCACGCTCTTGACGCTTGTTTTAGACCATACAAGCTTCGGTTCAATCTACAAACCTGGTCAGTTTTGTGTTCAATACCATCTGGAACTTCCATATATATTTCTTCTTTAAGGTCGCCATTAAGAAATGCCGTCTTGACATCGAATTGTACCATTTCCATATCTTCAATAGCTGCAATAGCCAAAACACTTCGCACGGAATCATACCTTACAACTGGTGAAAACGTTTCGGTATAATCTATTCCCTTGTGTTGGGAATATCCCTTTGCCACTAGACGAGCTTTGAATTTCACTTGTTTATTTGGAGTTGTTTTAAGCTTAAACACCCATTTGTTCCCAATTATGTTGCAATTCATTGGCTTCGTGACAATATCAAATGTTTTGTTTTCCTGCAAAGACTTTATTTCTTCTTCTATAGCGATTTTCCATTCTTTCGACTTATTTGAACGTATTGCATCTTCGTAACATAGAGGCTCATCAATAATTGCACACATGCTATCTTCAAATTGATCTCTCTTCTTCGGATCAGATCTTAAACGTCCATTTCCTCGTTTATATTCCAGAATGTCTTCTTCAACTGGCCTTCCTTCATCTTGAATGTTGGTTGGATTTTCTTCTTGGATATTATCCGATGATTCTTCTTGAATTGTTTCAGTCTTGGTACTAGAATCGTGTTCTTTATTTGAAAAATCAAAATAAACATTCTTGATGAAATTTTCGTTGAACTTAACATCGCAGCTAATAATAATTTTCTTTGAATTTGGATCATAGAGTCTGAAATTCTTCTGTGTTGGTTCATATCCAACCAAATAAACTTCTCTCGCTTTCTCATCCCATTTCTTGCGATAATGCTTGGGAATGTGAACATAGCCAACAGTGCCAAAAACCTTTACATGACCAAGTTGCGGCTTTTCCCCAAACCAGATCTCATAGGGGGTTGTGGCTTGGTTCTTTGCATTTGGTGAACGATTTAATAAATAAACAGCTGTTCGAACCGCCTCTGGCCACAAAGCTTTATTCAATCCACTTGCCAACAACATTGTTCTAGCACATTCTTGTACAGTTCTGTTGTCACGTTCAATATAGCCATTTTGTTCCGGTGTGTATGGAGAGATTCTTTCAATGATAATACCACGCTCAGAAAAATATTTCATCAAACTTCGATTGATAAATTCAGTTCCGTTATCACATCGAATTCTTTTGATTGAAACTTGCATCGAATTTTCGACAAAAGCTACAAATTCTTTGAATTTTTCCTCTACTTCCGATTTGTAAGCGATTAAGTAAACAAATCTTAAGCCAGTTGCCTCATCTTTTATCAACATGAAATATTGAGCCCCACCAACACCTATTTGCTGCATTTTTCCACATAAGTCCACATGGAAACATTCACCCTTTGCAATAGAATGCTTTTCTCTCAAAGGATGTGAACTTCTATGCATTTTTCCAAACTGACACTCCCTACAGAAAAAGTTATTTTCATCAGATAAATTTATACCTGTTACTGAGTCCTGTTTGACCATTGTCTTGATTGTTGCAGTATTCATATGGCCTAAACGTCTGTGCCATTGTTGCAAGGAATTCATCGACTGACCATAAACACTGTTTGCAGGTAAGCAAGATTCAATGCAATTTTGCTTCATCATGGTATGCTTGAAAATCATTCGCACCAAATTGTTTTCGTCTTTATATCCAATACCCGCTGTCACATCGTCTTTTGTAATAATGCATCGGCTTTCGTCAAAGCCGATCTCAAAACCTTTGCTCATTAGCGATCCAATTGAAAACAAATTGACCTTAGATTTCGGTACATATCGAACATCATCCAAACGTCTTGAATGCCATTGGCCATCAATCCACGCTTCTATTTCTATTGAGCCACTTCCCTCGACATTAAGGGCTTCATTGTTTGCAGTTCTAATACTACTATGGGCTTCATTTGATGAAACCGAACAGAACCAGTCCTTCCGGAAAGTTATATGTCTTGATGCTCCAGAATCTGCTATCCAAACATCTTTATAGCTTGCTGATAAGATATCTGTCATCGCCGAAAATGCCATCGATTATTTCTGTTCTGGTTTTGTCCTCTTTTGATTCGGCTTCTTCTGATCTGGGTAATCTTTCTTCCAATATCCTTCCTTTCCACAGCCAAAACAATTAATTTTTGGTTTCTTTTTGTTGTAAAATATTTGCTTTTTGTTTTGCTGTTTGATATTGAAAGCTGCTCCTTCCGAATGTTGTTCGCTATCTATTTTGTTCATTTGATCTTCTTCTAATTGAAGTTTTGCCATAAGTGTATCAATTGTTCGGCATTCTTTGATATTATACCAAACTGTCTTGAAGTTTTTGAACTTGGAGCTCAAGCCGCTGATAATTCGACACATCTTAAGGTTATCAGACAACTTTTCTTTATTTTCTTCTATTTCAGCTGCCAATCGAGAAACCTTCGAAACATACGCTGCAACAGATTCATCTTCATTCATTTTTACTGCAAAATATTCTTCATACAATGTCATAACCCTAACATCACTCTTCATGTTATGAATGCATTCCAATTTTGTTAGCATTTCGTTAGCTGTCTTGCAGGTTAAAACATGATTTGCTTGTTCGCTGTCCAGTGAAGAAAAAAGAATAGCCATTGCTTGACCATCACTCTTAAGCCATGCCTTGCGTTCTTTATCCTTTGTTTCATCTGGTGCAACCTCTGAACCATCTGCAATTTCCATTAACCCTTTTCCACGCAAAACTGCAGAAATTTGAAATTTCCAAGCTTTAAAATTGGCCCCATTCAAACGGTGAGACATATGAGCAACATCCTCCATATTCATTTTTGCAAATTTCTCGTTCTTGGGCTTCAAAGTTTAATAACCAATTGTACTGCAAAAAAATTTCTATTAAATAGTTCTTCGCGTTAGTGCGCTGGGCCCATAACCTGTTAATTTGTCCTTCGTTGAATTTGAATTTCTTGAAGAAATATGAAAACAACAAAAGATATTTGTTCTCGAAGAAAAATTTAATTTAATGAAAAAATAAAATTTGATGTTGCTTGAAGAAAATATCAGAATGAAGTGAAAAGAATTTCACAGAGTTACTTGAGTTAAAATTAAAAATTTAGAAATGAAAAACTTAACAAATAGTCTAGAGCAGCCATTCTCTATGTGTGTTCCGCGGAACCCTAGGCACAGATAATAAATTTATACAGATGTCTCATCCCTGCAGAAAAAAATGAAACATATTTTGCTCGTAACAGACAACGCCGTAACAGACAAGGAGCTTTTTGAAGCTTTTTTCTTTGCCTAAGTATTCATTTATGGGCAATGAGGCGAGCGAAAATAGATTTTTAATGCATTAAGTGAATGCGTTAAAGCTTTTTCCAATTTTTTTTTTTTGGTAGCTTTCAGTTTCATATATCATTTCTAGCCATAAGGGTGAGACATCTGTATAAATTTATTATCTGTGCCCTAGGGTTCCGTGACAGCCTTTTAGGGGATAATACCATAGAAATTTCATATTAGATGTTTTGAATTGATTCATTTTTGCCAATCGAAAAATCCATTTGTACTATCTGAATGCATTCATTGCATAACCTACATCTATTTTCCAAACACCTCCTTTTTCCAGTTACATATTTGCTAGAAACAAAGTTTTTGTTTATGTTGTTTGAACAACGATAGCAACTTAGAGGTGCTTCCACCAATGGCTTTTTCCGTCAATTTCTTTGTTTGGCTGGAGTTATAGCTATTTCACGGGTGCCAAGCCGATCATCAGACTCCTTTGTTAGTGGTGCTGCCTAGTTATTTTTCATATTAATCGAAAAACTTTTTGAGTTCACTTTGGGATTTGAACCTAGGACCTGCTAGTTGTGGAGCCAATGCACTATGCACTGCGCTAACAACTCCACTGATTTTTGGTTTCCCATTGCAGACTTTTATTGTTTATCATTTGCAATGAATATATGCGCATTTTTACAAGCTCCTCAAAGTAGCGCAGTGCATAGTGCATTGGCTAACAAAGGAGTCTGATGATCGGCTTGGCACCGGTGAAATAGCTATAACTCCAGCCAAACAAAGAAATTGACGGAAAAAGCCATTGGTGGAAGCACCTCTAAGTTGCTATCGTTGTTCAAACAACATAAATGGAATTGACGGACGCAGCCAAACTGCAGTGTTAAATAACACATAAAACAAACTATAAGTTTTTGTTGTTTTACTGCTGCATTCTGATTGTATTAATTCTGTACATTTCTTCTTATTTCTGAAGAAAAATATTCCCTTCAGTAGTAAATATCGCACTATCGATTAACACCATTTTGATTTCAAAATATTGCGTTTGAGTGACAAAGAATAAAAAATTATAATACAATTTTTAGAGTTTTTTTTTATTTTTAATCCATCAAAGGGATGATAATGGAACATTTTTATTCTGGATATAAACAAGTACTTTTGACTAGGACCCTTAATTTCCTTGTCCTTAGTTCCCTTCAAAAAGAATTTGAACGTAATTAAAAAAAAAAATAAAACCTTAGAGCTGTCCGGAGACTAGGTTTTCATTATTTTTTGTACCAGTGTCCGGACACTTAAAAAAATCGATTAAAAAAACGCAAAACTAAATTTTTTTCTTTAGTTATTGGTAGTTCATTATATTTTCTTTGAAACAAACTCCATTTGATTGCAAGATATCACAAGATCAACTATTCCCGGAATATTTTTAAAAGGTCTGCCACTATTTTTTTGCCAAGAAAACAGCAGAACAGCAGCGGCTGCTGCTTAAACCACCCATAACTTTTCTGTTATACATTCGATCGGTTTGAAACTTCGTATGTATATGTGGATTGTGGAAAATGTTTCTGATTCTGAATTTTGCAAATTCTGTGTTTAGTTTCGCTTTTATTTTCCATAAAGGCAAAAGCGTCCGGACACTGCGGCCTGTCCGGAGACTGTTGCAGTTACTTGCTTTGTAAGTAACTAATAATTGACTGTTCCATTGCACTTGTCCTATGCTAATTAATAAAGAATACACTTTTCAAAACTATTGTTTTATTATAGTTGAAGGGTTCCGTTAAGTATTTCGTTTTCCAAAAGGGTTCCGTCGCCAAAAAAGATTGAGAACCGCTGGTCTAGAGGTGTTAAATCACAAGATCTTGGAGGCCAATTAACAGGTCCAAAACGTGAAATAAGGCGGTCACCAAACGTGTCTTTCAATAAATCGATTGTGGCACGAGCTGTGTGACATGTTGCGCCGTCTTGTTGGAACCACAGCTCCTGGACATCATGATTTTTCAATTCAGGAATGAAAAAGTTAGTAATCATGGTTCTATACCTGTGTTAACTGCTCTGATGGACGATTTTGTCGACGATTAAATGGACGTAGTGCGCGATACGAATTCCGCACAGAACCATTATTTTCGAAATAAAATTGCACAATTTGCAAGCGTTGTTCAGGCGTGAGTGATGATTTGCCAAACCAAACTGAGAATAAATCACTTGACAGCTGTTAAATCGGTTGCCGTCTTGAAAAGTAATGCCAACTTAAAGTTCTATACCTCGAAAAAAACACCCTTTATCTATCTAAATAAAAACGAAAAAGCTTAACCAGCAAAATAGTTAAAAATTTTAGAATTCAGACCTATTTGGCAGACCTTCTGTACATACGTTTTTAATTGTTTCTCAATGCGATTATTGGTTTAACTTCTATATCTATTTTAACTCAGATGGTTCTATGATCTAATGCTGCAACTTATTTTTAGGTTTAATATCAAAAATATTATGCTGTTCAAAATTAAATATACTATTAAAATGATAAACACAGGTCTTCATCTGCTAACTAACCGATTTTATTTGTTGCATCTATTGCAATTTGCAACACTTAAGAACATTTTTATGGCATTCTTCAAGGGATAACTAGATCCAGGAAGTAGTAACAAACAACAGTTGTTAGTTTCGATACTGAAAAAAAAAGAGAATTCTTTTTTGGGATTTGAAATCGAACACATGAAACGTTCAAAAATTTGTACAAAGTGCTATTGCATCGAGATTTGTACATTTTGTCTGTCAGCACTGTGGCAATGGAAAATCGGAGAATCGAGATCGAGACTCGTTTTGTGTACAGTGTTGGTGAAGATGAAGAGACAACTAAACGAAACGATCGTTTCGTTCGTTGCCCTTTCCAGATTCCAGTTTCTCCACTAAGCAACTAGATATAAACTTATTTGAGCTGCCAGCAGCCAGCTGCCATTGCGATGCGATTGTTGAATGTTGAAGCTCAAGTTCTCATGATCATGATTCATGAATCATGAATGATATGATATTTGTTTCATATCATATCCATATATATCATTATCACAACATCACCTTTATACAGCGATGCCAACCTAGGCATTTTCATGCCTTTTAGGCATTATTTTGCTAGCTAAGGCTCTAAGGCTTATTTTTTTGCAAAAAGGCATCTTTTTTTTCATTTCAGTTTCAAACTACTGACTATTTTTATTTTATTAATAGGCGGGGAGCCCTCAATCCTGAAAGTGCACTTACACGGATTTCAAAATTTTTTATATTAAAAGATAGTTTAAAGAAATACCAACAATTTAAGCCCGGTATGACGAGGCCAATCCTGGCACCAGTATTTTTTTGCAATTTTTTGCATTATTAATAATTATTGATAATTTGCACTTATCGCGGATTTTAATTTTAACTAGCGCATATTATTGGAAATTTAATGTGCTTTCAGGAAAAAATGGTATGACAGCTGCCATCCTGGCACCAATGTCTGTCATACCTATTTTAAAATTTTGTCACTCATATGTTTTTAAAATAGGTATGACAGACATTGGTGCCAGGATGGCAGCTGTCATACCATTTTTTCCTGAAAGCACATTAAATTTCCAATAATATGCGCTATTTAAAATTAAAATCCGCGATAAGTGCAAATTATTAATAATGCAAGAAAATGCAAAAAATACTGGTGCCAGGATAGGCCTCGTCATACCGGGCTTAATTTGTTGGTATTTCTATAAACTATCTTTTAATATAAGAAATTTTGAAATCCGTGTAAGTGCACTTTTAGGATTGAGGGCTCCCGGTGTATAAAGCATTCTTAAAATTTTAAACCTATAAGATTGTAATATGTAAATTCGCCCTTAGAAATGAGTTTCGATCTTCAAATTGTTCGAATTTTTTTGACGTTTTCCATTGGTCTGAAAACATTCCATTGGACTGACTTTGAAAGACGGGATGCTTCTGAGATGAGCAGAACTCTTCTGTTTTGAAAACAGAATCGTCCGAAGAATGACACATACATCATAACGCGTTCCATTGCAGGTAGAAAAATAAACTCAAAAAAGACTAATGGAAAACGACATACCTCACTGTCTTTCACTGTTTAACCCAGGGAAGCTCTGATGTTAGGCTTTCTCTATTGTATTGTTTTTTCCACTTCTAGTCCGGTTAAACTCAAAGTAAACTGTTTTTGTATTTTGGTTTTGGTTTTAAGGGGCCAGTTATAGCGATCATTGAAATGCATCAAGAAAAATGTTTGAATGGATATTCAACAAAGTTTTCTTTTGATTATAAAAAAAAAAAATTATATTCCAATCCACCGGAAAATACTTAAAGAATTTTTTTTTTGAGAAAAAAATATAAGTTTTCGTACTAATTTTTCGTTAAAAATATAATTTTCTATTTTCCGTACGGAAATTCGTTTTCCTGAACAGCTGATGGATTTTTGTCAAAAAATAAAACAAATCGTTCCAATGATTTGCATTTCAATTTTGTACAATTCCAATGATCTTTGTTTCAACTTCTCACTGTTCCAATGATAGAATTACGGCAGGAAAAAAATTCTTGACAGAAATTTTAAATGATTACTATAAACGCTCATCAGGAAAAATTTTCAGATTCCTCCTGTTCAAATTTTTCCTCGTGAAAACCAATGATTGCTCTAACTGGCCCCTTAGTTCTAAGTTCTTAGCAAAGAATAAAAAAAACATTTTTTTTAGGTTTTTAGACCTATAATTAAAAAAAATTTGAATTGCGTGTTTTTTTTTACTTCCACTGATAAAATTTAAGGAAAGTGATAGTGTGTTAAGAAAAAGGCATTTTTTTTATGAAAAAGGCATCTTTTTTTCCAAATCAAGGCATTTTTTGGGCTAAAGTGGTTGGCAACGCTGCCTTTATATATCAAGTCAACATCAACCAGCAGCGTTGTCTTGTAGTTGAGTTTCGGTGTTCGTTGGAAACTGACGTGCCTACCTTTTCTCTCTTGTCTGTTCGGTTCGGCTTTTGCGTTTTGGAATCGTATCAAGCAAATTCAACCATTCCATCAACGCAGTCGCAGTGTGATAAAAATTAAAAAAAATTTTGTTTATATTCCATTGTTCAAAGTGCTGATTCTTAGTTCTTACTGATTAAGAAGTCTTCATTTTTTCTGTTTCTTAATTAGCTTGTGGGATTACAAAATGTCTGAGTAAGTTATCAATCACGCCTCGACGGATATATTATAGAGAAGGAAGGTTGTTGTTGTTATTTCTATTGTTGATGTTAGAGGTGGTGGTTGCGCTGTTTGTGCCGACATTGTGACGTGATTCATGATGCTTGTATAAATAAGTATACCTATTTAGCAGAGGGCAAACAGAATGGGAAAAAATCGCGCACCGCGAAGCAAGAAATTGAAGTTTGATCGGAAGATGCATCAAACTTCCTTCATACTTCAGGCGTGTATGGCACTTTGGCACCTGACATGAAAAGAAAAATGCGCCTTATTTCTTATAAGTTGTTATTATTGCTCTTATTATTATTTACCACAGCAATAAATTTACCGAAAAATTTAGAATCTTAGGCCCGGTGCACACATGCTATTTTTTGTCGCGGCGATATCGCAGCGATATTGCAAATATTCAGTGCACACTTGCGACATTTTACCTCAGGTTTTTATCTGTTGTTTGGGTTTGTCTCTCAACAATTGAGGTTTACAAAAAGAAAATAATTATTTTCGCGAACCTAAACCTAGTGTATATGTAGGAATTATGTTTTTAATAAGAAAAAACAACGTTTTCGATGATTATTTTATTCATCATTTCAAAATATGACGGGAAATTCTAAAAACTGAGTATAAAATATAGTACTGTTTAATGAAGAAAAACCAGATCAGAACAGCACAGAACAGAACAAGTAAATGAAAACTGTCAGAACAAGTAAGAACAGAAAAGATCAGCTCCCTGTTTAATCTTTTTGACAGAATAAAATTAGCCGTTAAATAAATATCCAAGTCAAATCGAATTGATTTTTTTTATTAGATTTTTGCGAAAAATGTTTACTTGGGAGGATAGTAGAAATATTTTTACTTCCTCGGAAAACTCGTCAATCGAGATAATAATAGGTCTGTTCCAGACTTTTTGTGCACTAAATTAGGCAATCTGTCCAATTCTGAGCGGTGGGGAGAAAACTCTCTCAGAGAGGAAAAAATCTATCAAAAAGTGTCTAATTCAATAAAAAATTTACAAAATTGGATTGTTTTTTTTCTGTCTGTGTCAAATTCTCATTTGACAGAACTCATATTTCTGCCGGAAGAAATTCTTTGGGCTAAATTTGTCAGGGTGGGGAAATTTTTTACTCTCACGTGAGCGCTCTCTTCTACACAATTTTTGAAGTTGGGAACAGACTCTGACCAAAAATAACCAAATATTACTAAATTCGGCAGTTTCAAACTGGGTGTGGAACGGACCTATTAATTTCAAAAAATTGTTTGATTAAAAAAAAAATTATTTGGCATTTGAAATTTTGACATTTGATAGTTTTCACAAAGCTGCTCCACCTAAAAAGTAGGGGCAGAAAAAATTGTACTAAACTGAGCTGAACAACTTCATGGAAAACAAAATGACAGATTGTAGAACAGTATGGGGCAAGGTTTTTCCTCATGGAACACACAAACTTGTACTTTTTCGATCTTTTCTGTTCTTTTCTGTGCGGAACAGATTCATTAAACAGACCTTATATTGTTGAGTTGACACCAAATCATCAATAAATACTCCAACAACAAATTCTTCCATCTTTTACATTTTCATTGAGAATAAAACTTGCGGTAAAATGACGCAAGTGTGCATTTTTTGTAGCTGCCGCTGCGGGTGCGGCATCTCTGCGATATCGCAGAAACTTTTGCGACATTTTAGGCCCGGTGCACACACGCGATTTTTTTTCGCCGCGATATCGCTTTTACGACATCGGTACTCACAATCAAATGGAGTGGTGCACACACACTTGCGATATCGCAGCGACATTTCTGCGGTAAAATGTGGCAAAAGTTTCTGCGATATCCCTGCGATGCGATGTCGCGGCGACTAAAAATCGCATTTTTGTCTTGTAGTTGTAGTACATTGTTTTCTATAGTGCAGTGCACACATGCGATTTTTACCGCAAGTTTTTATCAAATCGAAAGGGAAAATGTGGATGATTTTGATACTGGTTTCTTTTAATTTTTGGTGAGACTTTGACTGCCAACTCATCAAAAGATCTTACACTCATTCGAAAATAGTTAAAAAAATGTTCAGGATTTTGTCTCATATTTTGAAACTATGAATAAAATAGTCCTTTTGTTAGCCGATGGTCATTAACGTCAGTGATGTCGTTTATTTTTATTAAGAACATAATGCAGCAGGTACGCGAAAATAATTCTTTTCTTCCTGTAAAAGTCCATTGTTGGAAGACAAACTCAATCTAAAAATTGAAACCTGCGGTAAAATTTCGCAAGTGTGCACTGAATAGTTGCGATATCGCCGCGACAAAAATCGCATGTGTGCACCGGGCCTTAAACTTTTTTCCTGCTTTCTCTTCAAAAGAAACATCAGCTTTTTTCAGCGACTAGGTTTGAAATCAGAAAAGTAAGTTTTCTGAGATATAATAGGTTTGTTCGATGTGCGCTCTGGGTCGCTCTGATTTCGCACTGAGCTGTTCGATGTCGTTCTTTTTTCGCCCCGGTGCACTTCCACCGTGTTCGATGTGTATTCAGTGCTCGCACCGGGAGCGCTCTGAATCACCCCAAGTTTTTTTCGGAGCGAGAATTTCGGAGCTGTTCGAATCAGCTGTTGCTATACAACAAAGAGTAAAGAAAAACAGAGCACTACTAATGCGTTCGATGTGAAACCAAAACCTGAGAAATTTTTCAGGTTTTTGACAGCTCCGTTCGGGGTAGTGACAAGCACCGGAGCGCCCCGGGCTGGTAACATCGAACAAACCTAATTTCTGTTCAATTTAATTAAGTGTAAGGCCGGCATGATACCTTCTTCAATGCTTTTTTTAATTTTTAAGACAAAAAACGTCAGGTTTTTATTACATTTATGTACCCTCGACTGACTGTTTGACTTTACATTTTAAAATATTTATATTTTTGTAGTGTTTTTTTTTTCATTTAAATAAATTTAAAATCAGAAAAATATTCCTACTGACGAGTGACGGGTCACTCCTATTATTATTAGATCCGTTATTTTACTTTTTAGGCTCTTTCGGGAAACCTGTTAAAGCATTTGTGTAAATTTGGGATATTTTGGAAGTAAACAAATGGAACAAGAACAGCTTTTAAGGTTAAAAGAAACCGAACAATGTGAGAACCGTCAAGGTCGAACGCTATTAATGTCTGCCAATCTGTGACTCTGAAACAGGTTCACAAAGGACGTAAACTTCAGAAGCGCTAGAGGTTCATTCAACTTGCGTTTTGCTTTCTGAAAATACTTAATTTTCGGTAGCTTATACATACCTACCTACTCCTTTTTATTGCCATATTTTTTAATAGCCCGGTGACAGATTATTAAAAGTATAGTCTGTCAAATGAGTATTCCTCCATTTTTACTGCTTTATTTTCTGTACGAAATAAATTTTAGCCGTAAATTCCCTTGTTATCTTTCCCCATTGGGATCCATAATTGTTCAACATAACCAGTCATGCCAAATAAGTTAAAGAAACGCACTCTGAAATTTAGTACCTACTTCCTACGTGAATCAAGTCTTATTAGTACTCACAGGATTCCTAGAGGCGTCAATTGTACATTCAATACCTACATTCTAAGGGGAAAACCAAAGTCAACTTCATCTAAAAGAAATTATTATCGCTGATGAGACTTTTATTTTTCGAGAAAATCTTATAACAAAAAAAAAATGAGACGTACCGTTTTAGAGGAAGTTTTTAAAAAAAATCGTGGGAGCCGTTTTTGAGAAAACTGAAACTTTTGGTTTTTGGCCACAAAAGTTTTATGGTGGCTTCCCTAAATTTTGATCTTAAAATAACATTAAAAAAAAAACGACCCACACGAATTCACTTAAACCTCTCATTTTCAAGTTTGAAGCCAATCGGTTAAGAGTGTTCCGCACTGAAACTGAAAATTCGAATTGCTTGAAGCGCCATCCACCCAACTGCAGCTGCAGAGGAATTTTTTTTAACTAAATGCATTTTGCTAAGAAAGAGAGAGAGAGAGAATCATCCTCCTATGAGAAACGTGACTTCCGCCAAACTAATAAAGCCGTTACTGATTTGAATTCTCAAATTTAGGCAGATTTGGCTGCCTTATAATTTCGAAATAAAATGTGTTTGATCAAAGTTTTTACAAAACGTTTTGATTGCTATGTGCTGAGACCAAGTACGTGCTCAATAAATGAAGAGATTTTATCAATCCTTTAGAATCGATTCATATATAGACCCCGGTATGAAAAAATTATGGATAGGAAAATCAAACATTGAAAAAAACGTTATAAAAAATTGACTACTAACGCTTTTTTTAACTCTTAATAACTTTTAACCTACTGGATCGATTTAGACGAAATTTGGTAGTAAGATAGACTAGAACCTGTGGAAGGGCAAACGGTATTTTTTAACGCAATAAAAGGGGTTGAAAAGGTCACAAAAGGTTGAAATGTTAGGTCAAAGTTTGTATGGAGGTCGGTTAGGTTAGAAGTTTAAAACTTATTTGTATGGCTTTTGAATAAACATAAATAAGTAAGACATTCAAAGTTTAAAAAAAATTAACCGAGGGGGGGTGAAAAGAGGGGGTAAAAGTTTTAGTGCCATTTCGAATCTATTTTATTGAACAGAGATTTCAACGTAGAACGGTGAAATTTTCACACATGATACAGAATTTCATGCTCTTCAATTTATTATACTTTAATTATAACGGTAAGTCATTAATATGGCCAATTAAGACATTTTCACATAAATTGGTATATAAGTTTTAATCCTATAGACTGGTTGTTGAAATTTCCATATGTCTAACCTACATGAAATAACGGTGATTTTGATACCTCATTTGTAAGGATACGTCTAGCACAAGCCTCACAATCTCGATTTTAAAATAAATATAATTGCACACAAACGACCTGCTTGGTTCGTACAAAATGACACATCACCTGTGGGAGAATCCCGCTATGGCCAAAATTCGATCGTTGTTTTTCGATTAAAAGCATCCTAGCGTGCGTTCTAATAATCGGATCTTCAAGATTAAGATCTCTTAAGAAGCACAAGGCTTCAGGCTTTAATTCAATGTGTAATAAGTACATACATTTCAACCTGCACCTGCAAGCAACAATCATTTTTCTATTCATAATTATTATTAAATTCTTTGTTCCGCACTACATACATACAAAGAACAATATTGACCTACTAACATTAATAAACAAACAAACAAATAAAAAAATCAAAGCTAGCTATTGTTATTTTTTCACACATGCATACACAAACAATATTTTTTCCCTATTTCATTTCAATCAATTTTATGTTCAACTTTCATACATTTTTAAACTAATTATTATAGTTCACATTTTGCTTGATCCAAAATATATGTTAAATAACTGTAAGAAATATGAGTTAATTATCGAAAATCGTTCTGAAAGCATCTGCTATAAATAAAGAGATATCGATTTAAATAAGAAATAGAACTTTGTTATATTTTCTTTAATTTTTGGAGAATCACTATTTTGCAAATGAACTAGCTAGTCCGGAGTTCCTCCCGACGGCTACGCAGCTAACCTTTCGTCCTCAAATCCATCACTATTTATATAGTAAGAGTGACAGCTAGGAGTTCCTCCCGGCATTACTCAGACCTATTGCAAACAACCATCGTCGTCTTCGTCGGTCGTGACAAATTAGCTAGGAGTTCCTCCAGGCGTTTCTCCGACCCACTCCAACAACCATCGTCGACCGTCGAACATTACAAATGTAGAATTTATCAACATTTAATTCCATTTTGTATGCAATAATGCACGATAAATGTGGACCCATTTGAATTTTCATCATTAATTAATGAAAAGTTGATAAAAAAAGTCACTGTTCTGAAAATGTAATGATGCAGTTTTGTAGATTTTTTCATTATTTACAAAAATGTTTGTAGAAGTAACTACATTGATTCATTAAAAAATACGTAAGAACGTTTTAAACAAAGTTGTTGACATTCATATTGCTTACCATAAGTATTTAAGTATAATATACATATTTTATCAAATTATTATGAATAGATGTATGAATATATGAATTCAATCCTTTGCGTATTATATATTTTAAGGTAATCAAATCATTCTTATTGAGTGAACTCCAGTCGCGCGTCGGAGCTGACACGTACAATTTTTTTTTTTTTTATTCTTTGTTGTTTTAAAAGTTAATTTTTTCTCCAATAGTGTTACTGTTTAAATGTCGAATTTTCATTAAGAAATTTTGGCGTTTTTGAGCCTTTACTTCTAAGTTATGAAGTACTTACCTAATTGAAATTGTGCTCCAATAGTGCCCTAGAAACAGTTTTTGTCTACACATAGGGTTCCCAACTTTGTTTGGAAACGAAGGAGGACAGTATTTTTTCAGAATAAAAAAATTTGAATTAGTGATATCTGCACTAAAAGCAGACTTTGTTGGAACCACAAACCATATCTATCGAAACAACCCTTTATCATATTAAACATACCGGCTGCGGTTTCGTCGGGGTTTTCTATGAAATCCAACAATTTGTTTTCAATACCATTCTGTATTGATAAAAATTGTACGCATATTGGAAACACTTTTCTGTTTTTATGATTTTCTGGCCACAAAAGTTTTATGGTGGCTTCCCTAAATTTTGATCTTAAAATAACATAAAAAAAACGACCCTCACGAATTCACTCAAACCTCTCATTTTGAAGTTTGAAGCCAATCGGTTAAGAGTGTTCCGGCACCTTACTTTCTTTTATAGAACGCAAAACACATTCCAAAGCTTGATCTCCAAGCACCATATCTACGGACTCTGCTTTTGTGGTTCCGCATGATATTTTTCCACATAAGGATGAATCGCGGAAGCTGTCTTCTTTAATAATTTTAAGCACAATCCAGGGTAAGGGTGTGAGTACATTGCCTTTTGTTTTTCAATGCAAAATGTTTTTATGAATGTAATGTATTCGTTTTGAAAAAAGAGGACATTTAAAAGCTTAAGAGGACAGGAGGACAAAAAAGTGAAAAGGAGGACTGTCCTCCCAAAAGGAGGACAGTTGAGAACTGTACTACACAATGACATCTAAATCATTTCGATACGACATCCAATCGTTCCACAATACCATTTGAAAAAACGCAGGTTTGGTCCGGACCTTAAGGTTGGTTGCATGTGCGTATACAGAAAGACAGAGACATCCAATACTTGTCATATATTCTATGTATATGTCGCAAGTAAAAATAGCGAAAAGCTATCTACGCCACTGGTCTGAATCATAATCTTCACCCCCTTTGCAAATGAGTTTTTAAATAGATAAACCCAAGCTGAGGCAACCACATTAGAAGCCAGTTATAGCTATCATTGGTTTTCATCATTGAAACACATCATTGGAATTTTTCTGGTAGGTCGGTTATAGCAATCATTGAAAATTTCTGTAAGGAATTTTTTTCCTGCCGTAAATTCCATCATTGGAACTGTGAGAAGTTGAAACATAGATCATTGGAATTGTACAAAATTGAAACGCAAATCATTGGAACGATTTGTTTCTTTTTTTGACAAAAGTCCATCAGCTGTTCAGGAAAACGAATTTCCGCCCAAAGGTCGAAGTCATTAGAACTCTCTTGCAACGTGACTTCGAGAAGATTCAGCGATACTGCGATGACTGGAAACTGAAAATAAATGTCCAGAAATGCGAGACAATTCTGTTCCGGACCCCGTTGGCTGGGGCCACGAGGGATACGCTCAAGAATTGGCGCAAGATGGTCATCGTTGGGCCTCACGGACAGCGATTAACGAGCAAAAGTAAAGTGAAGTACCTCGGTATCTGGTTGGATCAGTATCTGTATTTCGACAGACATATAGATGCTGCTCTGACTAAGGCCAGAGGAGCCTTTGCTTTGACGAAACGGCTGTTTTGCAGCAGTCGGCTTGACCCCAGAGTGAAGGTAATTTGCTACATGGCCCTCATACGGCCGATGATTTGTTGTGGTTGTCCAGTGTGGTTCAACGTTGCACCATCTCAAATGGAGAAGATTCGGGTGTTCGAGAGGCAGTGTCTTCGGCGCTGTCTCGGTTTGTATCGGACACCGGAATCTTCTTATGTACATTACTATTCTAACGAGGTTCTGTACAACGAGGCTCGGATCAACAGAATTGACAATTTCGTGATAAAACTTGTTCGGGGTCACATTGCGAGAGCTATGACTTCGACGAATAATTTGATCTTTGAGGCGTTCTATCCGAACGACGAATATTTTGATAGTGCACGCTCGAGCGGCTTCATTCCACCAGAGGCATTCCTCCGTTTAGATAAATGCGGTCTGATACAGGACAGATTGGCGATCCCGCTAATCTACCACGTCAGGCGGAGAACCGTCGATCGGCGGCTCCTTTACCATCGAGACGTCCTCGCACAGGACGGAGCAGAGCTCCTCCGGTTCAGTAGGGCTGTGTCCGAACGGGACCGAATTGATAGGGTGAAGCAGGAGCACCAGTTCTGGTGGCTTCAGTCAGCACTTGATAATGGGTAGTCGGGGTGGGGTTTTAAGCCTTGGCCGGCTTGTATACTTGTTTTAGTCTAAGGGTTTTGTGTTTAGGTTTAAGTAGAGTAGGCATGGTGGCACAAACATTGATATGGTCAAAAAGAAAAAAATAGCAAACAAAAAAACAAAAATACAAAAAAAAAGAAACAAAAAGAAAAAAAAATCAGAAAAAGAATTAAAAAAATACATATACAAAAAAAGATAAGAAAAAAAAATAGATTTGCTGCTGTGGTTGCTCTAGTTTGTAAGTAGTTGTTAGGTAGATTAGGTAGTTTTAGTTAATTTTAAGTTTTATTTTTAAGGACCTAATTTTAAGTAGCATGTAAGAAAACATAAAAATGACACCGTGTTAGTTTTTTAAATTTTTCTAACAAGAAACAAAAATAAAGTAAATAAAACACATAGTTCATAGGCCGAAAGGCATTAATTTTAAGTCAATCATGAATTCCTTAGAGCGCCCGGTTGGGGCCAGTAAGTTAAATATAAGATTTTAGTTCATAAGCTATTTTTGAATTCATTGTCTAGTATGTAAGTAGATATAAGTGAATGAAATAAAATGAATTTTGAAAAAAAAACGAATTTCCGTACGGAAAAAAGAAAAATATATACGTTTGCGAACTTATATTTTTTTCTCAAATTCTTTAAGTATTTTCTGGTCAATTGGTATATAAATTGCATAAATAATCAAAATAAAACTTAGTTAAATATCCATTCAAACATTTTTCCTGATGGATTTCAATGATCGCTTAAATTAAAATGTCTTATATTTCTGTCGCTGAAAATATTGTTGTTGAACAAGGAACAATTTATAAAAATTGGCAACCTTGACGTTTTCAAATTAATAAAAAAATCTTCCAACTCAAATCAAGCGGTATATAACTACTCATAATTTGGAAAAATACGAGACAAACGTTTTTCTTGAGTCTTCTCAAGAACAACACTTATATCACTTCAACAAGTGTTTCGATATAATTTACCGTTGTTTAAGAGCTTCAAGCTACAGCTGTACTGACAAACAGCAATTTTCATTTCGTATATTTTTGTTGTAACTTTCTCGTTAAAGAAATACATAATTATATCTACTGAATAAACTTTCTCCTTTTTTGAACAATTTTAATGAACAAAATTAACATAAACAACATAAATTTGTTTAGTGTATGCATAAAAAACATTTTTAAATTTATGGAAAATCTCGTGTCTGAAGAATGAAGGGGATCTACAATTTTCCTAACGGCTAAGTGTAAGTGTAACCTTTTTGGTTTCAGATTTTTCCTCTAAAAAGTCAGATTTTTGCATGAGATGAAACCTAACACCTTCTATGTTATTTATCAATAAATTCTATTGTCGTAATGTCATTTATGATTGAAATCTCGAGTTCCGTTTTAAAAATGTTTGTTTTCTAAACAGTTCCTTCATTTTTAACTTATTTCCCTGTTGCCTTTTTAAAAGTGAGTAGGTAATAATGGAAACAACAAAATTATCCTTCCTCGACCACCACAACAGAACGTTTATTGTTAATTACGTTTGCACAAAATTATTAGACAAATTACGTTGTTACATGTTTTGATTATCATTTTGTATGGAGGTAAATATGTTATTTTGTTTCTACAATAAATAATTGCAAAAGGTACCTGAGCTCATTTAAAAATAGGTAGTTGTCTTGACCCTTGAAAGGTTAATGGCTCCAAAGTTTTCTTATAAACAATTACATATTGTTTTTCGATTTGACTTTATTTTGTTCATTGTCCATGTGCATGTGTTATGCGTTGCCATTTTCACTTTCCTTCCATGGTTGAATAAACAAAAAAGATTTAAAAAAAAGCATCATGTGGTAGAATTTGTGGTTGAATTTAGTTAAAACTATAGTGAAAGCTTAACTTTCAGAGTTATACTGATTTAATTAATATAAACCGGACCACAGAATATAAAAAGTAAATATGTTAACTCGAAATTTTAGAAAAAACGTGCATACATCCACACATGCCCCATCGATTTGTAAATACAAATCTGTGTCTCCAATTTCTTCTACCCACAAAGTAAATAACAGACAACTAACTATCTTGTGTCCATAGTCCAAATACAACACATAGGTACTAAGATTATTTTTACCAACGAATATGGAAAGGCAAATAAAACAAGTTTTTGTTTATATGATAAATTAAAAATAATAAAACCAGCCAGAGCGAAAAAGAACCTTGCACACTGGAATAAAGTGTGAATTGATGGTTTACACATGAAACTAAAATTTGACTTGAGTTCAGATGATGTTGTAAAGAGATTTCCATTTTCTGCGTCATAGATAGAAATGAGGTTTTCTTCAGAGTCGCTTCGCTGCGTTATTATGCTGCGTGACAGTAACAAATCAAATAAAATTGGTACACTCGAAATAGGCGAAAAATTAGGTAGGTATGTCAAAACAAAATAATTAGGTAATAAGGTTTTATGTGATTTTCTTTTTAATTCCATTTCCATTCTACTTTGAATACGCATAGATACATGTCTTCTATTTTGTTTTTATGATAAGCACCGATCAATGAGTTTTTTTTCATACTCTTATTATGCCAGAGTCACAGTGAGTTCTTTAGGAAGGAGGGAAGGGTTGTAGTGTTGTTCATCCTGAATTAACTTTGATGGAGCCCCCTTGTCCAGGCTTATCTGGATATACTACGTGATAACTTTCCGTTTGTGACTTATATTTGCTGATTTACAAGTTTAAACCCACAACAAAAAAATCAAAAAAAAAATCCAAAAACAAGTGTGCATCACTAGGTATATTAAAACACAAAATCTCGGTTATACAAGTATCTAAGGTAAAACAAGACCGCAGAGTTATAAAAAATTTGTAATTTATTTGATATCTCAATGTGTGTAGTGTAGTGTGTAGGTACACAACAATTAATGAAGACATCTGCTCAATCGTCTCCAAATAAATAAAAAAAAAAAATCCTCTAATTTTTTCAGATTTTTATCTATACCCCTTACTGGCCCTGTATCGAAGTGAAATTCTAATACTTGCGACCTTGCGGCTGATTTTTGGATTATTCCAATATATCTCTATTTCGGCTTTACCGATTTTGTTAAAATTTTGCACAGTTAAACATTATCCTTAATGATATTGCATTCCGCGATATTATTTAAAATACAGGGTGATTCACGAGCGTTGTGCCAAAAAGCTAGAGCGTGTAGGTTGAATTGAGACAAGAAAAAAATCGTATGGTAGGGGGGGGGGTCTATTCCCCCCGTTTAGCAGGGAGGGGCAATTTTCTGAAAAATTGACTTATTTTGTAAGAAAAAATATTAAAAATCAACGGCTTCGTTTACAACACCGTTCTATACCTTTCTGGAAAGCTAAAAACTTCTTCTTTCAAACTCAAAATTTTCAAAAAAAAAAAAAACATTTTTGAACTAATTTTTTTCAAAATTTTATGTAATTAAGCACTAATTTTGTTTTAAAAATTCAATGCCGTTGTTAATTTTTAGTCGAAAACAGAAAACCGGATGCAAAACTGTTTTTTCGTTTTTGAGAAATTAAAAAAAAAAAAAAACACATTTTTCTAAGAAAATCTTTGTTAATTTATTTTTACCTATCTGGACTTTTTGTTAAATTTATTTATGAAACATTAACCTTTCTTTTACTATTTGTTTTGTAATTGGAGTTTTATGAGGACTCAATAAAGTAGAAAAGTATTGGATTTTCCCTGGATTAATCATTTTGTTCATTCAGAAATATTTGCAAAAATCCGGGGTCACTCTAGAAAAAAGTGGTATAAAACTTAAGGCACTAGCGAGTTTTCTTCATGAAAATCGTGATGAAACCGTGAACAAGGCCATAATTTACGCAAACGAACAATTCACCGAGCCTGAAATTTAAATTGAAAGGCGGGGAAGAAAAAAAAGAAGAAAAATTGTGCCTTGCGAAAGCGCTGAAGATGCTGGTTTGACATTGGAAGTTGAAACACAAAGATCCATGCTAGAATGCCAGGATACATTTTACACTGAACTTATTCATTTGTCTGAAGGCATGGAAGACATTGCTCTGCTCTTCAACCGAAAATATTGTTGTATGGAACGGAAGAAGAACTGCGTGCTATTGTTCCAATGCTTACTTCAATATTTACAGAACTATAACAGATAACAGTATCATATTGGAAATCTGGCGAATACGGCGCGCGTCACATGGGAGCTGCAAAAATAAATTTAAAAGAAGCAGAAGTTTGAACAACCTTCGAATTTTTAAGCTTCATTATTGATTGGGACTTTTTAGACTCATTACAGAGTCTATCATTGGCGATGAGAATTTATTTAACAATTATTTGAATAGGTTGACTTTCAATCGAAAAGGACCACATGAAAAATATAGATTTTGATGATATAATCAAAACATTCAGTGCCATAAAAGCTCGAAAGCATATTTAAAAGAGATCTTTGTTCGTGTTTTTTATTAAATTTTTTCAGAGGTGCAAGCTTCACCGCCCCGGGTTCCACTGCCGCTTAGTCCGCCCCTGAGTGCGGGGTCTGCCCTTAACTTCGAGCATCAAATCAAAGATGCTCAGAAATTGACTTATAAATTTTTAAGAGTTTGTTTCTCGTAAGAAACCTCAAACCTTTTGCTTTTTATGAAAGACTGGCGTAAACTCCCCGGTTCCAGGGCTCTTTACCAAAGAAGCAATACCAATTTTTTTTTCAAATGTTGACTTTAATATTTAGATATTATTCACCGTTTAAATATTGATATACATTGGTTACAATAGAAAAGCCAATATTTAACAATAATTAGTTAGAATATAAGTTCAACAATATTTAACAATAACTGGTACAATCTAAGTGTGATAATATACAGGTTATAAACTAAGTACGACTGACACACTTCACTGACACTTCACAGACACAGACTGAGAAAGCAGCCGTACACTTTAATCACAGACTGAGAGCAGCAGTCGTTCACCGTAAACACAGACTGAGATAGCAGTCGTATACTATTTTAAAGCGGAAAACACAAAGCTGCTTTGCTGTTAGCGCTGACTCCGTTAAGCAGGGTATACACACGTCAAATTGCCATCCAGCATTGAGAGTGTGTTAGTGAAAAAATTCACACGTATACGTGGTGTGTATGATTGACGAAAAATCAAAATATTTTGATTTTCGGTCAATCAGGAGGCCATGCTGGATATGTGTATAGTCGTGATTGAGTGATTGATCCAGCATTGCGGAAAAAAGAAGAAAAAATTCAGAAGAAAAAAAATAAAAAAAATAAAATAATTAGAAAAAGTGTCTCTTATAATTTTCGAAGCATTTGTCGAATTTTTCTTCGAAGTGTTTTCCAAAGGAGTAATATGATTTTCGCTTCTCCATGCACCTTGCTGTATTGTTCCATTTTGCAAGTTCTCCTGGTCAATAGAACCCTTGCTGGACGTGTGTATATGCAACGTCAATCAGAATTTACTAACACACTCTCCCATGCAGGAAGGGAATTTGACGTGTGTATACCCTGCTTTACGCTTCTATACTTTGGATTGAACTTTGATTGACATCAGTCATTTTACTTATTTTATTTTATGTTCGTCAAACATATTTTCTCCCAAGCAGGTGGCCATGGCACAGAGGATAGAGTAGTTGACTGCTAAGCCGAATGCTACGGGTTCAAGCCCCAGCTTCGGCAGCATTCTTTTTCTACAAAAATCGCCAGCTTATCTGAGCCACCTGTGCGATGATATGAGACAATTAAAATCTGTGTCTCCTCCTCTGTGCCACGTAGGTTTATGTTATGTGTTCTTCCCTTCTATGTGTCTATCTGTCTCTCTTTGTCGTATGTATTGTTCTGTCCCAGCCGATGGTCTCAGTCACCAGTGCTGCTATGTGTCTGTAGTTCGTCACATTTATGTGCGAAGTACTGTGAAGTCAATGTCAATGTCAATATTTTCTCCCAAATTTCATTTTTTTCTGTTTTTTGAAAACAAAACCGACAGCTGAAGCGATAAGGAAGTAAAAATAAAATAAAATTTTCACACAAACAAACAAGAAAACATATCGGTGAGCAAATTTATATGAAAAAGTAGAAAACATTTCTACTTTTGCTACAGCTTTTGCGACGTTACGTTTATGTTACGGGGTTCTCACAGTTTGTCAAATCAAAGGCTGAGCAACAAAGCTGCTTTGTGATAGGTTGTTAGCAATTCCTATGCTTGAACTTTATACGTCACTCAACGCTAACAGCAAAGCAGCTTTGTGTTTTCCGCTTAAATTGCAATGTCCACGTCAACTTTGGACTAGCCACTTTTCCAAAATTTAATGAGAGTCATTTTTGAGGTATTTCTACCTGTATATTTTTTATACGTGAAAGAACTCTGATTTTATTGAATTTGGATTGTTCCCTTAATGAATTTGAACAAAAGCAAACTGTGAATTATAAATTTAGAAACTCAAATTCATATATAAATACAATACGACCCTAAACGTTGAATACTCACTTTTTGAGTTGATTAATCTAATACTAAAAAGCAGGATCATCAACTCTAAGATGGGAAATTTTTGTACGAAAAGGTCTGTCGGCAGAGGCACCCCGCACGGTGGTGTTCTGTCCCCTCTCCTTTGGAACATAGTAGTTAACGAACTGCTAATATCCCTCGAGAAGGAAGGCTATAGAGTGATTGCGTATACCGATGATGTTGCTATCGCCGTCACAGTCACAGAAAAACATCCTAATACCCTGAGAGACCTCCTCCAAAATGCACTTAATATGCTCACTAAATGGGCTGATGGACTTAATATTAATCCTCAAAAAACAGACCTCGTCCTTTTTACACGGAAATACAAAATCCCAGTAATTGTACCTCCTTCAATAAAAGGTGTACCACTAATTTTTACCAATGAAGCCAAATATCTTGGTCTCATATTAGACAAAAAATGTAGTTGGAAACCTAATATTCAGGAAAGAGTTAAGAAAGCTACAGTAGCTCTATTCTCCTGCAAGAAAGCCATAAGAAGAAAATGGGGTTTTCAACCTCGCATAACGTATTGGCTATATACATCGGTCATCCGACCAATACTCATGTACGGGGTTGCAGTATGGTGGACTGCACTGGAGAAAGGCACTACTGCGGCCAACTCAGCAGAGTCCAACGCACTGCTAGTAAGTCTCTGCACAAGCGGGGCATTGAGAACCACACCCTCAGCAGCATTACACACTCTCCTCCATCTGACATCCCTCGACATCTTCACCAGACAAGTGGCAGCGAATACAGAGATGAATGGGAAGACAAACAATTCCTGGAAGACAGATGAGATTGCGCAGTTGCCCGTATCGTCGTCGTTGGTTCGAGTCCTACTCAGGCCAAGTTTTTATTTCATCTTTCACGGGTACTGCCTCTTGCGAAGACCTGACAAATCTTCCAAGAGTATCATTCTGTCATGAAAAAGTGCTTCTCAACTTTGCCGTTCGGAATCGGCGTTCAATTGTAGGTCCCCTCAATTCTCCACACGCACTCAGAGAATTGTTGATGAGATTTAGCCACTTAGGCCTTGGCTCTTCAAGAGCTGTCGCGCCACCCTATTTATTTTTATTTATTTTTATGAGATGGCGCAGCAATTTAATATTTACCTCTGTTGGGTGCCGGGCCACAGAAGCATCACAGGAAATTGTAGAAAGTCAACTCTCAACTAGTTACTCTCAAGGCTGTTTCCATTTGAGAGTTTATTCTCGAGATTGGCCTTAATTGGAAACGCACCTTTCCTTTCTACGTACTGTGATCAGTGAAAAGAATAGACAAAAGTTTAGGATTTTTGAAAAAAATTAAGTGCACATCCTTTACATTTCTATGATTTTCATCTTAAAGATTCTCGTATTTCAGCTCTAGGGCAAAATCTATTTTGGCATATTTAACCAATACATACATTTGAACCGTGTTCAAAATTCAAATGCCCTTTTCAGCACATTTCCAAAATTACAATAAATGTAGAAAAAATTGGACATTATAAATGAACAGCATAGCCATGTATGAAACATGATACAATTTTACTTCCAAGCACATCTATTAATGCCAGAGCCGGATTAAGAAGTCTAGAGGCCCGGGGCAGCAAAGGAGTGGAGGCCCCAAATTATTATTTTCCAAGAATGTAAAATGGACAGTTGAGTTTATACCTACTTATTTATTGTGAAACCAAGAATATATTATTTTATTATTTAACAAACATATGAGAAATATAATTGGAAACAAGAATGATTAAATTTTAGTGCTAACGAACGGAACCGTCCGATCTTTTTCCTTCGAGAAATAGTTGATTTTTTCGCCGAAATCCAGTTCCCGAAGTATATCACTCTTCTATAGGTACTCAGGAGAGAAAGATTAGACGGTTTTGTCCCATCGTGGTTCGAAGTCTATTTTTTATAATTTTCATTTTTGAAAATGAGCGCTCTCCAGTACAATTTTATACCATCAAAACCAAATACATTCTTAATGTAATTTCAAGATTTGGGAATGTAGCTTTGATATTTTGACTTTCAATGATTTGGTAATAAGAGATTGGTATTTCCCATTCTTGTATGAATCGATCGAAGACACAAATTGAAACAACTCATTACTAAGACTAGGTTCTAAATCATCTTCATAAACTTTCACCAATGCCTCTGCTGCAGCTTGTTAATTTTCAGCACCCATCTTCTAAATGCGATTGAGAAATCCAAACCTCGAACGTACAGTTTTATAAGCATACGCAATATTTCTGTAAGAGAAACGCATAGGTAGTCGATCACTGCAGGAGTAAAAAAGGATACTTTGTAACAGATTTGCGTTTTTCCGTAATCGAGCGGATTCAACATCGCGTTTCTCCTTCTGGTCCTGTCGCGTGATTGTACGTATATTTTCAGTCTAGCAGCTTCCTCGTATTTATCGACATCATTTCGTTTTCACGAATAATTTCAATGAATGTTTGTAGCGTTGAAATGCTACAAGATATAGTTGCAAAAGATTGCGAATAAAGTGATTTCGAGACCACTCATTTTCTAAAGAAGGTTTGCGCTGCTTCATTCCTCGTGATGTCTTTTTGCTCTTTATCGGAAGATACGCTGGTTAGAGCTTCAACGATTTCCGAATATCCGTCGACTACGCCTTTCGTAACTTCAGCTCGACAAGACCGACGAGTATCACTTAGCTCTTTCAAGACGTAAAATTCTCTGATTTTTTTCTTCGACAATTTTCCGATCAGAATTCCAACGGCAAAAGAAAGATTTCTTATGTTTTTACCAAACTGCAGTCATAGTGGCGAAGTCACAGAAAAAGCTCTCCTCAAATGTTTAGGTGACCATCAAATAGACATAAAGAATTGTCGCGGCCAATCGTACGACAACGCTGCAAACATAAGTGGCAAATACAAAGGGATGACAGAATTGGTTCATACTCGGCTAACTGCTTAAATCCGCAGAATGTACCTACTTGTTTCAGAAAAATCAGATTTTCCAAAATACTTATTTGTCTTTGTTTATACTAGTGAATGTTTCAGGCGATTATTACAGATTGACAAATTATAATTTATGATTTAAAGAATATAGAGAAAAATAAAAACTAGGAAACTAGATTAAAAAAGTGAAGTATGAGCAAATGAAAAATCGAAAGGTAGTTAAAGGTAAGATATGGGTTACTTCTGCAACAATACTGTAATGTGCATATACGCTATTTGAAACACAAGGGCGAAACTGTGTTTGTACTTTAAAAGTTATTGAGCAATAGCTATATTAGTTTGTAGTCTCATTGTGGGGGCCCGTCTTTTGTAGAGGCCCCGGGGCAGTAGCCCCGTTTTCCCTCCCTTAAATCCGGCCATGATTAATGCACATAACTTTGTGTCTATACCTAGATATCTTCAGGTCAGGCTTAATGTGTTAAAAAGAACATGAAGATGATACCTGATAAAGCGATGTGTGCTGTTTTATTATTATAAATTAAATATGCATCTATAATAGTTTTTTAAATTACCCTAACAAATTTGTTTGAAACCTTTGCTTGTCTAAAAATTTAAACAAAACTTTCCTACTCTTATTAGCCTTATGTCGCCTGTAAAGGAGTTCTACTCTGGACGCAATGTTTTTATTACCGGAGCCACTGGGTTCGTTGGAGTCACTTTAATTGAAAAGATTCTTCGTGACTTGCCCAATATTGGTAAACTCTACCTCCTGATGCGTCCAAAGAAAGGAAAAGCCATTGAACAAAGGCTCAAGGATTTAGAGAAAAACTCGGTGTTTGATAAACTAAACGAAAATGATGCAAGTTCCTTATTTGCCAAGTTAGTACCGATAAGTGGAGATGTTGGCGAAGAGAATCTTGGAATATCCGATGAGGATCTAGAAATATTGCAGCAAAACATAAGTGTTGTTTTCCATTCTGCAGCTACATTGGACTTTTTTCAGTCATTGAAGGAAACCACTAACATCAATTTGAGAGGAACTCGTCGGGTTATGGAATTGTGCAAGAAACTTCCAAAACTTGAAGTAAGCATTAAATTCCCTACTATCATACCTCCAGAATATTAACTTATTGTTTTTCTCAATGGCTAAGGCTCTTGTGCATGTATCAAGTGCTTTTGTAAACTCATTTCTTCTCGATACGGAGGAAATTCTTTATCCTGCCCCTGACGACCCAGAGAAAATTATCCACCTTGCTCAAACTCTCAGTGATGAGGCCTTAAAAGAACTGGAACCAAAGTAAGTATTAAATCAGTAAAGGTTATCTTTGAAAGAAACGCTTGTACAACTCATGTGTTCCTTAAAGGCTTTTGAAGGATCACCCAAACACCTATACTTTTACTAAACATCTAGCGGAGCATGAAGTTGATAAGTGTGCTACTTTATTCCCTTGTGGCATTGTTCGACCAAGCATGAGTAAGATTTTCTCTGGATAAGACTTTTGTTTCATTTAAAGCTTTAAATCATTTTTAATTTCAGTAACGGCTGCATGGAAACAACCGATTCCAGGTTGGACAATCTCGAAAAACGGGCCGCAAGGTTTCTTTATGGGAGCCTCAAAAGGTGTCATTAGGCGCTTGCCTCTGGATCCGTCTTTGATTATGGACTACATACCTGTGGATGTAGTGGTTAACCAAATTCTTGTCACTGGATACTACGTAAACAGTCTAAAGTAAGTCTGTAAATCATTGTCTAAATTTTATTTAAGACATTTAATGAGTGAGTGATATGAATAACCGTTAGGTTAGGTTGGGTTAAGGGGCTGAGAGATGATGTCGTTACCGTCACACTTAGAGCAATACAGATCCATTGTGATACCCGTGAGTATTGCTACTCAAGCTAATAAGAAAAACCTATGTGTTCAGTTAATCAAGCCATTTAGATGCATTGACGAAGTTCAGAACGTTATTACCTGGTGTACTAGAGAGTTCTTCTAAATCCCCGGAGGCATAGTTGCCAAGCAATTTCTTCCTTTGGTGGGAGAGTGCGGGACAGTGACACAGAAAGTGCGAAGTGTCTTCATGCACCTCCTCGTCACCACATCCTCTGCATAGATCATCTGAACTGATTCTCATCTTTTTCATATTGTAACCTAACACATCATGTCCGGTAATTATGCTTACAGGAGATCGAAGTGATCCTTCGTGTAGCTGCATAATTCTTTCTGTTCTTTGTTTGTTAAAACAGGGCTAGATTTTTCTTGTAGTGCCGCAGGTGTCGAGTAGGTTCACCTTTCATCGGCCTTGATAGTTATTCTTTTTGAGATTTAATGTTTTAATTAACAGGTAGGTGTGCTAACTAGCTGAGCTTGGATTACGTCAAGCGTTGAACCTAATCTTGCTAATTCATCGGCTTTCTCGTCGCCTGGTATAAAGCTGTGGCCTGGGACCCAACAGAGTCTAATGTTGTGCTGGGCGCCAAGAACCTTAAGCTCTTCCCGGTAGCATGAAACAAGCTTTGATTTTACCTCAGTTGCAGTAATCGCTTTTATTGCCGCTTGTAAAAGGTGATATCAGCTCGTGGTATCGCCATCATTGATGGCAGCTGTTGTCACTGCCAGGACCTCCGCTTGGAATTTAACTTGAAAGATTCAGAAAAGAAGCCTGGTACCTACTTGGTTATTAATCAATCATGGCAGTAGATAATAAGTACATATACAATTTTTTTTCCATAAAACCCAGTCAAAGAAAATTGTATAATTTGTTTGTATACACAACGAATTTCTTGAACAAAATCGATCATTTGCTTGGTTTACCTTCGTTCCCTCGGGATTTATTCTTAAAAAAGGACTCTTCTGAATCTTTTAGATAACACTGGTCAACAACATTTTTTCCTCAAGGATGAGACACATTATTTCTAGTAAATTGTATGATGCTGAAACTAAATCCGGACACAGAATTGTTCTGGCACGTCAGAATTTTGAGATATGCTTATTTCAAAGTGGTCAAATCAGGGTTTTTGGCGATGTTTGAAGTAATTTTTTAAGGACAGACAATTTTTATAGATACTTGTAACTACAGCATTCTTTAGAACTACTCTTTATCTCTCAAACCCATTTTAGTTTGTTTCGCTACGAGTCTTTTTCCTCAAGTTCTTACCATATAAAGGGTCCGCCAAACATCTTTTTTTTTTTTTAATGCAATAAAAAAAAACTACTGAATATTTTCTCAAATTTCTTTTTTTATTTGAAAGTACAATCCTTCCAGTTAATAATGGAAAATAATTTCATTCAAATGGCTGCCTCGACTGGCCATGCAGTAGCCTACACGATCGGTCCAATTTTTAAGCACATTATCGATTGTGTGCAGCTGTATTTCACCAATGACTTCACGAATCTTGTCCTTTAAAGCGTCAGTTGTCCCTGGCTTGTCGGCGTAACACTTATCTTTTACGGCAACCCACAAATAATAGTCCAACGGTGTCAAATCGCAGTTCCGAGGTGGTCAAACGACATCAGCTCTGCGGCTGATAATGCTACCTCCAAAAATAGGGCGCAAAACATCGAGTGTAGCTTCGGCTGTGTGGCACGTAGCGCCGTCCTGTTGAAACCAAATGTTGCCAATATCCTCCCTTTCAATTTTTGTGAACAAAAATTCGTTCAACATGGCCCGATCAATCGCCATTGACTGTAACGGCCACACCTGCAACATTAACATGATTTTCAAAGTTATGTCGCAATATTTCCCAGCTTTGTTCAAGCGTATATACAACCATATTCGTTCAGCGGAAGGATAAAAGGGGCTCCTGGCCCCCATACAAGGAATTCCCATCATCGTGCCCACTAAAATTTGTAGTGAGGAAAGCCAAGACGAATAAGATTCGTTTGGTCGGCGTGAATTGAGTTAGCCGGAAAGGCCGCGCATATCTGTTGCAATGTGGTGAAATGTCTCCATCATCACGGATTCTATTTCTGTTTCTTTCGTTACACGCGTCCTTATGTTAGATGTAGAAATACCTTGGTTTGCTTGCTTTCAAACTGCCGAAAGTATTGCGCAAACCAGTTTAGTTTTATAAACGAAACTACTGTAGTTTGTAATAAAAATACAGTACATACTTTAGGTCATAATAAAACCTGGTTTGCGCGATACTTTCGGCAGCTTGATATATTTCAATTTGTTCGATGTTCTTCCTATCCTGCTCTCATTCTCCATTGAAGCATTTGCAATGGTACTTTTTCCGCGCATTTATCATCATTCTTCGGCTGATTACTACCTGTTTTATGATATCAAGGTTATAATTCCTAGCTGTGGAGGAGCGACTTTTGTTGAACTTTTGCCCATCGTGTTTCTCGTTAGATTGTCGGGCTCTGCACTATCGGGAAATGGTCAAAGTCGCAATTTTGATCATTGATCACCTTCAAAACGATGATACGCAATCTAAGCCGATATCCTACAGGCGGTAATGTCTGCCAAGTTTTTGAGTTTCACCTTAAAAGAGTGTTCTTACTTTCCAATTGCATATTATTCCTTATAGTCCGTTGATGTTCTGAGTCTGGTTTCCGTTTGAGTTTGGCTTGTGTCCGAGGCGAGCTTCATTACAAGAAAGCCGCAGACACAGTGCGTCGATTGTATGGAGATGGTGGACAAAATTATTCTTGCCAAGATTTAGTTGAATAAAAAAAATATATTGTAAAAGTGTTAAATATAAAGTTTTGCAAAATATAATGTTATATTCACGCCCCCAGCCACGCCCACTTTTTTATATCTTAAGAACGGCTTTAACGATTTGAGTAAAACTTAAGAAATGTAGTGTCCTAGGAAAAACTGTTAAAAACAAATAAAAATATGGACCATATCCGCCCACTGCCACACCCACTTTCTTATATCTAAGGAACTACTAGTACTATTTGAAAAAAATTTAAGGAGTTAATGGTTCTAGGTTAGCTTATAAACACAAAAATATATATATTATATCAGCCCACTGCCACACCCACTTTTTTTTAATTACGTTTGTAGCATCTTTCAAACAAAAACTTTAACATTTAAAATGAAGAACAAATAAATTAAATCTTTCAAACATATGTATTTATACATTTATTAATGTAAGGCAAAAGAAACTTTTGTACAAACATTTTTTTTGTCTTTTTTGACGAATTTAAAAATTGAGTTTTTAGTTTACCCCGTGCATCATTAGATGATGCATCATGCAAATACTCCAAAATACTGTCCGGAAGTGGAAAATTATTTCTCGTGGCACTTCTTCAAAAGAACGTGATTCCTCGAACATTGCTTCCATCTTCGTTCAAGGTTCGCGTCAAAAAAAATTAATTTTGCATCTTAAATCATTTTTAATTTTAAGAGGACACTTATTTATGCTTAAGTCATTCAAATAAATGATAAAATATCCTCAATTCTCGTTTTTTCATCGCAAGAAATCAATTTTTCATAAATTTTTTGATTTCTTATGGTTTGACCTTGTCCTACAAAAAGTTGAATATTTTGAAGGTTAGCAAAAAGTAGCATGAAAACTGTACTTTTCCGCAAAGTTAAATAGTAAGACAACATAACTACATGAACAATTCTGCTACACTTTGCTAAACTTTTTTTAAAAGCTTAACTATAGTGAAAAACTGCATTAAAAATAGGTCTTTTTTAAATAATTCACTAAAATTCCAAATTCTTCCAAAAATCTAATTAAACGAGTCCATTATTAATATTAATATGCAAAACAAAATTTTAACCAATTAATTTTCTTGCACTAACTTAATCACTTCGAACTAAATCGCGATTCACAACAAGACCATGACTAAAATTTAATTTTATGCTGTAAACAAATCCGCTAATCTATCATCTAAAAAAAAAACTACCAACAAAAAAAAATTACAGTTATTCAACATATGCTTAAGATGCATCAAAGCTTAAAACAACAAAATTACATAATTTTTTTTTTTATTTTTGTCCACTGGTCAACGCACTGTGAGACGCACTCTCATACCTTCGGAAATACATTCGATAAAATTATCGTTATTTCCGTTTTTAAGAAAGCAACAAACAATTACAATTCAAATATATTGTGACTCCCAGAAATATGCAATCTTTTCTATTCTATGAATTCAAAAAAGCAAGAGGAAACGTCGCACAAAAGTATACCACATTTTTTATCACAACAACTGCAAACAAATGACACATTGAACACCCGAATTCCAATTCGACATTAGTCTAATGTGTAGCGACACCATCTTCTGCTCTAACGAACTGAATGTTGAAGGTTCGATTCCCCGATTTGACATCGAGTAATTTTTCTAAAGTAATTATATCCTCCATCTTTGGCCTGTCCTAAACGTTATTCAATCGTTTGGATCTGGAATGCATTTACGGGAGGTACAATAAAGTAGAGATGGTAAATTCTTCGATGCCCAGATATAAACCCTGTCTGAGGTTTCATCCTCGATACCACCTACAAATTTTTTGTGAATTCTAAATTTCTGTTTTTTTTTTCAAACAGCCATTAAATTTTTTGCAAACAACAAATCAACTGTCTAGTAGCCCAAAAAGGCAAAAAAAAACAGCTTGTTGGCTACCGGGAGTTGAACAGTTGTCATTAAGAGTGAATAGTTGAAACTCAAAAGATATAGCTTGAAAGCAGCTCAAGACTTAAAATGTACTATGTGTTAATATTACTTAAGTTTCAAAAAAATTGTTAAGGAGTTAAATTAACCTACAAATATTTTTTTTATTTCCAGAGTTAAAAATGGTGGAACCCCGGTTGATTTACAAATTTTCCATTGCACTTCGAGTACTTACAAGCCGTTCCGCTTTGAGTCATTGTCCAACAAGATGAACATGTATATGCACAAATACCCTTTGAAGTCAGCTGTTTGGTAAGCACTGTTTTCACTGATTTAATATTCATTTTCATAAAATCTCACACTATATCCTTAAGAAAAAAATCCCTGTCTACGAGAAGATTTGCTTTATTTGTTTGCACCACCTCGTTGTCTTTTATTTGTTTGTTAAATTTAAAACTTGAAATTTCTATCCGGTACCGGGCTATAAGTAAACAAAATTAATAACGGGTGTTTTTTTTCGAGGTATAGAATTTTAAGTTGGCATTACTTTTCAAGACGGCGCGGCGACCGATTTAACAGCTGTCAAGTGATTTATTCTCAGTTTGGTTTGCCAATTCATCATGAATAGACTCACGCCCGAAAAACGCTTGCAAATTGTGCAATTTTCTTTCGAAAATAATGGTTCTGTGCGGAATATGTATCGCGCACTACGTCCATTTTATCGTCGACAAAATCGTCCATCAGAGCAGTTAATTCGATTAACCATGGAACCTTTTCCCACCACGTTTAACGTTTACTCTAATTGATAACTCGCATCCGCAGAGACGCCGTACGGTGCGTACAGAAGAACTATTGCTACTGTAGAGCGTAGCATTGAGGAAGACCCGAATGAGTCCATCCGCCATCGAGCACAGGAATTGGATCTGTGTCCATCCACTTTATGGAAGATCCTTCATCTTGGTTTGTGTGCTTATAAAATCCAACTCGTGCAAGAATTGAAGCCAAACGATCATCAAGCAAGGCGTAGATTCGTCGAATGGGCCCAAAACGAGATGGCCGTTGTTCACGATTTTCATAAGCGAATTTTGTTTAGCGATGAAGCGCACTTCTGGTTGAATGGCTATGTCAACAAATAAAACTGCCGCATTTAGAGTGAAACTAATCCTCAAGTGTATGTCGAAACACCGTTACATCCAGAAAAACTGACTGTTTGGTGCGCTTTATGGGCTGGTGGAATTATTGGTCCGTACTTCTTCAAAAACGATGATGGCCACAATGTTACAGTCAATGGTTGTCGGTATATAGCCATGATTAGTTACTTTTTCATTCCTGAATTGAACAATCATGATGTCCAGGAGCTATGGTTCCAACAAGACGGCGCAACATATCACACAGCTCGTGCCACAATCGATTTATTGAAAGACACGTTTGGTGACCGCCTAATTTCACGTTTTGGACCTGTGAATTGGTCTCCAAGATCTTGTGATTTAACACCGCGAGACTATTTTCTGTAGGGTTATGTAAAGTCATTGGTCTATGCGGATAAGGCACAAACGGTTGACCATTTGGAAGACAACATTCGCCGTGTTATTGCCGATATACGGCCACAAATGTTGGAAAGTCATCGAAAATTGGACGTCCAAATTGGACTACATCCGAGCCAGCCGTGGCAGTCATATGTCAGAAATCATATTGAAAATGTAATGCCACAAGATTATTTTTCGAATAAATAAAAAATCATGTCAATCGAACATTCCATCGTTGTTTTATTGCAATTTAAAGTTCTACACCTCTAAAAAAAACATCCTTTTGGTCATTACACACTTTCGTATAAAATAGTCTGAAAGCCTACACAAAAAACCATTTTTGGACATTAACCAACACAATTTTAAGAAAATATAGGTACACTTATAATTTTACTCATTTAACTTCAGGTATCCTAATTTGAAGCTGGTTAAGAGTCTATTTCTCTTCAGAGTTGCTGCTATATTCTTCCATTTCCTTCCCGGATACATATTGGACTTTATCACAAAAATGGCTGGCGGAAGACCAATGTAAGTTTTGTGAGATTAACATTTTATTCAAAACAGTAAACAGTAATACATAATCTTATGCAGATTGGTTCGGCTGCATACCAACGTGTGGAATTCCTTGAGCACGCTGGAACGATTCATTTTCACGGAATGGCATTATGACAATAAGAAAACATTGCAACTTGCCAAAGGCCTTGATCCCAGAGACAAAGAGACATTCTTTATTGATATTGGCGAACTTAAATGGGAAGACTACTTCCATAATATGCTCTTGGGTGTTCGTCAATATTTGAACAACGAATCTCCAAAGAATCTTGAAGCCGCTCGAAGGAAAGAAAAGATGTAAGATCCGAACTAATAGCTCTGAGAACCTTTTGCTTAAACTAAGAATTTGTTTTCTTTCAGTCTGCTGGGTCTACATGTGCTAGTGCAGTGCCTCTTCTATTTGGGTGTCTGGAAGCTCATTGGATTTGCATTCGGTCTGTCAAACGCAAAGGCAGCTCTTATTCTACCGGTCTTTTATTTCTTATTTGGTATTCTCTAAATTCTCTCGAACAGGTTGTTTTTTTCTTTATTTTCTTAAACTATGGGTTGTTTAATTGGTAAATTTAAGCTTTTGAAGTGAACAAAAATTAATAACATGAAGTAATTCTTAGTAGTATTTATTTTAACAATAACTTTCAGTTACAATGAACAGAACATTTTTTTCACGTCCAATAAAATTAATTGAATAATAAATTTGTTGTTTTTTTTTTCTTCAAATATTTTTCTTCACAGTATTTTCTGCAAGAAAGCGAAAGCTCCATATACCCGTTTTATTAACTGTAATGAAAAGAAAAGTTGAACAAGTCACTATTTGAACAAAAGCAAAAAACACGATTACGACTAGGTGCCAAAAACTTGCTAAAACATGTGCCTTAGTCCTTCGACCTTGCTCACACGTAATCTTAAAATCTTAATATTATGATTTAAAATAATCAAAAAACTGAAATAATTACCTGAGCACTACTTTTTTAAAGGGTCCGCCATCTACCGTTTTTTTTTCAACTAGTGCTTATTTCGTGAATGGTAACACTTAGCTCATGTCTGATTTGACAGATAATTAGTTTTATCCTTCCGCTGAACGAATATGGTTGTGTATACGCTTGAACAACGCTGGGAAATATTGCGACATTATTTTGAAAATCATTGTAATGTTGCAGAATGTGTGCGAAAATTGCGTACGGATTTTGGAAGAAGAGAAGCACAGCCAGCTCCGTATGTTCATTATCTTGTGAAAAAAGTGAAAGAAACTGGCATCCTCATCGATAAACCAAAGCGTGAAAAGTCAAAAACAGTGCGTACACCCGAGAATATTGCTGCTGTGACAGAAAGTGTGCGTGAAGCGCCATCAACATCAATTCACCTTCGTTCTCAACAATTGAACATTTCGGAGACATCATTGAGACGAAATTTGCATAAAGACCTTGGTATGACGCCATACAAACTCCAATTGGTTCAGGGGTTGAAGCCAACTGACCATACCGTTATCGCTTCGCTAAGTGGGCCTGCGATCGACTTAGAGAAGACGCAAATTTTGCCAAAAAAATCATCTTTTCAGATGAAGCTTATTTTGATCTTGGCGAGTATGTAAACAAGCAAAATTGTCGCATTTGGGGCACAGAAAACCCGCACGCCTACATTGAAAAGCCGATACACCCAAAACGAGTCACTGTTTGGTGCGGATTTTGGTCCAGAGGCATAATTTCCATTTTTCTTCAAAAATGAGCTAGGAGTGGCCGTTAATGTCAATTGCAAAATTGAAGAGGAGGATACTGGCAACATATGGGCAACAGGATGGCGCATACGTGCCACGCAGCCGAAATTACAGTCGATGTTTTGCGCCCTGTTTTTGAAGATCGCATTATCAGCCGCAGAGCTGATGTCGTTTGGCCATGTCGGAGCTGCGGTTGGACTATTATTTGTGAGGTGCCGTAAAAGAAAAGTGTTACGCTTAAAGGGACAATATTGGTAAAGCCATTGGTGAAATACAGCTGCACACAATCAATAATGTGCAGCCGATCGTGTAGGCTACTGCATGGTTAGCCGAGGCAGCCATTTAAATAAAATAATTTTCCATTATTAACCGGAAGGATTGTACTTTCAAATAAAAAAAGAAATTTGAGAAAATATTCAGTAATTTTTTCTTATGGCATTTTCAAAATAAAAAGTTATTTGGCGGACCCTTTACATTAGTCAATTTGTTGCATATTTTTTAAAATTATTCTGGGTTTTTGCAATAAAAATATGAAAAAAAAAGTTGGAAGCTGATGCTCCGAGGTGGTGAAATTATGTAGTTACCTACTTTAAACTTTAAAGAATTGCAAATAAAGATCCTTATTCGTTATTCCACAATTTAAGGATGGGAAAGAACTGTTGCAATAAATTAAACAAAACAATTACGCTTAATGGAGGTTCGTGTGAACTTCACACCATCAGACTTATATCAAATTTGCTTTTGTTCTTAGAATCAATTATCCTATGTAATAATTTATTAAAACTAAGCAGGAAGCAAAAAATCCAGTGTTTGTTTTGTATACAAGGTACATTGATTTTTGATTTGATTTTGATTTTTTTACAACATTGAAGCTGGAAATGTTTACCGAAATATAAATTATTCAACTTGTCTAGGTATTTCCAACAGAATTTAAACTAACAAAGAAGATTGATTTTCTTTTAGCGCGCAGTCAAGAGTTTTTGTTTTAACACTTTTATGACGAAAACACAGTGATAGCAAAAAAAAAAAAAGAAATTGCTGCGCATAGGATTCGAACTCGAAACTCCGAAGAGATTCAACTTTGATGAAATTAATGGGCCTTATCGGGAATGAGATTTCCCTGGAAATATTTCCCACATTCGGAAAATTTGTATCGTGAACCCTTTGCGTCAAAAAAATTAAAAATCGGTCGGACAAAAATAAAAATTAATCAATGAAAAAGAAATATTTCTGTCAAAAAAATTCGAAATTGATTTCCGAAAATAGTTTTGATTCCCTGGGAAAAAATCATTCCGAACGAGTTTCATGATAACTAGAAATGTTTCTTGGGAATGAAATTTTTCTTGGGAAATAAAATTTCTTGGGAGATTCCCGATAGGGCCCAATGTTTCCATTGAATAAACACTACGACGAAAACAAACACCAATATTTGTATACCTTGTATGGTAGAGCGGAATAAATTCTGTAAAATCTGAACTAGTGAACGGATTTTATTGTCAAACTTTCTCCATTTTTCCGAGCTGTAACAAAGTGCTTTTGAGTCTATTCCACCTTCTACTGCGTTGGCTTTCGCCGTGTCTTTGATACACTCGGATAGAGTGGATCAAAGAATAACCTGACAGTCTTGACCCTGAGTCTATTGAAAATAAGACTCCTAGCCTGTGCTCTTACTCCACTTTATGTATTTTCCAGAGGGGGGCGTACACAAAATGATCGACTGAGTTGTAAACTCCTCTCAGCGGTATTTCGCCCTGTCTTTGATATACTCAGAGGGAAGAGTGGATCTAAGAACGAACTCCTGTTCACATTCAGGCCTGTGAAATGAACGGTCAAGCTGTTGCTTCTGACTGTGGATTTTCCAGAGTGGAAAGTAGGTACACAAGATAATCGGTCTGAAAAATATCGGATCGAATAGAAGCCGCGGTCGGTTGGAAAGATATTTCAATTTTTCAATTTATTTATTCAATTTCGACCTATACAGCAAGAAAATAATTCTTATAAATTAGTATAAGGTTATTATTAAGAAATTCAATTTGGAGAAGAAAAAAAATAAAAACTAAACTAAAGGATATGTTATTACATTATTTCATTGACTGAGTTTACGATATTAGAAAAAAAAGAAAAGAAAAAAAAAAGAATCAAACAAAAGATAGAAAAAAACAAGTATATAATATATAAGAATTAAGATGAAGTACATTGCTTTCCTTAATGGGTATTTTGAAAATAAGTTTTTAACTCTCTCCGAAACTGGGCAACACTTCCTATCCGTCTCATGTGTCTAGGAAGTGAGTTCCACTGGCGAACAACGTTGATAAAAAATTGTCTTTCTGAAATTAAGCAAGAGTATCGCGGCAAAATAAGGTGAAGAGTTCTATTTGAGGAACCAAAATTAATTCTATTAAAGAGGCTTCTGGGTTGTTGCGAGTGCATAATGTTGAACAGTAGTAATAGACTTCTATACCTACGCTGACCATCCGTCCCGGTTTTCCCGGGACTGTCCCGTATTTCAATAGCCCGTCCCGGTTTTTTTTTAAAGGAAACCCGGGACCTACAAGTGTCCCGGGTTAAGTTATTAGTCCCGTATTTGAACATACAAATATTATAAGTATTAGTAACCGTTATAATCAAAATAACATAAATTGAAAAGCATGAAATTCTTTGCCATGTGCGAAAATTTCACTGCTCTAGGTTGAAATCTTTGTGCGATTTTCTATTTATAAAATAGCGACAACATCGCACAAAAACTTTAATCCTTTTTTTCACCCCCTTCAGCGTAAATTTTTTAAAAACTTTGAATGTCGTATTTACTTATGTTAAATCAAAATCCATTAACATAACTTTCAAACTTCTAGCCTTACAAGGAATTATACAAACTTTGATCTAGTATCTCAACTCCTAGCAAACCTCTCAAACCCTTTTACTGCGTTAAAAAATAACCTTTCTAAGCCTCTAGACTATCTTTTTAAAAATTAAAAATTAAATTATAAAGAGTTTATATACCTAACCCTTCACTTTTTTGGCAACGCTTTTTCTCAACATTTTATTTTACTCCCATAGGTATACATTTTTCATACCGGGCTCTAGTTCTATATGTATATGAAACGATTCTAAGAGAATAAACTCAAAAAATACATTGTTTTTTTTTACGTTTACAATTTGCTTATTTTTTGTCCCGGGTTTTGATCCCAGAAATATGGCCACCGTATCTATACCTCATCAGTTGGTCGAATGACATGCCGCATATTTGTTTGGAAAAGCCGGTGATATGGTCGAATCTACTTAACCCAAAAACATATCTAGTGGCATTGTTAAAAGCAACATTTAGTTTACGCCTGCTCACTGAATCACAATTACAGAAAATTTCACATCCGTAAGTTAGAATTGGCAGTACCAGAGATTTCACCAAGAGTAAACGAGTTTTTAAAGGAGTAAAGTGTTGTGATGAACGAAGCAGGCGCAGTATCCCATACACTTTACCAACAGTTACATTTATATGGGTATCCCAAGATAAACGATTATTGAATAGCATGCCCAAGTTACAAGCCGTTGATACATACTCAAGTGTGGAACCGTTAAGGTTAAGTTTTGGAAAATATTCTAGATCCAACGGTTTTTTTTGAAATAACTAAACATTTAGACTTTAACGGATTGAGACAGAGGCCATTTCTGGTCGACCAATTAAATATCTTTTCAAGGTCGGAGTTTAAATGATAAGCGCAATCCTCTATAAGCCCTAAGGAACAGTTTCTTTGAAGTTGAACATCATCCGCATACATTTGAATAGACGAACTAGTTATTAAAGATGGAAGTTCATTTATATACATCGAGAAAAGGACAGGACCTAAAATTGAGCCTTGAGGTACTCCTCTTGTGTTTGTAAGAAAGCTAGAAGTTTTATTACCGACTATAACACTTTGTTTGCGACCTTTGAGATATGTTTTTAAATATATTCCCACGGTTTAAGAAATATATTCCCACGGCAAAAAAATAGCACCTCTACTCAAAAATATTGCATGTGAATTATATTACACACAAACCAAATTCATTTCACATGATTTCGTGTTGTTGGATTCGGTAGTTTTCGGTCATTGCATTCTTTTGTTATTCTCGTTAGTTTCCAGGGGCAGGGGCTGATCGATAGGTTATTTATCGTGGGGGCAAAGCGAAAGTCTTACTTCTGCTTTTTGGCGTTTTTTCACGGGTCCGCTCCATTGTTTTATCTATTTATATAAAAAAAAAACTCCACTTGTTTGTCAAAGGTAAGTTCGTAAAGTTTATTGAAGGATCTTTATTCAAATTGAAAATGTATTAGCTAGGCAAAGAAATTGTACGTGAATAAGCAAAAGCATGTCTGAGGCTGTCTCCATAAGTTTGCAAGACTTTGAAAATTCTGGATCCGAGTATGTCCCTACAAAAAGTGATTCATCAATTTCATCGCATTCTTTTGAAGATACATTGCCTAGGCCATTGGGAATTGTGGTAACAGAGTCCCAGATAGAATTAACAGAAAATGAAAGGTCAACTGAATCATCAGTTGAAGTTGAGAGCAGAATTGAATTGAAAACACCTACGAGGAAAAGAATTGCCAACAAATCGAACTGGAAAAAACACGTAAGTAAAGTTCAGCGAAATTCAGGAAAATGTTATGAGACTGTAAAAGGAATTGTAAAGCTAGCTCGAACGCTAAGTGCACTTGCATGTCCATGTCCGTGAAATGTCATCAGCATTTCAGTGAGACTATTTTGCGAAGTGTTTTTGATAATTTTTATAAAATTGCTGATCATGATTTACAAAATGCGTATTTATGTGGACGAATTGGAGTTATTGAAACAAAGAGATCTTATAGGACGTCTTTTTGGGTGAAAGCCGCAGATTTAGTTCAAGAATTTACAAACTTCCTGGAGTCAACAATGTCGGAATGAATGTCTGCAAAAGATTTTTCAAACTGATTCTACAGGTAACTGATGGTCGTATTACGCGTGCACTTAAGCATAGAACATCTGGAAGTGGATCAACAACACCAAAGTTTGACCAAAGAGGAAGGCATCCACCTCATAATAAGACGACCGTTGAAGCTGCAGGACTCGTGAAAGACTTTATTAACAAATGTCCAAGGTATAGCTCTCATAATTCTAGGAAAAAGAATATCCAAAGAGAATATCTTGCACCGACTTAAATATTTCATTAATGTACGAGCTGTGTCGTGAATCTGCAGAAAGGGTTGTTTCAAAATTCGTGTTTACGAAAATCTTTTCAGAAAATTTTAATTTGCATTTTCGAGCTCCATTTTCTGACAGTTGCAAGAAATGCGATGCTTTTAATGTAAAAATCGAGGTAGCAGATCATCCTTCTGAAAAGCAGACAATAACGGGCGAAAGAGATTTACAACACCGAAATGTGGGATGCAGTTGGATTCGAAACTTAACAAGGATGAATATGCAGTTATAGCTTTCGATTTAATGAAAACCCTGCCAACGCCAGTTCTTTCCACATAGGCAGCTTACTACAAGAGGCAGCTATGGACCTATTGCATTGATATTCATGACCTTACTACAAACAAGTCGATTATGTACATGAATGTATTATGAATGAGGGAATAACAACTCCACTTTGAAGTTGATCAGATAGACCATAAGTTTAAGTTCTTAGTATCTGGACACTCATTCCTACCATGTGACCAAGATTTCGGTCTCATTGAAAAGGAAAAGAGATATTATAACGACATTTTTACACCTGATAATTGGGATCGTATAATCATCATAGCAAACAAAAACGCAGCCATTCCACTTAGTCAAAATGACTTTAAAAGCATTTCTTTGATCGAGAAACTAGTGACAAACAGAAAAGTTTCCACTGACAAGAATTCAAAAGTTGAATGGCTTAAAATTCAGTGGCTTCGATTCCAAAATGAGAAGTCATTTATAATTCAATACAAATACTCAAATAATAAAGATGTTTTATTTCAAGAAGTTGACATTTCAAAGCGGAACTCCAGTAAATTAGTAGATGCGGAATTAGAGCCACAATATCCTGGAGGAAGATTCATTGAAGCTGCAAAGTTTAAGGACCTTCAAAAACTCAAGGAATTCATACCTCCTATAATGCACTCGTTTTATAATAATTTAAAAACAAATACAAGAGCCGAAGATGAAGACATCCAAGAAGAAGAAGAAGAATGAAGATTTTCAATTAGTTTGTATAATTTTTCAAAACGCTTATTATAATAATTGTTATTATATAAATGGCCTAACCCTCAGTTGGTACCAATAAAAAAATTTAAATGAATTCCAAAATGGCCTTAGCCACTATTTTTTTCTTATTTACTGCTTAAACGCTCTTTAACGCTCTTTCTGTTTGTAAATAAACCCCTTACTATTTAACCACAAAAAAAAAATACCTAATATATTTATCAAAGAATAATAAACAAAAATTAAAATATTTTAAAAACATTTTGTTTTTTTAATCCTGTTTTTCTCGGTACGATTTTTTTGGGCTTAGGCCGTTTTGGCGCTAAGCGCCCCATTTATGAAAGTGATTTTGTTCAACTGAGATAGGTTCTGATTGTTATGATGTCTAGATGAAAATGTTAATATTAATAAGCACAATACAATGAGACCAAAACTATAGAGTTGAAAAATTAAGATAATGTTAATTTTGCATTCAAACCACAGACAAAATATAACTGCCCAACCATTTTAGAAGACTTACCTCTGTAAATGTTTCTAATGATAACTTGTAAACTCCGGCAGCTGAAAAACCCATATCGCATTGTGAAACTTTCAAAAAAAATAAAATAGTTTGTCTGTCATTGGCGTCTTCAATGTTATACCAATTGCTCGTGTAAATTGCATTGCTAGCCTCAACGCACTTGATAAAGAGTACAAAATATATTTTATTTGATTTTAATGTAAGAAAATAGTTGAATAAAAATACCTTGTAGGACACAACTTCTCCTAAGAATGAGTACAAGAACAAATGATAGACGCAAGCAATCATCAGAAAAGGCGCTCCACTTACAGTCCCCTAAATGTTGAGGAAAAAATTGGGATAACTTTAACATTAATCTTGTATGTTGTATACCTAAGTAGGTAGAGAATTCTTTAAATAAGCCAACTTAATAGTTTGAATATAATCAAATAAAATACGGACGGATTTGAAAGTTAAATCCGAAATTCTTCTTACCATTAATATAGTGTAAAAAAGAATTGTTAATAAGGGCACAACGGTCACAACCAACAGTCCGACGATTACGGATATTATTGAAGAGACTTCATTTATTGTTCTGAAAGTGAAAAAAATTTAATATTTTATCTAATTTATCTTTGAATAGCAAACTGAAAAATTTCGGCATGTAGTCTAACACATTTCCGTAAAAGTTTTGATTGGCTTTGTGGTGTGTTGTATGATGAATCGAAGTTTCCCAACATTTTGCAGTAATGAATACATTTGTCAAGTTGAAAAGATATAAAACAAGCCTGCAGAAATACAGGAATATCAAAACCTGAAAATAAAATTTAATTATTTATATTATTTTCATCAATAAAAGGGCCCGCACGCAGGACACTCTTGTGTGCACACTGTGTTTGTGCGCGTGATTTTTGGTGTCAGACACCGTGTAAGTAAAATCAATGGCGCAAAATTATAGTCCGCTAATGAACAACTTAAGTGTGATACTAGCTTAAAATGACGTTTCAGATATGACTCAAACGTCATTTTAAGCTTAGTATCACACTAAAGTTGTTCATTAGCGACTATAATTTTGCGCCAATGCTTTTTGCCATACCGGTGCGGTGTGCAGAAAAGTGTATTGTGTATTGGCATTTAAAAAATATAAATAGATTACAAACGTGAGATCACAATTTTAAGGGGGAAAGAGAAATGCAACAAGCATCCAAGAAACCCAAACTTGCGACCGTTTTGGCGCATATTTGATCGGTTTCATTAATGCAAGTGGCACTCTTGTGCATTGACAAGGGATGTACATTGTACATCTTTAATTACACAAGACAGCATTATTGAGCCTCTCATATTTTGCCGTTGTACGTCTTGTAGTTCAACATTCGAAGAGGAGAGATGTGAGTATGGAAATGAATATGAAAGCTACCTTCTATTGTCAGCGAAACAATTTATTAGATAAGAAGTTTTAGACAAGCAATCTATAAATACGAGGTTAGGTTTGGTGGCAAAGTGGAGCCCTGGACACACCAGCATTTATTTTATGCGTTTCAGACTTGGACTGACCAAGACAATTGTTGTTCGTATAGGCATTGATCGATACCGAATCTTTCCAAAAATATTACACTGTTCGGTGAGATAAGCCGGATCAGGTCCCCATTAGACCGTATGGTAAGGAGGTGGATGAATTAGAAGCTACCGTTATTTGATAAATATCTTGTGCTGAACAATAAATAAGGCTATTTCAAAGAAAACAGAAGTGAATGTTTAACCCTCACTTCACTTAAACTACCTGGTAGTGTTTATTCACCAAAAATTTAAATCACAAGAAATACAAAATAAGTGGTAATATTGTGATATAACAATCAACAAGATGGTGGGGAAAAGATGATGACAACGAGTTTTACCCTCAGTGAATATTTGAAATTTGGGCAAAACGACAACATAGGTTCCTAGAGCTTACACCATACTTTTTTGAAAAACAAAAATAAATGGATATTTGCATATTGATGGAAACAAATTCAATTTTTGAGTTTGAGACTACGTACTGCCTCAAATAAAAGACCTACATGTTTGTACCTCACGATCCACCCGGAACCTACTACCCGCTTTCCCATTACCCCACTTACAACTACCCGCTGACTAGCTACCCCGTTACCACGCTAACTGCTACCCACTACCCGCTCTCCACTAACCACTACCCGCCACTCCGCTATCCGCTCGCTACCTGCTACCCATCACCCCCACTGCCTACTACCCACTACTCCACTTCAAGCTACCCCGCTACAAGCTACCATGCTCTAAGCTACGCAAGTGCAAACTATCCTGCTCCCCGCTACAACCTATCCTGCTAACCTCTACTCTGGCGTCTGGCTATATCTCATGAACGGCTTGGTCTATTTTTTTTTACAAAATACTTAAAACCTATCTACACCACTACCCAAACATTCCCTCACAATTTTGTGCCAAAGACTCCAATGGTATAAAAGTAGTGAGTCCTCAACGGATTTGCATGAGATCTTGGTCAACTTTGTACGAAATACATAAAACCCATCTATACCACTACCCGAACATTTTTTGTGCCAAACACTTCATTGGTAAAAAAAGAGTGAGTCTTCAACGGAGGATGAGATGAGACATTTTTATATACAGTGCATGTTTTGCTATCTTTTCTGTGCAATTAACCGGGAAAGGAAGTTATGCGAACCCGGTTACGTGGCAAATTGAGGCTTTTAAAAGGATAACCTTTCATACCTTCAGGGGCGGATCTAGAATTTGTGGGGCCCTGGGCTGAAACTACTTAGGGGCCTATCTAAGTACTCAACTAATAGCCATGTCAAAAAAACTGTTTCTATAATAATATATTATTATTATATATTCTTTTTTGCACAAAAAAACATAAATATTACTTAAATCTACGCAAGTATTAGTTGTACAAAAGGCGACTTTATTGCTCTTCCAGGCAACTTTTGGGTGAGAGAGAAACCGAAATAGTGATATATACATAAGAATATAAAAAAAACAATAAAATAATTTTATTTATTTATTATGAATTAGGAAAAGAAATTGACAGGTTATGTGTGTGACAGTTATATAAATTATAATTTATAAATCAACCTTTCTGCATTTTTGTGCTGCAAATTCTTTTATTTGGTCATCACATTATGCTACGAATGGCAGCACTGCTCGTAAGAGTAGATAAAAATATACCGATCAAAAACAAACGACAAACAAACTACAACTTTATGGTAGTTTTTTTTAAATTAACTTCCTTATAAGGAAGTTATTGGAATCACCCCTAAAATCGAAATCGGAAATGATGTCATATTTTTACGTTTCACAATCACCAAAACACGTTTCAGAACATTTCCCAAAAATGTCTGTATAATCGCGACCATTGGTTTATGTGCATAGTCGGCCATTTTGAAGTTATTAGAAAAAATAAAAAAGCTTTATTTTTAACATAACTCGGAAACTATTAGTCTAGCGAAAAAAATGTATTCGATTTTTTTTGTAGAAAATTTAATTCTCTATAAAATTGATCATAAGCTTTTTTTTCATATCTCTCATAGTTTGTGAGTTATTGGTGATTAATCGAAAAAAATGTGTAATTTTTGATATAAATCGAAAACTATTGATCTGATTCAAAAATTGCGTGAGAGTTTTTTCATACGAAATACAATTTTCTATAAAATTACTCATGACTATTTTATTCGTATCTCTAACAATTTATGAGTTATCAACGATTAATTATTGATTAAAAAGATCATAGAATCAATTTTTGTCATGATGAATACTGATCAAGGGGCACGGTAGTGCCCAGCCAAGTTCTCTAGCAACTTTGGCACTACACCCTTATTTACAGGAAACAACTCAGGGCATTTTCCACACCCCTCTAACTTCTATTCCAAAGAAGCCAAAAGTTTCAAACTCACATCATTTGTTAAGCTAGTCAAGAAGAAGCACCTCAGTAAATTTCAGATATTTAGCATAAGTAGTTTCTAAGATACAATGTTCCAAAAATCACGAAAACCGTAACTGACTGACTCACTGACTCACTCACTCACTGACTCACTCACTGACAGATCATCAAAATTATGAAGCACTTCCCGTTGCCCTAGAAACTTGAAATTTGGCACAGTGGTAGGTCATGTGGTACATACAAAGGAAAAAATCGAAAATTTAAAAAATTTCAATCAGGGGGCGTGGTAGCCGCCTACTTTTACATTATTAGTTTAAATTATATGGACCACTTTGGAGTACAGTAGAATCAAGAAATTTGGTACAGTGATATGTCATAAAGTATAAACAAAGGAAAAAATCGAAAATTTGAAATTTTTCAGTCAGGGGGCGTGGTAGCCGCCTTCTTTTACATTATTAATTTAAATTATATGGAGCACTTTGGAGTGCAGTAGAATCAAGAAATTTTGCACATTGATAGGTCATGAAGTACATACAAAGGAAAAAATCCAAAATTTGAAATTTTTCAGTCAGGGGGCGTGGTAGCCGCCTACTTTTCAGGGGGCGTGGTAGCCGCCTACTTTTAAATTATTAATTTAAATTATATGGAGCACTTTGGAGTGCAGTAGAATCAAGAAATTTAGCACAGTGATAGGTAATGAAGCACATACAAAGGAAAAAATCGAAAATTTGAAATTTTTTAGTCAGGGGGCGTAGTAGCCGCCTACTTTTACATTATTAATTTAAATTATATGGACCACTTTGAAGTGCAGTAGAATCAAGAAATTTGGCATACAAGTACAACGTGCAATAGAACAAATAAAATATGAAATTTATGATTTTCAACTGAAGGGGCGTTGTACCCTACCATTTAAAAATAAATTTTATAAAATATATGGGGCACCTCTGATCATCGTAGAATATTGTAATTTGGCAAACTAGCAATTCTGCCAGTCAATATAAAGAAATAAAATTAATTTTTAGATTTTTCTGCTTATCAAAAAATAAAAATCTTTGCAAAAAGTAATGATATCACACCAAAAACATAAATGTAAAAAAAGAGCCAAGTTCTCCCGTACAAAAATTCTGCCTAACAAATCAGCCACGAAAAGTAATGAGATCTAAAAGAACGCCAAGTTCTAAGATTCAGCAAGTACTCGTAGGTGCATTGCAAATGTTTTAAGTGGACTTACATCGAATCAACTATTAGTTTTGAAAGTAACTTGTAAACTAATGTAAATTAGTTATTTTTTTTTACTTGGCAGGTTTTCTCTTAGTAACCTACTATTAAAAAAGTTTGGAAAACTTGCTAAGTAAACAAAATTAACTAATTTACATTAGTTTACAAGTTACTTTCAAAACTAATAGTTGATTCGATGTAAGTCCACTTAAAACATTTGCAATGCACCTACGAGTACTTGCTGAATCTTAGAACTTGGCGTTCTTTTAGATCTCATTACTTTTCGTGGCTGATTTGTTAGGCAGAATTTTTGTACGGGAGAACTTGGCTCTTTTTTTACATTTATGTTTTTGGTGTGATCTACTTATAAGGAAGTTCTTGGCGCGACTTTGCAGATTGATATAATTTCCTTACACAATTATTGTGCTAAATATGAACCTCAATCATAAGCGATATTTTTTTTTAACTACTTTTTTTATAGTAAACAATATATGAAAAAATGGTAAGAAAACATGACTTATTTTAATAGTCCTCTGAAAAATGCAAATTTTAATTTTTTTTTTAAATTGAGGTTTATATAGAAGAGACACATATAAAAGAAAGTAATTTTTCTGTGCCATTGATTTCGAATAAAAATTGTGGCTTCCATCTTGTACACCAACTGCTAAGTCGGATGACAACCTACGATGTGTATCAGCTGATATCTCCGCTACTTTCGAAGTAATATTTTTGTAAAATATGAAAAAAACTCATGAATATATGTATAAAATAACCTAATAGTTTCAATAAATAATATTCATTTTTTATACCTTAAAAAATTAATGAAAATCAGCATGAAAACATCCTTTTACACGTATTTACCCCCTTAACTGAATTCATAGAAGTATGCAATTTTTCATCAATGTTTTTTTATGACATTATTACGTAAAAATATCGTCCGTAAACCAACTTTAAGGACAACCATTTTTTAAATTCAAATTATCACCTATTGTTTTTAGCGGGGTCTGGGGGCCCCTTGTAACCTCGGGGCCCTGGGCTGCAGCCCAAGCAGTCCTTAGGTAGATCCGGCCCTGCATACCTTAACAGTGTCCGTAACGGAAAAAAATAATATTTAGTTGATTAGAAAAAAATGTGCACGACTGGGTCGTACGAACTTGCTCCTATATTCCAAACTATAACTCATAAAAAACATTAAAAAAAAAATAAAATTCATAAACAAAAATTTAAATTGAAATATGTACCTCAAAAATAGATTCAATCTGAAAAAATTGATGTCATATGATTTCTCAAGAAATTGTTGATTTCTCAAATTCTTTTTTTTTAATCCTAGGACTATTTTTTTTTTTATTTTAATTAATTTTTATATCTATATAAAATTTTTCGAAAATATCTTAAAGTTAATTAGGGTATGCAGTATTCAAGAATATTTAACCATACAATTTATAAGTAAATTTCGATTTTCAATATTGATCCGTTTTTGAGATACAGAATTTTGAAAAAAAAGTTTAAAAATATTTTTTTTTAAATACAAAAATATTTTTTTTAAATACAAACAAAAATTTGAAATTGTTTTTGAAAACGAAATATTATTTGAGCAATATATACGTATGTGCTTTCAAAAAAAAAAAAATACGCTGATCGGATTTTTATTTTTCGAGAAAATCTTATACAAAAAAAAACCGGTCTATGAGAGGTACCGCTTTGGAGCAATACAAAAATATTTTTCGACATACAATACATCAGTGTCTTCAACAAAAATTTTCGAGTATGTTTTAAAAAAATCGTAATAGCCGTTTTTGAGAAAATTGAAACTTTTGGTTTTTGGCCAAAAAAAATTGTATGGTGGCTACCCTAAATTTTGATCTTAAAAAACAATCAAAAAACGACCCACGCGAATTGCTCAAACCTCTAATTTTATAAGTTTGAAGTCAATCGGACCAGTGGTTAAGGCTGAAGGTGCGTTTATAGACAGACAGACAGACGGAATCGTCGGACCCAGTTTTTTCGATTTATCTATCATCGTAATGTCATATCTCATCAAAATCTCAACTTTTTTTTACGAATTCGCTGATAAGCGGGTTGGGTAGACATCCCAGAAGCATTTAACAGAGTTATGTATGTTTGTGACCAACAGTCCACAGTTTTTCAACAATATCGTCTACAGGTTATCGTTGTTCAAAGTCTGTGATATAAATGTTTTCGTTTTCGAGATATTTGAATTGGAAAAATCGAATAGTGCAATAGTACCTAATGTGTTTTTTTCCACTTGGACGATTAGTTAATTTATTATATGTGCAAAGAGTACACATTTCTCTATTTGCCATGTGTGCTTATGGCTATAAAGAAAAACTGCGGAGCAAGAAATTTTCTATCATGACAAAGGGTTCATTTCTTTTTCGCATTAACAAGGACCCTATGTACATTAGGGTGGGCCACTTTTGTATGGAGATTTTTTTGTTTGTTTTTATTTTACTTCTAATAGCGATTAAAATGTGCCAAATGGCCATAGAAACTATCTTGCAAAGTTTCATGAAAATCAGACTTTACCTTCTGACTCCGGATTTGCATTGAAGTTTTGAAATATTGAATATTCATAAATCATAATGTAGTTCTGAATCATTCGAGAATATACTTCTTATAAACATAAACAAGTCATTTTATATGTGTACCTACATATTTTAATAAATAATAGAGTTATAGAAATAAGTTAAATATGTTTGTACAATTTTGAGATATCTGGGGACATGGCCGGCAGTGTCCCCGCCAAGTCGAGCGCGAAGCAAACACTGCCGTACCATCCTTTACAGAAACCATTTCGCGGCATTTTCGGGCTCCTATTTGAGAACCAGATAAGACCAGAACGCTGAAATTTTCTCCATTCGGCAAGCTAACTTAAAATACTTCAAATCTCAAAGCAAATATTAAGGCTGAGTTCGTAATTGTAAAACTTCCGCAGTACTGCCAAAAATGTGTTCGTAAATGTAAGCAAACAGCAATAGTTCTGCATGAGCATGGCAACAATTGTGTTCATAAAAGTATAACGACTGTTATTTTTCGGTCGAGTCGGCATTTGTTTTTATTTTGTTGCTGAATTTGCAGGAAAATGGCAGGGAGCAAATGTGATGTTTGTTGCTCAATAACTCCAGAAGTACTAAGCGGATCAGGATGAACATACAGCATACAGACAGATTATAGTCTAGAATATCACATAGGCTACTTTATACCCCGGTAAAATCTATGGTGGCCGTGGGAAATTTTTTTTTTTTGAAAGCCATTTTTTAAATGAATGAACTACAAATCAAATCAAGAACAAATAAATAAAATAACACCAAAAACATTTTGTAAACAACTAACCGAGTCTCGATGGAGCTGCTTGTTCATCTCTAAAAAGTAATGAAATCTAGACATCTAGAATCTAGAATAATACTTTGCATACAAGTTTACGTCTGGAACATGTAAAAGTCTCAACTTTTCATCTCGTGCCTTCAGAATAGGACGTAGGGTCGATTCTCTTACTCAGACTCTGTTAACAATGCTAACAAGAGATTTTCAGGATGAGTTTTGCTTTGCAAAGACGAGTTTATAATAGAATGCAGTTCGTTTGTTAAATAACGGCACCTTAATATAAATCGCCACCAATGTCTTCCTCCATCTTGTAACTTGGGTGGCTTTTAATGTCGAAGCATGTTGGACTGTAAACTTTAATAACATCAGTTGCCAAACAAACAAGCTTAACGTGTTGTTGTCATAAGTACTCTACAGAAAAACACTCCAATATACTTTAATTTATATAGCTTTAAGTTTTGTTTCTTTGAAGAAAATTTCTATCAAATAAATTTTATATATTCCTTAACTGAACTCGAACAAATCAAGACGTTTTCCTTTATATTGAAGAGCTATACAAACAAGAGGTTATGGGCGACCAACGACGCGATATCCCTCATGGCATTGTTCAATTCAATGGGAAGAATTATGAAAACTGGAGTTTCAGAGTAAAAATGCTTTTGGACTCGGTCGATATTGTGGAAGCTGTGAACAGTTCAGCTCCAGAAAGTGAAGACTCTGTTATTGTCCAAAAATACAATGAGAGAAACAAGAAAGCAAAATCTATCATTGTAGGATGCATATCTGATGATTATTTGGACTACATAAAGGATAAACATTCTGCAAGAGATATGTGGAAAGCCCTTGAAGATGTTTTTGCAGTGAAATCAGCCTCAAGCCAGACAATTGTAAGGAAGCAACTTGCCCGATTAAGGCTTTCTGAATGGACCATGTTGAAGGACCATTTCCTGGAATTTGATGGTCTCGTAAGAAGTCTCAAGTCAGCAGGAGCAACGTTGGCTGAGAGTGATCTTGTATCACAATTATTCCTCACTCTACCAGAGAGCTATGATCCATTAGTAACAGCTCTCGAGAACATGAAAGAAGAAGATCTCACCGTTCAGCTTGTAAAGCAAAGATTACTCGCTGAAGAAAGAAAGAGAATGGACCGTTCAGAATCCAATGAAGACAGGAAACCACCAACAGCGTTTGCAATGAAAAGGGAAAAGAACTACAATTTCAATGGAAGATGTCATAACTGTGGTAAGCGAGGTCATATGAAAGTAAATTGTAGGCTTAAGAAGGAAGCCAACCTTGCCTATGGCCTAGATAACAACAAGGATAATCAAGAAAAATCCGTGTGCTTCATGTTAAATCGAAGTACAACTAGAGGTAATTTTTTGTTAATGTCTTTTATGTTAGATTCAGGATCCAGCGATCATCTAGCCAACGACAAGAAGCTATTTTCCAACATTACAAAATTAAATAACCCTATAAAAATAAATGTTGCTAAAGATAATGATAATGAAGAACTAATCGCTGAAGAAGTTGGACAAGTTTGTGGCTATACAAATGAAGGTGTCAAAGTTATTCTGAAGGATGTTTTATATGTTCCAAACCTTCGAGAAAATCTTATTTCTGTTCGTCGTCTCACAAATTCTGGAGTTAATATATTTTTCACTGGTGACTATGCTGTAATCAAGGCTTAAGGTGAAGAAATTGTTGCAAGTTTAAAAGGAAACTTATACAAACTCTCTCTAAGGAAAGCTCAGGACCAACCACAAGCAAATCTTTGCATAGAAGATGAGAGTAAGTTATGGCACAGAAGGCTTGGACACATCAATCAACAAACTATAGTGGACATGAGTCGAAGTGGTGGTGTAATTGGGATGACCAACCTGAAGACGTTTGGATTTTGTGACATCTGTGTCAAGGCGAAACACTGTCGTGAGCCTTTCAATGGAGTGCATGAAAGAAGCAAGAGGCCCCTTGAAAGAATTCACAGCGATGTGCATGGTCCAGTTACACCAACTACTTACGATGGATGGTTATAAGTACTTCGTGTCTTTCATAGACGAATATTCTCACTTCGCAGTAATTTACTTAATAAGGAAGAAATCTGAAGTTTTTGAAAAATTTCAAGAATACGAAGCACTTGTGACCAGTAAATTCAACATGAAAATTTTAGCACTACGATGTGACCAGGGCAGTGAGTATTGCTCATCTCAGCAACTTGAATTCTACAAGAAGAAAGGAATTCAACTTGAGACCACTGTTGCCTACTCACCTCAGCAGAATGGTGTGGCTGAAAGGTTCAATAGAAGCCTTGTTGAAAAAGTTCGTACACTGCTTATCGAGTCGAAGGTTCCAAAATATATGTGGGGAGAGGCTGCACTAACTGCAACATATATTATAAATAGAGTTCAGACAAGAGTGCTGAAAGGAAACATAACTCCGGCTGAACTCTGGTATGGAAAGAAGCCATCCCTAGATAAGATGCGCTTGTTTGGTTGCAAGGCATATGCTTGGATACCAGCCCAAAAGAGACACAAACTTGATGCCAGAAGCGAAGAGTGCATGATGATTGGATATTCTCCTAATGGATATCGGTTGTGGGATCTTGAAAAGAGAAAAGTCATCATTGCTCGCGATGTGAAGTTTAACGAAGCAAGTTATACTTTCGAAAGAGGGGGAAAGTTCAACTATTGCCATTTTTGCAGACAATGAAGTAGAAGAACCTGTTAACGAAATCGAAACTGTTTCCGAAGCGGAAGAAATCTCAACAGATGGTGTTGAAATTATTGAAGAAGAATTGACAGAGCGTATTAAAGACGCTGTAACACCACTAAGACGTAGCGCAAGAATTCCGAAAAAAGTTCCAAATTATTGTTTTACCTTAAATGTGAAGTCAAATGAAATAAATACTGACGATGTTCCGGAGACTTTTTCCCAAATTCAAAACAACAAAGACAAAGAGAATTGGATCACAGCCGTAAAGGAAGAACTGAAATCGATGGAGAAAAATCATGTTTGGGAATTGACGAAAAAACATGCTAATGTTAAGCCTCTGAAGTCGAAATGGGTTTTTCGAATTAAGACCGATGAAGATGGAAAACCCCTGAAGTACAAGGCACGTTTAGTTGTGAAAGGCTTCCTACAGAAATATGGTTTGGATTACGAAGAAACTTTTGCACCAGTTGCAAAACTTACTACCATTAGAACTGTTTTGGCGGTTGGAGTTAAGAAAAACTTCTTCTTCCATCAGCTTGATATTAAGACAGCCTTTTTACATGGACAGCTAAAGAAGAAATATACATGGATATACCTGAAGGACTTGAAGCAAAAAGCGATTTTGTTTGCAAGCTGAAAAGGTCTTTGTACGGTCTAAAACAAAGTCCTCGTGGCTGGAATGAGAAAATAAATAACTTTTTACTTCAAATTGGATACCAAAGATCAAGACATGACTACTGCCTTTACGTGAAAACCGAAAATGAAGACGTGATTTATATAGTTCTATACGTAGACGATATAATAATAGCTGGAAAACATCTACCTGAAATCAAGGAAATCAAAACCCAGCTTTCGGAACATTTTGAGATGTCAGACTGCGGTGAGTTGAGAAGTTTTCTAGGGACTAAAATCGAATATGACAAACCAAATGGAACCTTGCTTTTGTCTCAAGATGCGAATATTGATAAAATACTCAAGAAATTTAACATGACTGACTGTAACCCTGCAAGAACACCTATGGAAAAGATACTTCAAGTTGATGACCACAAAAATATTACAAATTCACCATATCGTGAATTACTTGGGAGCTTAATGTATTTAATGTTATGCGTTAGACCTGATATTTGCTACTACATCGGATACATGGGACGCTTTCAACAAAATCCCACTGAAAGTCATTGGAAAGCTTTGAAGCGAATACTTAAATACATCAAAGGTACCAAAAAGATGAAATTACAATTTAAAAGAAGAGCCAACACGAAGATATTGCTTGGATACTGTGATGCGGATTGGGCTTCAGATATTGTAGATCGTAAATCGGTAAGCGGTTATTTATTTAAAGTTTTTGATAACATCGTTTCATGGTCAAGCAAGAAGCAACTCACTGTGGCAACCTCTTCAAGTGAGGCTGAATACGTTTCACTAAGCGGAGCATCTTCTGAAGCCATTTGGTTACGAGGAATTATAATGGACATGAAAATACTAGACTCAACTCATAGCATCCCTATTTATGAAGATAACCAAGGATGTATTTTTATGGCCAAGAATTCTGAATGCAAACGATCAAAACATATCGATGTGAAGTATCACTTCATAAGAGACCATGTTACTAGTGGACTGTTAGAAATATTACCTGTGAGCTCTGAAGACCAACTTGCGGATATTTTCACCAAGTCGCTTGGAACTTCCCGATTTCAATTTTTACGGAAACAATTAAAACTATTGGATTGAGAGGGGGTGTTATAAGTACTCTACAGAAAAACACTCCAATATACTTTAATTTATATAGCTTTAAGTTTTGTTTGAAGAAAATTTCTATCAAATAAATTTTATATATTCCTTAACTGAACTCGAACAAATCAAGACGTTTTTCTTTATATTGAAGAGCTATACAAACAAGAGTTGTAGTTGGTCAGAAGGTGTTTATCATTGACATTTGAGTTGGAATATTTTGAAGTCGTACAACAGGTCTCTCTTCACAATTTCTTAGGGCTTTTCGGCTTTTCCTATTTCACCAGCAAATATTTTTGGACCAGAAATAGAACCACCAAGACAGATAAATTAAAGGCGATATGGCAATCCATTCATATGCAGAAAGCAAATAAGCCACTTTAAAGATTTTCTCAAAACAATTGAGGCTATATAGCTTATGTTGCTCTATCTGAAATATTGGAACGACCACACTCTTGAGAGCTTAAAGAAGAAGGAGATCTTAAATGCACTGAACAAATTTTTTGTTTCGAGAAAAACACGGAGGAATAATAACTCATAAATTAACTGTGCACCAATAAAGAACTGATGAAGTAATTCGCAGCTTCTATGCAGGATAGACCATACTGTATAGGTACTCTATAATCTCGAAACTTTAAGCATGATCCGGAGGCAGTTAAAAAATACGGATTGCAATAATATTTTATACACGTATTATGCAGTGCCAAAAGGCAACATATTTTCACTTTTAGAACCTCTTATACGAAAAAGATTATTTTGACCCATCCTAATGTCCATTCTCTACTTAATTTCATATATAAATCGGTTCAGTAGTTAGGTACTCTAGATGTGATTAGGTAAGTATCAATCAGACAGATAGAGTAAATATCGCATTTACAATATTAATAAGAAAGGAAGTACTTATATTATAAGTATCAAGACAAGTAGGACTTCTGCAATAGTAATAAATAATAGATATTTTATGTTTTACCTACACATTTCAACAGTTGTGCCATAAAAAACATTGTAAGATCCGAACGCGTAATTTATCATGTAACCAAATCCATTAGATGCACTAAACAAAGTTTTATTATTTTAGAAAATAAATTTTAAGAACATGAAAACAATAGTAGCTTACTTTGTTCCTGGTAGTTCCATTAAAATTGGCATCATATAGTCCTTTTCAGAAAAAATAGGAGCTACTATGAAGCTTACCATAGTGAGGTTGTATAGTATCAATATTTTGATGCAAATCAAGCTTGAAGAAAGAAGGTTTTTATCTGAATAAATTACACTAAACATGGTTTTAATCTAAACTTAAATGTGACCAAAAATCCCAAGTAACACATGTTACAAGTACAAGTTAATTATGTATATTCGAGAAATAATTACTTACTTACTTATTTACAAAATTGTAAATTAAAAGAGAAGTCAAGTTTGAAAACAAAAACCATCTCAGCTATTTACAAATGTTCCGTTTAATTTTGTCTTTTTCACTAAACTCACTTTGCATATTTCTTGTACTTCTTAGCCAGCTTGAGTTCCCAGGGTTCCAAGTTAGTGCGATTGGTTTCCTCCATTACTATTTCACCTAAGTTCCTTAGCGATGAGCTATTGTAAATCAGAGTTACTGTTTTCATTCCAATACTTAGTTCAGTAAAGAATATAATTAAACAAGAAATTGAATCTTCCAAGTCGTAGTTATTTGGCAAAAAAATCCCAACTAAACAAAAAACTGCAATGAACATTTGAAATCCAAAAATTGATACCATCAAGATAATTTTCCATCTCGCATCGCAAAACGATTTCGAGAAATAATTAAGTCCTGAAAATATCGTGTAGTAATTATTTAATGAAATTGATTAGATTTTATAAATTTTACTAGAATATGACAAGATTTTTGCAACAATTAAGTAAAGTGGACTCCAAGAAAGTTTAGAATCACGTTTCTGATTGATTTGAAACATTTTTTCAATGGATTTGAATTTGAATGTTCGAGATTAATTTGCAATTGTTTTTATATAAGAAAGGCCTCTTTGCCCTTTTAATAATACATAAAGAAAACGTATTATTAAATGAAATGCAATATAATTAAATACATGTACAACGTGCATTGGTGAATATTCAAAAAGGGGTATTTTTCAATTTTCTTTTTTCTCACCTTACGAAAACCCAGGCATTCGATGTAATGAGAAAGGGATAAAAGGGTGAAACAAATACGTGGTCTTTCAGCAACAATTATCTTCAGCTTGCAAATGCAATAATTAATATGAAATGGCCAAAACAGTTAATAACGGGCAAAAAAAGGCATTGGTTTAATTATTGATTCTTCAGACATTGGTTTGTAAGTAAGTATACTAAACTTCACTATATCCTGTTGCTTATATTGAAAAATGTTAGTAGAGGAATTATGGTTCAATAATGCGTTCAAATTTAAGTTGTAATAAGATCAAAATGAATTTAATTTCAGGACAGGGTTTCTGTTAATTATAATGTTATGGTAATGTCTAGAACTAAGGCTGTCTCAAGGCAAAAAAAAATGAAATGCACTTTGCGCGAAACTTCATAGCGCCCACAATTGTTTGAATATTTTAAAGAAATAAAATTATTTTGGTTTGAAAAATGTTAAGTAACTAATTTGTTTAACAATTTTTTTCTTTTTAATTTAACTTCAACGTGAAAACTTCATAATATTTCGAAAAAATCAAAGATTTTGACATAGCCTTGGTTCCCCCTCCAGGAAATTCGTAAATTTAACTTTTTTATTTCTTAACTTTCAAGAAAAAATGATGCTGCAGGTCGCCACGAGTTTCTTTTTTCGAATTTGTTTACGGCTTTCGTTCAATTTAATACCGAAAACTATGAAAAACGGCAAATTTTCGAAAAAGTGTGTCCACGGAATCGCGTATATCTTCCAAGATATTTAAGCAAATTTAACCAAGTAAACGGTTTTTCAAAGCTTAAAAACAATGAAATAGATACAATTTTTTTTTGTTTTTAACAAATTAGTCCAAGCAAATTAACTCATTTACAAAGATAAAAAAAGGAAAATGTTATCCAGATACATACGTTTTCAAATGGTTAAAAGGGTTAAAGTCAACATAAGGAAAATTAGTTTTGTGCCCAAGAAGGTTAGGGGATGATTTTAGGGGTTGAAAACGGGGGAAAAAAGGATACAGCTCGTGTTTTTTGCAATTTCAGACGAAATTTGATGTCATACTGAAAATTGTTATATACAAAAGTTGTAGATCTTAGAAAAATCTACAACTTTTGTGTGAATCATTTTTTAATATAACCTCAAAATTTTAGAAAAAATGCAAAAAATCACAAAAAAATTTGTTTTGTTTTTTACTTGTTTATTTCTCAAAAATAAATATTTTTTAACCAAACTTGCTGAAAGTACTCCTTTTTGTGTCCCAAACAACAGAAAAAAAAATTTTGAAAAAAAAAATTTAGATTGAAATATTAAAAACTGTTCGAAATATTCATTTTTTTCGGTCCGAAACACGTTGTTTTGAAAGTTACATTTTACTTCTTACAATCATCGAAGAGATCATACAGAGCTCATTTTTTGCTTTTTGACGTCCGCTTTTCAATAAAATAATAAAACAATACAGCTTCCATTTAAAAACATGTCTAAAAATTGAAAAATATAAAAAATTAATTTTGCAAAAACAAATTTTTTGGTTATTGTTAATAATTTGTTATAAATAAATTAAAAAAAAAAACTAATAAGACCATTGAATTGTACGGGAAAAAACACGAAGAAACATATGTTTTCCTATTTAAACACAGTTTTTATGTTTGTACAATACTGCTATAAACATTGTAATATAATAGCATATTCCGTGTAGTTGAAAGATGTCAGGTAAGTACATACAATGCGATCGACTTTTACTTTAATAAGAAAAGTTCCTAATTTCTCGCGATTTTTTTCGCTAATTGTAAGTTTGGCTGATCATAATCGATTAATTGTTCGTCGAAATATGTGACTTCCTCATTATCTTCAAGAAACCTTCATCAAATTCCTCTGGAAACTTTTCCATAGCAAGATTTTCTGAGTTGAAGATAATACTTGGTTGTTCAGGATTTTCAGAAATTTCATCAAAATCACTTGAATCTTTTGAAACTATTTCGACGCACAGTGGCCCGTTTAGGCTACAGTCATTCCAAAATTCATTTTTTTCGTTGTTCCAGAATTCAAAATTTGTTGTTTCGCTGAATTAACAAATATTTGAAGTTCTTGAAACCGAAATTTTTTTTTTAATTTTCCCAACGGTTTGGTTTTGAGAGGGGGTCAAAGTTGAACTTTTTTTCAGTTTTAATAACAAACATTGTTTTTTTTTCTTTTTCTTGACTTTGAGAAGCTATATTGCGAACGTGGGGAAAGAATTTTTGTTTTTTCTTTCTGAAATTAACAAATACGGTAAAATATATGTTTGGAAAAAATATTACAAAAAAAAAAAAAATGTCTATATATTTTTTTTTTTTTGGGGACACCACTTTTTGTACCTTTTTCAGACTACATTGCATGGAAAAAAAAGCTTCAAAAAGCATTAAGCAAAGCTTAACGCATAATGAAAGCTGAAGTATTTCTTAATATAATCCTGAAGGAATAATTTGCGCCAACTTGCGCCCTTCTGAGCTAGAGCGATTTTATTAATCGATGACAGGCACTTTTTTTCAATTTTCTGGTTTTTCAATGGCAAATTAATAAAACGTTTAATACTGTAACTTTTGAACTAGTTGAGATATCAGCACAATTTTTTTTTATTTCGAAGAAAATGTTCACGGCTAACAATATGATGAGTTTTAAAATTATTACATTTGCAGGGTGTTCCAGAATTTACGAACAAATTTTTTTTTTTCGAATTCAAAAAATTATCTGAAATGGGGAATGAATTCACCACAATTTTGTTTTTGATGACGGAAATATTTTAAAATACGATATGTTATAAATATTATATAAATAGGGGGCACTAGAAAATTAAATTGAAGGGTTTATATTATATCCATAATAAAATATTAGCAGTTACTTTTGAGTTAAGGAGATTAATTGTTTAGTGATTATATGTAGGTATTAATTTTTAATCGGATTTGTTATTGCTCGATATCATAAAATTTTAGGTAAAAAATGTTTTTTTTTTTTATAAGGATTGAACAATTCCAATTTCAAAGACTAGGTAGACAGGTAGAATTTATAATTATCAAAAGATATCAAAATACCTGCAAAGTTTCGAGAATAAGGCCGAATGAAGACTTATACAACATGCTTCCAGCCTAATCTAATCCGCTTATTTCTTCTCTGAGGCACGTAAGGACCCAAAAAGATATGAAAGCACTTTATTCTCCGGAAATGTTGAGTTTATTGAATATTACCACGGACCAAGATGATAGTTTTCAAGAAATCTAATGTTTATACGTACATTTTAACTGTTTTTATTTTATAATTTGCTGTTCAATTTGTTATTTATTGTTATTCTAATGTCAATTTACAAAAAAAAAAAAAATTAAAAAAACTTTTTTCGCCACTGTTCCTCTAAAATCGGTGTTTTACTTTTTGCGCTACTTTTAAACGTCAATTCCTTTTGTTTTACGCCAGAAAATGAGTTTTCTTGTTTGTTTAATTCACATTTAATCATTTTTATCTCACTTAATATAACTAAGCTTTTTGACAGCTATTTCCGAAACACCCTGTAATGTTTTTATTTTGAAATTCACCAATTTCATAGCGTTGGATGTAACCTTCAAAATAAAAAAAATTGTGGAAATATCTCAACTCGTTTAGGAGCTATGATTTTTGGAACCAAAAAAGCCGAAACGGGCCACTGTGCGACGTTGCATTTCAAATACTGAAAAGCTTTTCAATAATATGCAAAGCAAAAATTTCATTTGCGGTTGTTCATTTGTCGTGATAAGTTTGGTTATTTTTGTTTTTATTCAATTTATTTTTTAATTTCGTTATTATTTTGAATAATTAATATACAGAATATATAAAAATGGATGTACACCTGTGTGCAAAAAAATAGCAGTGCTTCTCAAAGTTGAGAAATATGTAATAGGTAATCGTAATCGTCTCGTTCTTGTGCGTTGCCTGTACAAAATTTAAATTACAGTCTTTGTCTAACTAGTCATTGTCATTAGATTCATAAAGCTTGCAGATTAATTGGCGTTGGTTTTCATTGAAAAAACCGTTACTCAAAGTCACAAAGAACGAAATGACCTGTGAGCTAAAATAATTGTTTGAGGTTGTTTTTCCTACTTCGAAACAAGGCCTATCTTTTGGATAAGGGATGTCATGGACGCCAAAATTTATGTTGATATCCTGCAGAACGTATCATCCTTCCTTATGCCGAATGGCACATGCCAATAACTTGTACGTTTCAGCAGGATAATGTCCCCAAACACACCAGCAGGTTAGCAAAAAATTGGTTTGCGACTAACAAAATTGATGTGCTTGAGTAGCCTGTGCAATCGTCGGACCTAAACCCCATCGAAAACTTGTGGGCGAATGTTAAGGAAGGTGTTGCGAAAGAAAAACCAAGAAATGTTGCTGAATTGTGGAGCGCAGTGAAAAGAACATGGGAAAGCATTCCACAAGAAAGATGCATGTGTTTGGTTAATTCTTCGTTGTCGTCGTTGTGCTTCTGACCTCGCAAATAAAGGTCACACAAAAAAATATTAAATCGTAATGAAAATTTAAGTGAATTATTGTTTTTTTTTAAGTTCTTATAAGACATTATCTTGAGCACTGCTATTTTAATGCACAGCCGTTTTTAATTTATTTTCTGAATTTTGTAATATTTATCAACTAAGCTATTGAAATATTGTTTTTAATTTTTTGTATATATTAAAACATAAAGTATGGAATAATTCAAAACCAATAAATTAATTAATAAGTCAAAGGGAAACTTGTTTTTTTCATTAAAGGAAATATAGTTGAACCACTGCTATTATTTTGCACACAGGTATATGTTTCTACGTTTGTGTGTATTAAGTCCGGTATAGACTCCGAAATAGGCAAACCAACATTTATGAAATTTTCATGGTAAAGTTTCATTCAAGGAGTCGGACAACTGGAAAAATCAAAGATAGATCGAAAATTTCATTTTTTGCGTGAAAATTTTTGTTCGAGAATCGCTTATATCGAATGGAAAAATAAAAAGCCCTTGATGGAAGACTCGAAAACTTCATTGGTTTTCAAAAACAATATATGCACGACTTCATACGAATCTGCTCCTGGATTATAAATAATAACTCATAAAAAAACATTAAAAAAATGAACACATGTAATTAAAATTCATAGGTATATAAAAATTTAAATTTAAATATTTACCTCAAAATTACATTTTATCTGAAAAAATTGATGTCATATGATTTCTTAAAATATATTTGATTTTTTAAATAAAAAAAAAATCCTTGGAGCGGTTTTCTTAAATTAATTTTTTATATATAAATTTTTTCAAAAATTTCTTAAAACTAATTTCGGTATGCAGTATTCAAGAATATGCAAATTAACATTTTACAATGGAATTTCGATTGTCTATATTGATCCATTTTCGAGATAAGGAACTTTGAAAAAAAAGTTAAAAAATATTGTTTTTTTAAATACACAAAATTTTTTGAAATTTTTTTGAAAAGAAAATATTATTTGGGCAATATATACGTACTTTCAGAAATAAAAATACTCTGATCGGATTTTTATTTTTCGATATAAAATTATAAAAAAACGGCTCCATGAACGGTAACGTTTTAAAGCAATACACAAACATTTTTTTACATAAAATACATCAGTGTTCCGAAAGAAAATTTAAGAGGATTTTTTTTTTAAATCGTAGGAGCCGTTTTTGAAAAAATTGAAACTTTTTTGGCCAAAAAAATTGTATGCTGGCTACCCTTAATTTTGATCTTAAAAAAAAAAAATAAATAAAAAAAATCACCCACGCGTATTTGTTCAAACCTCTAATTTAAAAGTTTGAAGTCTATCGGACCAGTGGTTAAGGCTGTACAGACAGACAGACAGACAGACGGACGGACGGAATCGCCGGACTCACTTTTTTCGACTTCTCTGTCATCGTAATGTCATATCTCATCATAATCTCAACTTTTTTTACGAATTCAATACTTGCCATATATTCTATATGTCGCGAGTAGAAAAAGCCCAGTCAAATAATCACTATAAATGTTTCACTTTGCAACTTTTCAAATTACGACTGAAAATGAAAAGCTACATTTTAAGTTGGTGAAACGCCCACACATTTCACTTTGCAAAAAACATAAAAAAATTGCAAAGTGAAAAGTCAGGATTTTTTCCTTTTTGGTGAAACACTTTTTGTTGAAGTTCACCATATTAATGTTACTTTTAAGTTACCTTTACTTATGTTACTTGTTTATTTTATACTGAGTAGGTAAATAATTTTTAATCGAAAAATTATTAACTTCACTGCATTCTATAGAAAATATTTTCAAACTGAAAACATTCAAAATTTCGTATCAATAAATTTGTCATTGTTATTTCTAAACCGTGCTTTCAATTAATAAATACAATACTTTTTACTTTTACTTTGCAGGAAATTATTATTTTGCAAAGTTGCAAAGTGAAAAGTGAAAAGTTGTTGGTGCAATAGGGCCCTGGACCAAATATATTTTATTGATTTTGAGGCGTAAAACCCAAAAAAAGGAGGATATTTTTAACATCTGGCCGGTGGACGAGGGACAGGCGGGCGAAGTCGCGGGCAACTGCTACTTGAATGTTGCATATATATGGCCAATATTGTATTCTTGAAAAAAAAATTGAGATTTTGATCAGATGTGACATTACGATGATAGAGAGTCGAAAAAAGTGGGTCCGGCGATTCCGTCCGTCTATCTGTTTGTTTATAAACGATAATACAGCCTTAACCACATTGGTTCGATTGACATCAACTTTGGATATTAGTGGTTTGAGCGAATTTGGGTGGGTCGTTTTTTTTTAAACCAAAATGTAGGGTACCCACCATACAATTTTTTCGACCAAAAACCAAACTTTTCAATTTTCCCAAAAACGGCTCCAACAATTTTTCTTAAACATCCTCGTTCATTTTTTTTTCCGGAACACTGGTGTTTTTAATGTAAGAAAAATATGTTTGTATTGCTCCAAAACGATACCACTCATAGAACCGTTTTTTTCACACTATCAGATAAAGTCGAAGAGAGCTTATAGCAAGCAAGATCTAACGACTAATAGTCTTTAACCCAGAAAAATGTGTTAACAGAACGGCTCTTCACATAGTGCAGTGTTAGTTTTTAGTAGGCAATCTAAAACAAACGAACACTTGCACAAGAAATGACAAAATTATACAAATATTTTTATTGTCATCTGGGTTGTGAGCTCGTTGTGTTCCCAGTTCCACTTAAAAACTGGAAGACGCTATACCAGAATTAGGTATCTGTAAACGTTGCTCAACCCAAAATGATGTTAAACGAAGTTAAATGTGGCCCCTAACCTAACCTCGTTGTGCTTGCTTCAGATTTTTTAGGGCGTTCTTCGAAGTCACTATGAAAGGTCCTACCCTGTGTACATCACTGGGCTCTTGCACCTTGACATTGAATTTGAAAGAAAGAAGCTTTCCCTGCTATATCTGAAACCTGTTGAAGGTTGCTTCCCAATACGTACCTGCGCGAATACCAATGCACGTATTTCCAACGCCTTTTTTATAAATTTAAAAGAATTGGAAACCAGGAATGAATGTAAACAAAATTTTCGCAACAAACATGAACATTCCAAGTCGAGCTTTTCTTAAATCTGATTCCAAAATCATATGTTTTGAAAGTTTATCGATTCATATCAAGCGAACTGTTGCATGCGCACTTCTCACTACCTTCCTGACCAGAAGAAAACTAGGTACACACAAATTAAATTTTCTTCTCATTTAGAATTGAAAAGTCCTTTGATGTTAAAGCATCGGTGTTATTTAATTTGTGTCTTAAAAACTAATCATACATATAACTAGAAATAATTTGAAAGATCTACTCAATCACACAAAGGAAGGATAAAATAACATAATATTACACAAAAAGTCGTTTTTGTTGTTCAATAAAGTTTCAAGAAAAGTAAAACCAAATAACATTTTTGCAACAACAATTTTTTTCAATTTATTTCTTCCGTTTTTTTTTTCCTTTGTTCTACCATATTTTCAAGTGTTTCTATAACTTTTATTGGTTTCTTTTTTTTTATTCCAAATTTCAAAGTAAAATTATTTAATCAAACATTTTTTTCCTATCTTTTGTGTATAGTAAGAAAATTTTGAAAAAAAGTCTTAACCCTCATTAAGTATGCACACATCTAAGTATATCTGTTGTTATTTCCAGTGATTCCCATTCGTGGTTGTGTGTGAATGCGCTCCCTGCTCTGAAACTCTCCTTTTTTTCAATAATGTTTGTAATAAAACGTTGGTTTTTTGAAAAACTTGACTGTAGAATGCATTTACCATTTTTAAAAACTTCTTAATCCAAAGAAAAAACTTGCCCAAATACTTTTATTAATTTTTTTTAACAAACATTTGCCTTAATGTTCTGCCGCAGCAAAGAATAAAAAGCTTCAACAATTGCAACAGGTAAGTGAAATAGAAAATCTATGAAAATATAGTTTTAAAAGCTTTGGGCACCCATGCCATATGTCCACCTCGAAAATAAAGTGCAAGGACTTTTTAATATTCAAGGACAATTTTGGAGAAAAGGTAAACTTCCCATAAAACCATTCATTCCTTGAGCATGTGGTGCGATTTGCTGTTTCTTGCGTTTTCGACATGGTACACAGTAAATTTTTAGTTTATTTAGTTTAAACTTACGTTTGGTATATATTTTTTATTAAAATAAAATAATGTAACTCTTTTTAGAAATACCAATGCCCGAAGTATTGACTTTATCAGGCATGGCTGAAGCCGAGCCAGATTTGTCAACCTTCGAAAATAAAACGGGGCTGGCTGAGGACATGAAGTTTCTGGCATCAATGCCAGAGCTTTGTGACGTCACATTTCTTGTCGGTGATACCCGTGAGCCTGTTTGTGCAGTTAAGGTATTTAAAGCAATATTATGTTTTAATTCAAAAACTCTAATAAGCTTTTTTTGCATTGGTGAAGGCGGTTCTGGCTTCTCGTTCAAGGGTGTTTTCGAAAATGTTGTATTCTGCACCCTCACCACAAAGAAAGCGAGAGACGTCTACCAAAGAAAACAAGCTACGGTTATTCCTGAAACGATCATCAGAACCATTGCTGAACTTGCAGAATGCCAATCAACAGGTAGAAATATTAAATTTTGTTTTGTGTTGCTGAACTCATGTATCAATATTATCGCAACTTATCAACATGTCTCTACTTTGCAACCTTACATAATTCTTATTGCTCTTGCCGTAGGCAGCATTTAGCAAATAGGTATAGAACGAAAGCTAGTGTTTGCATACAGTAAAAGATTAACATACAGCTAAACAAAATAAAGGAATAAATAAGAAACCTCATTTGTTCAGATGAATAGAACTTTTAAACAATTGCTCCAATTTTAATAAATTTTTTTTTCTGAGGTTGTCTTTTTGCGCTGCAGACGCACATACATAATATAAAAATGCAGCGACAAAATTACATTTTTTCGAATTTTTCGGGTTCTAAAAGCTACAAGAATGTTGACACAAATAAATAATATTTAATGAAAATTTAGTCAAAATAAATATTTTTACTTTTTTTTGAAAAAATGATCTTTTTTGAAATTATTTCACAATGGGTTAGCCATTCTCCACTTCTCCAGTGATTAAGATTTTATATAAAAACGATCACTCAACTGAAAATATCTAATTACAGTAACGCAGTTAGTACATGGTTAAAAAACAAAAAACATTTAAAAGCAGTCAACACCTTCCCAGTCATCTCCATTCTGATCTGTAAAAAGTTCTTTGCATTCGTGATGGAACTTCATATAGATGATGAAGGGAGTACTATTTTTGACCGCAGACCATAATCACTTTTAACGAAATCTCGCAAATTCGAAAAAAAAATCACAATTCAAAATTACGCTTTCTTAAAATATCTTCTTTTTAAATCTCGCATTACTAAATCCGGCACTGCTAAAAAAATATTTACTGTACAATTCAAATATCTAAATATGTTGTATATTCTTAAACCTAGGAAAGAGATAGATTTCGAGCTACCTATGCTCTTTAAATATTCGACTCTGGACATTCTTTGCCTCATTTTAAAGATGGACCTTACTGCGAATAACTATTCGACTGCATTAATTCGTAGTTCTGTTGCTTTTTGCATGTCTCAGTTTATGCCTTCCCGTTTATTAGGTTAGTTAACGTTAGGTTAGGTTAGTTGGTTTTGTTACCGTCACACTTAGATCAATTTAGATCCCTTGTGATACCCTGAAGTATTTTAGCTTCTGAAAAAGTGTTTTAACCTATGAATTATACATATGGTTGGTCGAGCCCTTTGGTGGACTTGACAAAGTTCAGTAGTCGATTGCCTGGGAGTTCAGATAGTTCATTAAAGAAATAGTTGCCCAAAAATGTATATCTAGTTTGACTGAGTGCTGGACAGTGACAAAGGAAGCGAGTCGTGTTTTCGTGCTCTTCTTCATTTCCGCAGCCTCTACATATGTCGTCTATGCTAAGCCCCATCTTCTTTTTGTGGTAGCCAAACAGGTAATGTCACGCTTATGAGGGATCTTAGGGACGGTTTTTTTAAGAAGTAAAATCCTATCGGGTTTTTTCTTGTCGTAATAAGGCCAGAGTTTCCTGGTGTAACACCAGGTTTCTAGATATTTTTACTAATGTTTTGTTTTAATTCTGTTGCCAGAAGCGCTTAGTCGTCGGCATATGCTATAACTATGACACTACTATAATTGATATACATAATTGATAATTCTTGAGTTTGATGAGAATTTCGTTCATCACCAAAGTCCAGAGGAGAGGTGAGAGGACCCTTTAGATGTGTACATCTTTATATCAGAGTTACCTAGTTCACAATGGATTTGCCTACTTTTCAATATACACTTGATCCATTTTATAAATTTGGGCTCTATTTTAAGATCAGTGAGTACTTTTTCTAAAGCACTTTTGTGAACATTGATGAATGCTCCTTCTATATCAAGAAAAGATGCAAGGGTGTATTAATTTACCACAAGCGACTTCTTTATTGTTCTTACTGCACAGTATAGGGCTGTTTCTACACTTCTGCCTTTTGTATAGGCGTGCTAAAATGGTGATATAGCCTCCGGCTTTAGGTAGCTGCGGATAGACTGATAGGTCTGAAGTCTTTTGGTTCCGTGTGATTGGACTTGCCAGCTTTTGGTATGAAGACGACTTTAACTTCACGACATGTCTTCCGAACATATCCTAACTTTAGGCTGTTATGGAATATGTTCATCAGATGTGGAGTAATGATATCACTGCTTTTTGCAGCATCAAGGGGAAGATGCTGTCTAGGCCTGGAGATTTATAAGGAGAGAAAGAGTTAATAGCCCAAATTAACTTTTCTTATCTTATAATTTGTTGACCGTAGCTAAGTGGTTAGGTGCGTTGGCTGCTAAGCAGAACAGCGTGGGTTCGAGTCCTACTCGGGCCCATAAAAATTTGTATTTCTTGCGAGGAATTGACAAAACTTCCAAGAATATCATCTGTCATGAAAAGTGCTTCTCAACTTTGCCGTTCGGAAATTGTAAGTCCCCTCAAGCCACTTAGGCCTTGGCTCTTCAAGAGCTGTCGCGCCACTATATTTATTTATCTTATAATTTCCCTCTGGATTTTAAGTACCGAGTGTATTGTGTTTGTTAATTCGTTATCTAAGTATGCTTTACATCCTTGGAATTGTGTTTGAACCAGGAGCTTTAGACTTTCTTAACAGGATTCTGTCCATTGATTATCAGGTTCTTTTAAGGAACCAATAGGTGAATTTATTTTGGAGAGGATTTTGCTTAGTCTCGCCGAATGGTTTGCACATTCAATGCTACTGCAGAAGTTTCTCCATTAACCATGAGCTTCGTTTCACCCTTTGAGTTTCAGCTTCCCATTTATTAGTTAATCCCGGTTTCCTTTTGGTTTTTATGAATAAATTAATATTTTATTTTAAATGCGAGATTTCAAATTTCAGGATTTTAGTCTGCGTGATTTAAAAATTGCAGGATTTGAGGAAGCGAAATTTTGTGACTGCGGGGTTTTTAGAAACAAAATTTTAGTTTGCAAGATTTAAGTTTGCGAGTTTTTGTGAAGAAGATTTTAATCTGCGGTTTCCTGTAGCCGATAATGAAGGATATCCTCAAGGCTTTTACATTATAAGCCTTTACGCAAAAGTTTAATTAAGTTAAATTTAAAGTTGAATTTTTTGAGGTTTAAGTAGATAATGAATATATGTACCAGCTTACACTATCCAAATCTCAAATTTGAACAAGAAGTCGACCAAGTTAAATTCCGTGTAAGCCTTGTTAAGTGTCTACAGTTCCATTCTGTTTTTAATTTTGTATGTATCTAGCTTGGCTGTATAGTAATTCAAATCCAAGAAAGACAACCATTTAGTTGATTTAAGATAGCAATTATTTAACTAACCTTATTTGTGACACCTTAAAGAGAAATCAAAATTAATCTGTTAATGTATATATTTGTTGAAAAATAAATGTTTCATTTTATACATATAGAGGAGTGTTTTCAGCCAACAATTGGCACCGATTCCGGAGGTAATCATACTAAAAATGCTTAAGTTTGTATTCCATGTTCCTCATTATTGTTTTCCGTACAACCGTAAATATGCATGATTGATGTTTAAGGTGTAGAGTCCTTTCCTTTATTTTACACTGCTGTTTATTGTCTACTTCATGATTTTTGTTTTTATATTGAATATACAGTTATTTCACTCTAATGATAGAATCTTTAAGTCCTATAAACATAAACATATCTCTCACGCTCTCCAAAATACATATACCTATGCTAGAATTCGGCGTTATTTCACTTCGACAATGTGAAATAACGAACGCCGAATGCCAACTGAACTCGCCCGATTTTTTTTATTTTCACACCCCAAATTGATTCTCTTTTGGGCAAAATTTTTTCCCTCGCTACGCTCGTTGGCATTTGTACCTGTATTTTTTCTTTCAAGCTTTCAAGTTCCAAACCCTTAATCATTTTTAATTTTCATTTGATCAAATTGACAAATACTTAAAAATGAAGTGTCAACTGAAATGTTAAATCTTATATTAATATTCTTCCTGGTTCATGCCGCAAAATTCTTCTAACAGCCTTAAAAAAAACAACATGCGTTTTCAAAATCGAATTCATTTGTGGTAATTAAATGGTTTTGAAAGAAACTGAAATATTTAGTTATAAACCTTGATGTTGTAGAGGTACCTGCGTAGGTATTATTTAAATAGTTTTTAATTTCCATCAATACTGAAACTTTCACTTCATGTGACTTCGCTTCACTCAACTGAGCTTAAGACCAAGTATTTTTAAAATACTTATGAGACAGGAATATGTACAAATATTACATATTACTAGGTTGTAGTGGCTGTCTAGTTGTTGTTGACTCACTTAGACCTCAAGGATCCGTTGTGATACAATAATAATAATATTACTAATTTTTTGATAAAATAATTTTTGTGAAAAGCAAAATTTTGTTTGGCGAATTTATTTCAAAACATGAGAAGGCAACCTATAAAACACTGTCGTTTTTATTATAAAATACTAGCTGACCTAGTACTTCGTCTTTCTGCCCTGCCCTTTTCCCTTTGAAAACCAATGAGTTTTCTGAGTTTTTTATCAAGAACGTTCTGTTTTCCATTCGATAACCCATTTTGAAATTTTCCAATTTTCCATTTGAAAACCAATGCACCTGCAATGATATGCAATTTTAACTTTGAAAACCAATGAGTTTTCTGAGTTTTTCATCAAACCCATTTTGAAACATAAAATTTTCTAAGCAAAAAAAAATCTTATTCCCGACCTTTGTTTGGTTTTTCCAGTTTTCCCATTCTTCCATGAGATTTTTCCAATTTTTTTTTCACAGAAATCATTACGGAATACAACAGTATTAACCATGAAAATTTCACAAATTATCCATTTACAGAACAATGTCTGTGCAGCGAAGCGTACCGGGTCCGCTATTAATTTAAAAAAAAAAATTCTCTAAGAACCATCTACAGACTAACACGAACAAAATTAGCCAAATCCGTCCAGCCGTTTGTGAGTTATGCGGTCATACACGAACAGGATTTCATTTTTATATATATAGATAGAAAACCTGATGAAAACTTAAAAAAATTAAAAATGACAAAGTGAAATAGCGCCGAATGCAAAAATTCGGCGTTATTTCACATTAGTAAAGTGAAATTAAGCCGAATTTCAGAATTCGGCTTTATTTCGCGCTGCGTTATTGCACGGCACCCTTTGTTGATAGTCATTGCGGTAGTCAAATTGAGCCCCTCCGGGAACTGCAAACGTTTGACCGCGAATGATATATCTGTCGGAATCATTGGGATATGTGGCAACAGAACGCCTTCACATTTAAGAAACTGGTGCCGTTGCAAAAGTGTGTTGAACTTTCAAACATGAAGGTTGTCTCGCACTTGAATGTGAAGTGTATCGCGGAGTAAATGAAAACCACAGTGTAATTTTTTTCTTACAATATAGCTACTTGAATAAAAATCTTACATAAATTCTAATTTAGGTAAATTATAAGGTAATTACTGAAATGATGATTTGTGGGCGAAAGATAAGAAAAAAGTGATCGTGTAACTATTTTTGTGTAACTATTTTTTGAGACGAAAAGCGTTACAGGTTTAAATTAATTTTAATCTTCAAGGGGTCGCCACACTACTTCCCCGCTTAATTTTTACATTGAGTAGTTGAATGAGTAAATTTGTATATAAAAATCACATACCGCCACAAATGTGATCATCTGATCATTGATCAAGCATCGGATAAAAGAGGAGAGATTAGTTCTATCTTTACGACGAAGAATGTAAAAAAAATGTAGGTACCAATTGCTAAAAAATTATTATTTTAGTGCAAGAAAAATATATTTGACTGAGTCATGTTTAAAAAAAAATTGTTAACCGTTTTTCACTTTCCCTGGCATCAGGATTTCAATATGGTACACCACGAACAATTTTTTCATTCTTTTTAATTAATCTTATTCTTTACTCAAACTTCTACGATTGTTAAAACCTCCATAGTTTGTGTGAAACCCATTTGCAATTTTTACAAAATTGTTAAAAATATTCAGAGATGCGAATCAAGTACGATATTTGATTTTTACAGAATGGGTGAACCCTTTTGACCGAGGATCTCTTAACCCTCCAGTGGGCGCGTGGTCTACGGTCGTAGACCAGTCTTTTTTAAAACGCCGTCGTTCGCAGAAAAACAATTTTTTTCCGCCATCGTTCACAATAGCTGTAGATAATTAGTTGCTCTACCTAATTAATATGCTATTTTTCTTCGGAGGGGGCATACGAAAGCTTAAAAGGTATTCAAAGTCTCTTGGTCTACCATCGTAGACCACGCGACCACTCGTGTAACAAAAAAAGTTGTCTTCAATTGTATTATTATAGGTAAGGGATTGTACATTTTTAACTACTTTTATTAAAAAATTAATTGATTAGTGAAGAAAATTGCTTCAACCAATTTTTGGGTCCGTGAGCTGACCTCTAGGGTGAGGTGCGAAAAAAGTGTTAAATTTGCTTGTAGGTATCACTTGAAATGTATATGCGTTTATTGTGATTTGTAGTGCACATTTTAATTTTTTTTTTTTAAACTTATTAATGAATTTGTGTTCTATGTTTTTTGAATAGTTTTTTTTTATGTTTGCTGTACTGTTTTGTTTGATTTTTTATGAAAAAAGACAAAAACGTGAACACGAAAAACTGAATTTTTCAAGTCTTATATTTCTTTTGTTTTGTGTACAATTTTACGTTTTTCTTATTCATTACTTTATTTGGTTAATCATTTATTGAAAAAAATATTCTTTTTTTTGTTATTAACTTTTTTAAAGTATTAATTTATTTTTTATAAAAAATGATTACGAAAAATCGTAAAATTGGGATTGTTTTTTTATTCCGATTTTTTTTTCAGTGTATCAATAACTTTTTATCTTTGAGTGATGAATATGAAACAAAATATTTTCCTCTATGATTTGACTGCGATTTGAATTCTTAAAACGCTATAGTATATATATTTTTTGGCTAAACAAAATGGTCTACAGTCGTAGACCACGCGACCACTCGTGTCTCTTTTAACCACGCGCCCACTGGAGGGTTAATATAAGGCAAACTTTATTTTTCATGCGTTACTAATATTCTTTAAATGTCAACCCTTTTAAGAATCTAAGCTTCTAGATTTGTCTAAACAACTGCCTTATTCAAGAACTAACTGTTCAGATTTGACGTCATAAACAATATTATTTTTAAAAAGTTAGACTTCTTAAATTCGAACCGTTCGTCCGTCGAAAGAAACTATTTGCATTACTTTTTGTTGATTATTAAAAGAACTTGCTTTAATGCTTTCTGTCACACATTATTTTTCGATAGAGCTAATGATAACGAGGCAATAGGCAAAAAGCCCATATTTTCCTGACAAAAAGTGTATATTAAGAATTTTACCATATAAGGGAAATTATTATCGCAGTTGCCCGTAGCTTAGTTGGTAAGTGCGTTGGCTGCTACGTCGCGTCGTTGGTTCGAGTCCTACTCAGGCCAAGTTTTTATTTCATCTTTCACGGGAACTGCCTCTTGCGAAGACCTGACAAATCTTCCAAGAGTATCAATCTGTCATGAAAAAGTGCTTCTCAACTTTGCCGTTCGGAATCGGCGTTAAATTGTAGGTCCCCTCAATTCTTCATACGCAATCAGAGAATTTTTGATGAGAGTAAGGCACTTGGGCCTTGGCTCTTCAAGAGCTGTCGCGCCACTCTTTTTTATTTTTAAGGGAAATTATTTAAAGTCAAATTCTATTTTTCCGGAAATAATAGCGGATGATGATTAAGAATATTTCTCTCCTTTATTTCAATGTGATTTCTTCAATGTTCTTGTAGCATAGTTTTGCTCGTAGCAAAAATTAATATTTACAGCCCGATTCTCCCCATCATCACTGATACCTCACCAGGTCACAAGTCATAAGAAGAGGTGAAATTGATTTTGTGACTTTTTCGTAATTCACAACTTGTGAGAGTCACAAAAACAATCAAAATTGTGATCTCCTTCAGAGCAGGTCATAACTAGCAAATTATTTGAGATTTGACATTTTGATTTTTGAGTAGTGAAAAAAATGGAAGTTGAAATGATTATGGAGCATATTATTCACGAAGTTTCCTCCGTAAATGAAAAGTACATCATTTGAAACAAACTAGTAAAATTGATAAGATTGCAGCGAAGACGGCTTTTACGAACCCTGAGAGACAACAATGAATGGCTATACAAAAAAGCACGTCTGTTAAATTTTTTCGTTTTCAAAAAACATGGTGCTGGGATCGAATGCAGAGCTTGAAGTCTCATGGCAATCAACAAACTACAATCCGCTTCAACTGAATAAGCACACATTTTTCAAAAGTTTGCTGTCCATTTTTTCCTCAATTTGAACGTTAATGCATCGTTTGATGATGCTAACCTTAATGCTTATGATGTTGAGAAAACAAATCAAAAAGAATAATTTAAAAAGGACCACTGTTTTTTCCCTGGCTCTCATGCAAAGCTTTCCAGATTGAAAAACTCAGTTTTTTTTTTGCGTCAACTGAATAAGCACCACTTTTAAAAATGCAAATAAAATCAAACGAAAAGAAATGAACAAGATTTTCTTTAAATATTTTGCTTATTGGTTATTTCTAGTATTTAGTACTACCACCTTTATTCTTGATTACTTCATAAATTCGGGCTGGCATGGAATCGTATAAACTCTTTAAGTAGTCCAGCGAATTTTCTCTCCATGGTAACTTAATGGCTGCAATAAGCGATTCTCTGTCCTCAAACTGACGGCCTCACTCATAAACTTTACGTACCAACCATCCCCATTCATTTTCTATACGGTTCAGGTTAGGTAAATAAGGCGACCATTGAAGCAATTCAACATTCTAGTCCTGTATCCTACTTTTGACAGTGTTGGATGGGGTCGTTGTCCTTTTGGAAAATCCATTTATATAGTCCAAAAATATCCGAAAATGAAGGAAACTTTCTTACCAATATTCTTTTGTGGGTAATTGCAGTTCTTTTTGACGTTTAAAACTCAAGCTCAATACTCCCATAGCAGCAACGAAAAGATATTCGTTTAAGATTTTCTAGACTTGATGTGAGTTGGAAAAATGTGTGGCACAACACGGTTTTTTCGGATGAGAAGAGTTTCAATTTTGATGTCCCTGATGGTTTTAATTTTTACTTTCACGATTTGAGAAAAGAAGAACGATTTTTAGCGCGGCATCATGGTGGAGAAGGTGGAGTTATGATATTAGTCCGGGAGGCGACCGTAGGATTACCTACCTCATCAGCAGAGTGGAAAATTTAGCCACCATCTAATGCTAACTGATATGAAATCTTCAAAACCAGTAGTCGGACAGACTTTTCCTGGGCCTTTTGGTGGCTATATTGCACTTCCGGTTGCGTTTTTTGTGCTACTTATACCATGGGGAAATTGGAAAAAGTAAGTATGGAGGTCAATAGACATTTCCTCGAAGATACCAAATCATATGGTCGGACAGAAATAACGCGGGCCGTTCCCTCTATCCGACCATTTAAAAAACTGTATTTTTGGTGTCATCCTACCTCATCGGCTGAGTGGGCAAATGGGGTATCAAATGAAAGCTTGGAAGGTCTATATTAAGAATCTACTGGTCGGACAAACTTTGATGCTGATTTGAGAAAAGCATTAAAGAAATTAACAGATTTTTTTGAAAAATGCGGTCGGTCGCATGATTGGCCCATGTAAAGTTTGTCCGACCAGTAGATTCTTAATGTAGACGTTCCAAGCTTTCATTGATACCCCATTTGCCCACTCAGCCGATGAGGTAGGATGACACCAAAAATACAGTTTTTTAAAGGGTTGGTGACGTTTTCCCCAAGCTAAAATCCCCAAACGAAAATCCCCAAACCCAAAATCCCCAAACTGAAATCTCCAGCAGCGAAATCTCCAAAGAGAGAATCCCCATGGACAAAACCTCCATGCCAAAATCTCCAAAACAAATATGTTCAAGTAGTGAATCATGCGATTAAATCGCGCGATTTAATCGCATGATTCACTACTTGAACATATTTGTTTTGGAGATATTATTGTATTCAGTTAAGGTTGTTTAAGAAATAAATGTTTAATTCATTTTAAATATAATTCATTTCATTCAAAATAAATAAAAAAATCAATTCAAAAGAACTTTGTTTAATGTTTAAACAAATAAAGAATGAATATAAAACAAAACACAGAGCTGAAAGCCTTAGCAACTAGGCTCTTTTTTTTCTATGTATATTTATTTATAATTTCAATTATATGTAAATAAATTATAATAATAATAATATAAAACAAAACACGTCGTGAGAGGAACGGTGTAAGTAGACGTACCTGAATATTTTAGTTTTGGAGATTTCAAGGAGATTTTGGCAAAAAGTATTTTTTCTTTGGGGATTTTTTCCGTGGGGATTTTGTCGTGGAGATATTGGCAAGTTGGATTTTTTTTTGGAGATTTTGTCCCCATGGTGGTTTTGTCTTTTGGGGATTTCGTACTACTCCCTTTTTTAAATGGTCGGATAGAGGGAACGGCCCACGTTATTTCTGTCCGACCATATGATTTGGTATCTTCGACGAAATGTCTATTGACCTCCATACTTACTTTTTCCAATTTCCCCATGGTAGAAGTAGCACCAAAAAACGCAACCGGAAGTGCAATATAGCCACCAAAAGGCCCAGGAAAAGTCTGTCCGACTAGTGGTTTTGAAGATTTCATATCAGTTAGCATTAGATGGTGGCTAAATTTTCCACTCTGCTGATGAGGTAGGTAATCTTACGGTCGCCTCCCAGACTATATGGGGAGCAGTTAGCTACTATGGGACTATTGAGCTTGAGTTTCAAACGTCAAAAACGACTGCAATTACCTGCAAAAGAATATTGAAAGAAAGTTTCCTTCATTTTCGGATAATGTTGGACCGTACAAATGGATTTTCCAATAGGAAAACGACCCCATCCAAACGTCACGCACTGTCAAAAGTGGGACACAGGACCAGAATTTTGAATTGCTTCAACGGTCGCCCTATTTACCTGACCTGAACCGTATAGCAAATGAATGGGAATGGTTGGTACGTAAAGTTTATGAGTCAGGCCGTCAGTTTGAGGGCAGAGAATCGCTTATTGCAGCCACTAAGTTACCATGGAGAGAAATTTCGCTAAACTTCTTAAAGAGTTTGTACGATTCCATGCCAGCCCGAATTTATGAAGTAATCAAGCATAAAGGTGGTGGTACCCAATACTAGAAATAACCAATAAAATTTTTTTTTAAAGAAAATCTTGTGCATTTCTTTCCGTTTGATTTTATTTGCATTTTAAAAAGTTGTGCTTATTCAGTTGACGCAAAAAAAAACTGAGTTTTTCGATCTGGAAAGCTTTGCATGCGAGCCAGGGAAAAAATAGTGGTCCTTTTTAAATTATTCTTTTTGATTTGTTTTCTCAACATCATAAGCTATCGGTTAGCATCATCAAACGATGCATTAACGTTCAAAGTTAGGAAAAAATGGACAACAAACTTTTGAAAAAATGTGTGCTTATTCAGTTGAAGCGGAGTGTAGATCATGAAAACTGAGATTTTTCTACTTTTTCCTCACTTCAACTCGTTTAGCTGCCGTAAAAAGCCAAAAAGTGAATATTTTCAAACTCATTTTGTGACAGTTTGACAAAATTTAAAGTATGTAAAGGGGCCGACCCATAGAATCCGTCAATCCGGTAGCGTCGACGTGTACGTTGTTATCAACGTATTTGCCGGAAGGAACCGTCCCATAGAATACGTTGTATACTTTGACAGTTTCATTTGCTTGGTGTAAAACTTATTCACAAAACCTCAAATCCGAAAAATCCGAAAATTAAATTAAAACATTAAAATTGTGTCAAAATGATACTTTTGCACAAAGTTTTGATCATTCATTGCTTTTCCTTGCTGCTGTGGAAACATATTGAGTTGACTGTTCGTTAAATTTATTTGTGAACGGATCAATGGACGCAAAAAGTAGAAATTTAACCAACTCTATCCGTCGTATCCATCACATGCGTTGCTTATAGGACGAGTTTCATAAGAACATGTATATTCTATTGTGCTGTGAGTTGAAAACGTCAACGCTAACGGACTGACGGATTCTATGGGTCGGCCCCTTAATGATGCATAAAGATTGTTTTTTGATGTCAAAAACAATTTTTGTAGTTTTTTTCCAAATTCAAATGGCGCTACAAAGAAACAAAAGTTTTACTTTTGTAAATTTCCCACTTTTTGCAAAAAGTGGCCGTTGTAGTTATACCTTAAATCTCACAAATAGAAAACGACGTTACAGAAGAAAAATATTAAAAACCATAGAGCAACTATGTGTAACTAATTCCATAATTTGTGCGTTCCAATTTTAATTCAAAATAAACTTAAATAAAAGAACGAGTTACCAACCTAAGAAATTCAATTTTTCTCCGATCGAGTATCGATACTCGAAAAAATGTCAATTTCTTATCCGCAGCCAGATTTAAGTTTAAGTTTTATCCGCAGCTGCGTGTTGTATTTGTAATACATGGAAGCTCCCACTGCAGATACGGATAGCTATGCCAAAAAAACACGCCTATATTATGTACATACTTCCTTCCATTTTGCGGCTGACCTGGTGGGCTCATTCATGGCATTCAACGCTTCTCCCAGCTGACTCCATAATTTTGTTTACCCTTTCCGGATCGGTTGGGTCATTTTTGTTGGCCATGAACTGCGGGTGGTCGGTCATAAATGCCATGAAGTATTCTAATTGCTCCACCGAAGTCCTTTTACCATGGCAATTTTCTTCTGAAAATATATTACTTTATTTATTTATAACATTAATTAAACATTTCTATAAAATTTATCATACCTGGTGCATACATAAATTGTAGAGCTGAGTTGTTGATTGGCAAATTTGAAATCTGTTAAATTTTTTCAATGAGAAGCTGATGACATTTCCATATTCACTTTGGCTGTGGTGAGTTTCGTTGTGACTTTTCTTGTGAAGATTATGGGAGCATCCGACAAATGTTATCGAATCACAGCAGTCCTCACAAGAAATAGTCACAAGGGCTTATGACTTGTGAATCCTCACAAGGGGGAGAATCAGGCTGTTAACTAAATTCTGTTATACTTAACGTTTGATGGTAATACCAAAATAAGGTTGATTGTAAACAAATATTTCAAAATTGTATTCTACTTAAATAATTCAATATGTAGCTAAAAGGTATGCGAAATCCTTCCTAAGACTAAGTATTTAAAAAAAAAAATCTATCTTCACTCATTTTCAGTTCGGTTTTGCTTTTACAATCTTTTCTTTTTTCTTGGCTTTTTAGAACTTTCTGATAACAAAAACTACTCTCAGATTTTCCTTGTCGTAAGTAAAGTTAAATGTAGTTCAAGTCCTACTATAATAATAATACTGTAATGTCTCTAAATTGGATAGTACTTGAAATCTAACAACAAAAGGTCTCATTGGGATTGCCTTGCTTGAGATATTAGTTGCTTTTGTGGTAAAAAAAAAACTGCTAATTAAAGTTAAAAAATGTTTCTGTGTGATGATGTTTTTAATTGTTAATTTCCGATTTCACAATAACTTCATAAAACGAAATCGAACTTACCAAGGAAGAACATCATTAATATGTAGTAATTTGTCTTTCTCTAGGACCGTGTCTTATATGCTGATGTTTTGAAGGCACTCTTGACAAAATACATACATATACACATATGTATATGTATAATTCCCGTTATATACTGACATGAAATTGTTTTTCTAAAATTTTCTAGCCATCGGGGCAGCAACATCAAACCCTAATTATAGAAGAATTTGAACCGGATGTATTTCGTCAGTTGATTGAATATATACACACTGGATGTGTTACTCTGCAACCTAGAACGTTGTTGGGTAAGCAAATTTAAAAATCATCTACTTTAACTTTCATACAAAACAAATTTTAATATTCTCAGGTGTTATGAATGCAGCTGATTACTACGGTCTTGAAGAGCTACGCAGAGCTTGTGCTGGATTTGTTCAGTGCTGCATAAATGTTGATACGGTTTGTGCGCTCCTAGCCTCAGCAGAACGATATATCCAATATAAATGTACCAAAACTTTGGTTCAAAAAGTATTGGAATTCGTTGACGAACATGGGAACGAAGTTTTAAATTTAGGAAGTTTTACACTCCTTCCACAACATGTTGTTCGTTTGATATTGGCTCGCGATGAACTTCGTGCAGATGAATTCACCAAGTTCCAAGCAGCTCTCATGTGGAGCAAGAAGTATTTTGATAACAATCCTGTAAGGTTTTGTACTTAAATGCATATTCTTACATATTATAAATTCCCTTCATATAACAGAACGTTGATATAAAGGAGATACTAGGCAACTTTCTGGAGTATATACAATTTCATAAGATTCCAGCAAATGTTCTGATGCGAGAAATTCATCCACTTGGTCTTGTTCCGTATTCTATTATAATGAATGCCTTGGCCTATCAGGTATGTATATGTAATTCGGTTTTAACGGATCGAAATGCCTTTTACTCGACTTTTTGCAACAAAAAAAAAAAAAAACGAACGAAAACCAACAAGAAAAACTTCCTACGTCGACCCCCTGTGTCCCCCTGTTTCTGATTCTAATAATTGCAGGCAGACCCAGAAAGTGTCGATCCCGGTAAATTGTCTCCAAACTCTAGCCGAGTGAGGAGAGCGCGTCAAAATCAAGGCAGATCGATGTCAGTACAGAGCTCCTTAGATCCATACGGTTCCAATACAACTTTGAGCTCAAGCGGCAGCAGCGATCCGAACAGTGGCCCACATAAAAGTAACTAGCATAGGTTGAACGGTCCCTCTTCCTCTTCTGCATCATCCTCTCATCGTTCCAAGCATAATTTGCCAAAAATTCGCAAGGCCAAATCCCAAAGCTTCCGAACTCGTCGTAGTCCATCAGAACGTCGTAGTCCTAACACTCTACACACAGGCACATTGACTTTAAATACTTCAATCAAACGAAGCCCCATTCTCCCTCAGCCAGATTCCAAGAGCCCAAGTAGTGTCTCACAGAAAACACCTACCACTTTATCCCGACAAGGAACGTTGCGTGCTTCACATCGTCGCAAGAATAGTATGACTGGTTCCTTGGTGCTTAACCCTTCCCAAGGCCGTCGAAGTCCTGTGGGATACGTTAATGATCGAAGCCCTCAAGGCAGGCGTAGTCCACTTTTACTATCAACTGATCGCTTGAAAAGTCCAAATGACTTGCAGACTAATAACTTTGACATTCGCAGTCCAACACGCAGTCCTACAACCGATCGTAGAAGTCCTACATTTAGCATTCACACGCAAGAAAGGCGTAGTCCAATTGGAGCACCAGCTGATAGCTACAACAAACGAAGTCCTACATCAACGGTTCATGTTCAAGATAACATGAAAACATTTGAAGAGGCAACCACTCCTGAAGATGTTACACGCTCAACATTTGGTCTAACTTCGTCTATCAAAAGGCCATCCCTCGGCTTATTTACACCCATCTATTTCGGAGACAAGAGAAGCCCCATCACTTCTATGCATAATATTCCTCCAATAACAGTTTCAAATCCAACAGAAACATGCAAGCTCGTTCAACGAACTGCAGAATCAAATGCAGCTGCTGCAGCCGAGGCTGCTCGAGAGCATGAACGGCAGAGGGATGAGAAAATTGAAAAGGACAAAAAGGAGTCGAGTGATAAAAAAGAAAAAACAAGTGTAATGAAGGAAATCCTGGCATTTGTGCGCAAACCATCAAAACACATATCAACACGAACAAGGTTCGCTAATGCATTTACGAGGGCGGAGACTGGTTCATCAAGTGGCCCTCTCATTAGGCAAAGCACTTTCTCAGCCAGCCCTGCGGCTTCGAGTACTGCCGCAAAGAGCGCTGTTGTTAAACAAATGTCTGAAGTTGGATTCGAACCGAAAATGTCTTTGAAACTCGCACATTATACAAAAATGTCGCTTAAACTGCGTCGATCTGCCGCCAGCGACGATAAGAAATCAGCAGCATCCAAAGAAACAGCAAGGAAATCAAGTGGTGATTCAGCAACAGATAGCAGTGAAACAAAACTAGATCAGAAAACATGTAAGGCTGCATCACCCTGTCAAGCTGAGCCTTTTGAACTAGCTAATGTTTACTTTGAAAAGGTAGGTGAATCTTATATACGACATGAACAAATTAGAGAAGAGTCAGTGGCGAATGATATTAGTAATCAAGATATTAGCGAAAAATTCATGGAAGAGGTCGCTAAATCACTTAAGGTAGTCACTTTGTCAAATGATGGTACTCAGACGCCTCGCCGATCCGAGAGTAGGGAACCAATGGAGCCTCGCATAAGCGAGGAACAAGAAGATTCCAATGATATTAATATGGATGAATTCAGAGTTGAAATAGAACAGCATTTAAAAGTGTATACTGGAGAGCCAATCTATGTGAACTTGCAAGAACTCAAGCGTGAGTCTGATGCAACTGTTACAGAAACTGAAATCAGTCCTAAAGACGATTCACCTAAAATAGAAAAGAATTTAAATTCAGAGGCAACAATTGAAGATGATTATAATTTACCAGGCTCTTTGCCACTTCAGTTGCCAACCATTGAGTTTGAGCCGCCTTCAAGACGGTCATCTTTTGATCCCCCAAGATCCCCATTTTTAGAAAACCTTCGGAGTCCCAGTGGTGATACAGACACCGATCTCATTCATTTGCATCGACTTGATTCAGGTGGGGATAGTTTTGAGATGGTCCACGGAGATCGTAACCGTGAATCTAGTTTCGAAGAAAGGTATTCATCTAGGGATACAAGTTTTGACATATCACGTTATCAGTCAACAAGCTATGACGATCAGACTTCTAGTTTTGAAATTGTAGATATTGATGGCCGGATTATTGATGACAAGAAATCTACAAACGATCTCCGTAAATCTTCAATTGAGCTTGTTGACGCTGATACTTTCCAACGTTCTGGTTCTTCGGGTCGCAAGTCTTCCCTTGAAACTCATTTCGATTACATTCCTTCAGACCATACTCCTGTTCGGTCTCCACATTTTCCAATGACCAAAAAGCATAGAATAGATTATTCCCGTTCAAAAGAACTTCATGTGTCTCCTATTGGTGGGTTTTCAAGAGCTCGTAGTCCCCTTTCAAACCAAACATCATCCAACTATAGCTCTCGTGATAGTTATGATTCAAGTTACTCCTATCCCCATCCCCATGATCCTCGATCCCCATATGCTGATCCTTCAAAACAGCACTTCCCACTGACAATCAAAGCTGCAAAAGAAGAAGATAGTAGAACATTCCTTTGCACGGATAGACGTTGTGCCTCTATATTTGAACCTAGACCCTCGACAATTGTAACAGCTCCCAGCCCTGTTACGGCAGTCCCAGCAAGCAGTTCTATCGGATGTGGAGGTTTTTCGAGTGGCAGTGAATTTGAACCACCTTCTCCAAGACGTGCCGCAAGCGCATCTCCCAAGCATACATTCACATTTAGGATAGTCCTTAAAAAGGTCGATAGTTCACCGGATGCTATTTGCCCTGAAAAAGGACGAGGCAGAACCTTGGATAGGTATAAGAAGCCAGATAGTCGTCGAAAACGTCTATCTGATCAAGGAAAGAGCTTTTAAGAAATATTAAAGCAAATATAGGATAAACAGGTTTCTTCACTATTTTTTACATGTATATTTGTTGTGTGCATGTCATCAGTGTGTCTTTTTCCAGGTATTTGAAAATAAAATTTAAATTCTAAATGTACAGTTTTAGCTGTGTATACCAAGTTGTTATTTATTAAAGCTCTCCGGTTTTTCGGATTAGCGTTCCAATATAAGTATTTCTTTATGCTCTATGTAATTTTAAGAACGCTCTCATTTTAGGGGGTCGTTAAACTACTATTTAGATTTTAATACGAAATGTTATCAAATTTTCTAAAACGAAAAACATTTTTGTGAATTTTTTTTTTTTTATTTCTTGTTTCTGCAACATCAATGCAACACAAACCCAGATCCAGAAGTTTTTGCTCTTTGGTATAGATTTCATATAACTGCATGCTATTTAAACTTAGATAGGTAAAAGATATTCTTAAGTGAACCCTGCCCTCGGTTGCCGACTGGCGTCTGTGCTCCGTGCTAATTTTTCAAATCTATTAAATCGGTTAAATCTGTGGCCACAAGGAAAAACCGCTAAAGTCGAGTTTAGGCAAAATTGAGATTTTAATGTCATTTAATTCAGGGTGTCCGAATCTATTTTGAAATTTTTGGACATGCTGTTTCCCAAAAACAACAACTAAAGTCAATTTTGTTCATCCTCCTCAAGAAAAAAACAACTAAACTCAATCAAAATTGAGCTTAAGTTGACTAATTAAGATAATTATTTAACTTCGATGAGTTTTTAGAAGCTTTCGCTGAGTATTCTGTCTCGATATGATTTTGCCACTTTGCAATACGTGAAAAGTTTTTCCACCGAAATCTCGTTTTGAAGACTTAGGTATCATTTCCTCTGCCGTAAGGCAATTAGATCCAAGGAAGGCTCTCCTGCTTTCTACCAGTACAGGACATTTTCCTAAGAAGTGAGAAACATCTTCCTCATGCGGATTATAGTTAAGTTGCATCAGCTCCCCTCGAAATAACCTCAACATTGTTCTCATCTCTAAAATAATTATTTGGACCAAGGTTATGACTTAGGTGTTTGTAAATTAATCTACGAGTTGAATTTGAGCTTCTTCTATACAGCGACTACGGAGCTTTTCATCAACTCTCGCAATTAGTTTGTACAGTTTAACTCTGCAATCATTAACGTTGCCGAAATCCAAATCTAGTGACATTTCACACCATAAGGCCAGCTCGTGCCATTCTACGTACCAACTGCTTCTTTGATTGATTGCATAGAGGACTGCTTTCGTCGGTAATATTTCACTATACATCTGCAAGATTTTGAGAATATAGTCTATATTTAGTTTGAGGGTTTGAATAAAAAGCGGTGATAGTCCAGTTTCCAGCAAAACCATGTAATTTGGTGTGTTGTAGGGTAGATGAAATATTCTTTTAATTAAGAATGTTAGTAGTTTTTCCACGCTCTCGTACTGAATGTTTCCCCAAACCAGCGCTGCGTAAAGCATTATAGACTCAGACACTGCTTCAAATACACGATATTTGCTACTATGTGCTATATTCTTGTTTGTGAAACACTTTGCCCAGGAAGTCCTAATTGCACTTTTTGCCTTCACAGGTTTATCCCCAAGATGTCTTGTCATAGACTAAGATTCTTTGTAAGCACACTCCTAGATAAGTGAATTCCTTCACCACCTCAATCAAATTCGAATCTTAGCTCCATCTTTCATTTGAGCAATTTCTTCCACCTCCATTCTTGAAAATCATTATTTTGGATTTACTTAGATTGACCTTTAGATTCCACGTTACACAGTACCTATGCAATTGATTTATCATCAGTTGCAGTGATTGGGTCGAATTAGAAAGCATCACGATGTCATCGGCATAGAAAAGTGCTTTGATCAATGTCCCTGCGAATTCCACTCCTCCGCCAATGTTGTCGGTATGAAGAGCGCAAATAACAGCGGGCTCAACGCACACCCCTGCCGGACGCCTGTTCCAGTCTGAAACCATTCAGAGATTTCCTCTCCATTCCAAAGCGAGGCTTTGGTATCATTATAAACATTTTTGAGGACTTTGCCGAATTTCCTGGACATCCCCAGTCCATAAAGCTTATATAAGAGCGCATTTCTGTCCACCGCATCGAACGCAGCTTTAAAATCCACGAAGAAACAATAGAGTTTCATTTGGTTCCGTAGAAAGTTATCGGCAATGCTCTTAAGCACAGCAAATATTTGGTCGACTGTGGAGTAACCGGATCTAAAACCAGCTTGAAACTCCTTCAGTAACCCATTCTGGGCAATCCACAAATTAAGTCGTGCGTCGTTGCAGAATTGACGTAAAAATTTTGTATGAGGCGTTCAAAAAACTTATTCCACGATAATTCTCTGGGTTTTGAGTACCTACTTCCGTTTTTGTGGATAGGAAAGATAAAGGATTCCTTAAACCATTCGGGTATAGATCCACTATCCAAAATATAGTTAAACTCCGAACTAATCGTATTTATCATTGGTGCCGTACTTGTAGAATTCAACTGGGATTCCATCGGACCCAGCCGCTTTGCCATCATATAATTTTTTAAAAGTATTTATAACTTCTTCAGTAGTTATTCACGCATCAAGTGAACTATGTTTAAGCATGGCTCTGCATATGATACTGTTGCATTGACGGTTAAAGGATTCAACAGTTCGTCAGGTGTTAAGGCTAGGTTTCCCATTGAAAATTTCGTTGGTCTTTTGCGTAAAACTGTGTAGCTCCCAAAATATTCCGAATATTTAAATGAAATCAACGGGTATAGATTATACATTTAATGAGCTAAGAAATTATTTAGCTAAAAAAAATATTAAAAATATATTTCATCCCAAAATGGTCATGCGTAACGAAAAATTATGAAATTTTTGGAGACGTTTGCAGGGGAAAAGTTTTGTTGCCTTAAAAATTTATTTTTTATTCTTTTTATATTTTTTATCTATTCTTAAAATGTCTCACCGCTCAGTAACGTGGCCTTTTTTTTAATATTTTGTCCAGTTTCGTCAAAAAAAATTAACAAAATCACGAAAAATGGGGGAAATTTAGCAAAAGTAGGTCTGATTTATTTGGAATAATTTCTAAATTAGAAAAGATAAAAAATTGAAAATATTTTTTTTATATTGTCGAAATATACATAATATCACAAAATTTTTTTAATTTTTTTATAAAATATTTTACTAGATTTTTTTGAAGTGCAAAGTAAAAAAATGCATGTTTTTCTTAGAATATTCTACGGCAAACAAGATTCCAGCCCCATTTAGTTTGACTCAACAACAAAAGTATTTTTTTATGAAAATTGAACATCTCTGCGACTCAGTAACGTTTTTAGAAAAAAAAAAGAAAAAAATGAAAACATATTTAAAAATGCATTTAAAAAAGTCAATATTTGTGTATCAATTATGAGGAGAATGCAGCAAACAATATTTTCAAAAATATTTTTTTAATTTTTTTTCATATTTTTTATATAGAAATCAGAAATTAAAATAATTTTACGATATCCCGTTTATTTTATATTAATATTGGAAAATGGGTATTTTTTTAGATTTTTACAAGAAAAATCGCGTTTGCTCACACACACTAAGGTACTCAGTTCAAACGAATTGAACTAGGTGGCGTTGTTTTATATTTCATTCTCTTCTCCTTCGTTTTATTTTTATAGGATAGAGAAAAAAATGTTCATACCAAACGTTCTCATAGAATTCGTTTGAGAATGAAAATTAATTTTTTTATACTTCTGGAATGTTTATCATATGCAGACATATAAATGTAGATAGGCAATTGTGATCACTTACTATGTACATTGTAGGTATTCGATGAAAAAGTTGTTTTGAATACCTCCCTACATTTGTCATATTGGCAGGCATACACTTCGAATATGTATGTGAATGCGCGTATTTTATATTTTTTGAAAATGAGTCAAGTGCAAGGGCAAGGTAATAATATTCTCTATGTGCAAGGGCTTGAGAAGTAAAATCCTGTTACGCAATGAGGAAACGATCTTTTTTCGTGGTGGTGTGTGCCATTTCTTAGGATTATGTAAAGAGTTTTGTTTCTTTTTTGTTTTTGTTTTGCTTTTGTTTTTGTAGCAATGACATTTTTTTCCTATCGTTTCTCTATGCTGTGCTGGTGGGATCGTAATATTCTTTTTTGAAGAAGAACAAGCCGATGATTTGAATTATGGTTATTTTATTGTATTTCAAATCGAATTCTTGCGAATTCTTTGTTTTATAGAATTATAAAAATCAATCTAGTGTCTAATCTTGACCTAATCTTGTTTTGTAAGATAGAGGTCTGCATGAATACATTCATTTGCGGTCACTGACCAAGTACAGTACTGCAGTGTATACTGTTTGTTGCATGCATAGAAAGTAGTGTACACTAAAAATGAATACACCATTCTTAAAAACAAACACTGCACACCATTCGATCCCTCTAAAATAGAACTTAGGTAACTTTTGCCTAAATACCCAAGGAAAGACAGAATTGAGGCAATCACTTTTTTGATTTTTCTATCATCGTAAAATCATGTTTGATCAAAATATCGTCTTGAACTTTTTTAATTGTTCATAGCTTGTCAAAAAGTACCTCTTCGTCTTTTTATAGATAAATATAAAGATGAAACCAAAGAAAAATTAAAATCGTTCGTCAGGACCCCAAAAGAGAAACATTTCGAACACAAATGTCAGCAAAACTCAAAACCATCATAATCCCAAATTACAAAATTTGCGTAGAAAAAAGAAAAACAACAATTCATGAATGCTACTCCTACTCTAAGTGCACATAACATAATACGTACATATGTAGAATGTAGATGCATTTTTGTGTATGTCCACACCACAGTCCATAATTCCACATAGTAAATAGATATGTACATGCGAAAATACCTCTTTTTTTCATCCCTATTTTTTGGACCTTCGTAAGCGAAACTCATTTTTTACATATCGCTCACTGAAACTGAATTCTGAGTGAGAAAAAAAAACAAAAACTAGAAAACTAGAAATTTCAAGTGGCTATGTGAGACGGAAATAAAAAAAAGAAAGGGAAATATTCACTAACACTCGTGCATGCTTTTACACGAACTCGGAGTTCAAGAAAAAAGGAAACCCAGTCTTAAATCTCTGTGTATCTTATACTCGTTTCCATTCAATCTTTTCACCATTTTCCAAAAATCTGATGAATTATTGCATTGTGATAGCCGTCTAGCCTCCTCATTAAAAAAGGTACTTCTTTTAATCCTGCATAGAAGAGGAAACAATCTCTCACCTTCTCTGCACTTGCCCTGCTCTTTCACTAAGACGCAAACTTCATCTGGGAGAGTACTTTTATGATAACCCCAGTGAACTAGCTAATAAGGATATCAAATATCTTCTTCGCTTTATAAAAAGCTCAAAATGGTTCGACTAGTAAGAAGTAATTCTCTAGATTCATGGTATCACAATGGGCCTCTCCTTTTGGCCTAAGTGTGTGGATTCTGAATCCGCAGCCACTGTAACCTAACCTAACCTAATCCTGCATAAGTTTTTGAACTCCCTATTCGCTTCCAGATACTTGCTTTTAATTATAATCACTTCCATAAACACGAAATGACTTTAGCCACGCAAATGATCTCGCACGGTAAAATGTTATATTTTATATTAATTTTGGGCTGAAATACCTTCAACTCTATACTAGTTTTAAGGCGATCAAATGCTCCAATAATATTCTATAGCAATTTGTAATTTTGGGCTATTCATAAAATCTTCAGACGTCTCTCCTGGAAAATGTTGAAATCGATTTTGGCGTTTTTTCCTTGAGACCACAGAAATGTTATCAAAATTTTAAAACGAATTGGTCTTTCAAACTTTTTCTTATTTAACTCAAATATTTAAATTTGTATTGACAAATATTTGCTTTCATCACTTATGACCATTTTTTAGAATCATTTAAAACTATAGGTAGGTACTATCTTTATTCAAATTGTTGTTCTTAAAACATATGTTTTCATATACTGTTGTTAACCATAAAAAATACAAACTACTCATTTGACAAAGTAGCTACATGCATAGATATTTCTATCGACATTTTGTTTTAAGTAACAAGAAAACTATTCAAACACTCAAGAAATTTAATTCAAAAAACAAAAATGATTCTTATTATGCATTCCTGTTCATACACAGAAAAGAACAATAATAAATTGTTCGATAATAATAATAAAACAAATTATACAGTTTAGTATTGGTAAGATAATTATGTAAAAAAGTGTTAAATTTGTTTTTGACATTTTAAATAAAAAAATATGCTTTTAACTAAATAAGTAAATTATATTTGTATTAAATATGGTTTTTTTTGTATGCATTTTTATTATTTTTATTGAAGTAGGTACTATCTATGCTTGCTTTTTAAAAAATAACATTGACAGTTACTCTAAAGAAGAACATCGTAAATAATTTTTTTTATAGTTATCAAACAATATTATTAATTAAACATACATAGTTAAATACAAGTAAGCAAATAAAAATATGTTTAAAACGACATAAGCTGGATTAGGGGCCGTGGTTAATATGTAAATCATTGGTTGAATACCAAAATATATATTTAGGAATTTTTTTGTCAAAATAAAATGTTTTCATTAATAAAAATTTAAATTTAAGATAATCAATCTAAAAAGGCTCAGATTATTATGCAATATAATTGTACTTATGTATTTCCTAAATTTGAGTACGAATTTTGTTGCACATGTAAATTGGTATGTGCACGTAAAAGTACCAAGATATAAACTTTAAAGTTCAAAGAAATGCTTGTTCTAAAAATATTAAACATTATCAGTAAGAAGAAATAATCGGTCATGAAATTGAATTATTTTGAGAATAACAGCATTTAATGATATTAAATAAGGATATAGAAGAATTTAATTATATGAATATTGAAAAAGAATGTAAAGAAATCAGGGCGTGAAAAAAAACATATTTAATTATACTATCATTAAAGAATCTGATTGTGAATGTAAAAATGTTATTAAATGACATAAATTTATTGTGAAATTTTTCCATGTTTGTTATTGCTCCATTAATAATAAAAAAAATTCAAAATAGTAAATTGTATTTATATTTTCAAAAGGGGATATGATGGACCACTTCTTTTCGTTTTTTTCGTACAGGTAGGTAATAAGTTCACTTGCCAAGTTCTCTTATGTGCGAACAACACTGTGTAAAAAGTTAGCCACCAAAAGTAATGAGATCTAAAAGAACGCCATGTTCTTACATGTAAAAGTGTTATATCGAATATTTTAAATCATAGAAGATAAAATACAACAATATTAATAGAAAATAGTTTGGATGAAAATTTACAATCTCAGAGGGATGAGATCGATCTCACAATGAAAGCTCGCCATGAGATTGAGCTCGTTTTCATATGCAAAAAGATGACAAAACACTTGGTTACATGAGATCGATCTCACAAATTGTTAAGCATGGCATTTCTCGGATTCAGTTCACATAAAACCGATTGCCGAGTTTATTGTTAATTATGTCGGACAAAGAATTTATAAAGAAAGAAGGTGTCCAATTGGTGAAGATTATCGTCGGTTGTATCGGTTTAGTGAACAAGGTGTGCGATTGTTGACGGAAGAGTTTTTGGGGCCGAGCTCAGAAAGACGTGGTGGTGGTCTCACAAACCAAGAAAAACTAAGAATCTTTCTGCGATACATAGGAGACCCCGGGTTCCAAATTGGAGTTGGTGAAGACGTTGGAGCTTGGAGATCATCAATCAACAGTCTCCAGAAACGTGCAGCAAGTTTCTGCAGAAATAGCAAGCCAAACACAGGATTGGATTATATTCCAACATACTGTGGAAGAAATACAAGAACAAAAAGCGCAGTTATGGAGCAGGTAGTACGAGTTTCCTTATGCAAATGGTGCTCTTGATTGCACTCATGTCCGTATAAGGAAATCTTTGACCTATCATGAGGAGTACATTAATCGTAAAGGATACTACTCCATTAATATTCAAGCTTCATGTAATGCGGAAGAAAAGCTTACAAGTGTTGAATTTGCTGGCCAGGCCCAGGATCTTTACACGACTCCCGTATTTTGAAAAACTCTTTCCTATATAGTAATATAGTCACATGATCATGATCTTGCATCATTTTCACTTTCAGACGAAATTTTTATTTCACGCGCTTTGCATAAAGAAAAATCATAACTAAGCCACGAAAAGAGCTTTGAGATCGATCTCAATTTCAACGAGTAGTAGCTGTTGAGCTTGAACTCGTTTGTTTGCATACAAAACTGAGTCTGAGTTCCACCCTGCTCGATCGATCTCACAGGTGAGTTCAAGCTCGTCAGCTCAGACTCTGAGCTCTTGCTCATCTTTTAGAACATGACCCAGTGAGCCAGTGAGTCAGTCAGTGAGTCAATTAAGGTTTTTGAAATTTTTATTGTTCAATATCTCAGGAAGTAGTGGTCCTACAAAATTATGTTTTTCACAGGACCTTTGTGCCCATGAAGTTAAAACGTAATTCAAATTTAAAGCTTCTAACTCTATGGATTCAAAAGTTACGGGGGGTTAAAAATGTGCTTGAGTTCGATCCTGTAAAAAGGGAGTAGTGCTAGAACTTGGCTGGGCACTACCGTGCCCTTTGATAGATTCAGCCGATTTTACGTTACTGACATATGAATCATAACAATTTCTAAGGTAACCGAAGTTTTCTCAATGATGACTGGGAATTATGTTTAACTTTATGATTTTGCCTCAGTCAAAGTGACATTAAAATCTCAGTGAGATAATGTAAGGTGGAACTGGCACATTATATACACTAGTTGAGTTGCGCAAAACAGTTCCAGGACCAGACCGAACATGAAAACTAGTTAAAAAAAATTAAAGGAACACTTGAAAAAACTCAACAATTGAGTGGTTTTTTATGAGGCTATATCTCAGTAGAAAAAAGTTGGATTGAACATTGAAGTGAAATAAAAAGTTTTTCAAAGGCTATAGATTTTTCTTTTCAAATTATTTTGAGTTGAGAAAATACCATTGGTCGTTTTTGCTTGAACGTAAAAAATGTTCACAAACGGTGCGTCGGCGCGCGTAGCGTCATCGCAGCAGCGTCAAAAAATCGCATGTGTGCTGTGCACCGGAGACCGGGCTCTTATTAAGTTTTTTCTTATAACCAAGACAGCTTGCTTCTAAAATTCAATTCTTTTTGGTGTGTGTGGTAACTGGTAAGTGGAAGCGGTCAAAATAGAGAAAAAACAATAGAGCAAATGTGAGCGCGTTCTAGTCCCTCTACTCCGAAAACGGTTAATTTTAGAGAAGAATGCTTCAAGCATTTGTTTTGACTTCCAGGCTTTAGGTCGCGAAATATTCACGAAAAACTGAATTTGACGAACTTTTGACCACCATAACTTTTTAAGCCGGCACGATATCAATGTCGATTTTTCACAACAGCATAAACAGTAGAAAATCTTGACTTTGGCCTGGGCTGCAATGGGTCCGGATAGCATCGAACCTGTTTAGGGAAAATGATCTGATCAGGATTAGGACTAGGAGGCAACCTATCTTTGAAGAGACATTCTGGCAAATCTGCCAAATCTAAACCGAATTGAACCAAATTAAATATTGGTTTAAATCTATTTTGTTGGAAAAGATTAGATCAAAAATAATAGAAAAAAGATTTTTCAACAGCAATTTAAACCAAAATAGGGATGACTAGGCGTCTAGTCGGTACTTATCAGATTACGTGCACACACACCATCAGGAATATTATAATATTATTTGTATGGTTTTTCACAAGTGTTAACATGAACAAAAAGGTGCGGGGAAATAACTCCACGGGAACTAACTCCACTGAGGGATTTACTTCCCACTAAGTGAGAACTTACTCCACTTTTGCAAAGTGTAGTTAGTTCCCATGAACGGTGAGAACTTAGTTCACTTTCTAATGGGAATTAAGTTCACACATTTATACATGGCGCAGGGAAACTGGTCCGGAAGTCAGAAGTCCCGAAAATGGGACCATTCGTGTATACATACATAACTACAACCCCAAAATGTCTTATAAATAAATAAGATCATTTTTATTTACTACCTATTTGTCGACAAAATGGATAGAGCAATTCATTTTCAAAGCTGTTGCCGTTTCCTTTAATTTGGGAAAGCATGCTAGTGTCTGGAAAGCACTGCTGCACTGCAATGATTCATTTTGAGTATCTTTTTCACCTTGGTCTGAGGATGATGACTATCTGTAACACTCAAATCAATTTGGTTTGATTGGGAGCGAAGCGAGCGGAAAAAATTTTGCCCAAAAGAGAATCAATTTGGGGTGTGAAAATAAAAAAATTCGCGCGAATTTTTTTATTTTCACACCCCAAATTGATTCTCTTTTGGGCAAAATTTTTTCCGCTCGCTTCGCTCGCTTGCAATTTTTGGTTCAAGCTCCAAATCCTTAATAATACAATTTTTTAAACCATTTGAGAGGGATTGTAGAGTTAATAGAGTCAGTAAAAAAATGTCTTTCTGATGGAACTTTTAATGTTATTGAAATACCTCAGTTATTTAAGGGGACAAAAAGATGCAACAAGATGAAACTGGGTTCAAGTACAGTGTGCTTGTAGAATGCCCAACTCTCACCGAACACCAAACTTCAGAAGAATGTTTGCATTGGAAAAAGTTTTCTTTATGTCACATAAACTTACAGCATGCGGTATATTTCAATCGTTATATACGTGGACCGTAGATAGGATTTTCTTAATGTTATAAGATCAGCATTAGGTACTCTCATAAAAGTAAGACCTGAATATTGTCTATGCGTTGTGAAAAATGATCCTGTAATTTTTCTTATTCATGACTGTCTAAACAAACTAGAAAAAGGAAACCACTTGACCTGTGCGTCATGTGTTCATGGCGCCATGCATCGCCACCGTGTAGCACATATTGCAGAAGTCTAGAATTTTAAAAGGTTTTTCACTTGAAGATTTGTTTAACTGGCTTTGAAGCTGGTGAGGATTTACAAAGAAGCGTTGAGAAGAAGAAGGGGGTAAATGTCATTTTTTTGGTTTTTCTGCTTTTACCTCCAATGAAGCTAAATGAAAAAATAAATTTTCTGTGTCACTGGCATCCATTTCAACAAAACAGCACCTCTGCTCTAGAAATTGAAGTATTGATCTCGTAAACGAAAATTAGAACTGACGTGAATTTGTTTTTTTTTGACGTTGTATCTAACGAAAGAATTACCTTTGATCAATAATCTTTAGTTTTTAGTCTTTACCTACACATCCAAAATATACCTCAGTGCCGGAGCTAGATTTGCTAGAGAACAAGATACAGAACCACTCTAAGGCACGCTACGCCACTGCTACTTTCATGCGTATTTTTCATGTAACAAAACAAAAATAAGATAATATTTTTGTTTTGAATTAAAACATAATTATTATATTAAATCGCGAGTTTTATTTCATATAATCATTCAGGTTGCATTTTAAAACCACCCTTTTTTAAAACAAAGCATCGGACAACTTGTAACTTTTTGGAAAATTAGTCATTGTTCCGAAGGAAAAAATATGACTGGTGCTGACGATGCCAATGGTGTATGAATTATTTAAATCTAATAAAAACAGCTTTTATCTTTGGATATCGATTAAGGAGCTGAAGATCTTGGCTTTCTTCAGCTAAAAGATGCAGGGGGGCAGAACATTTTGTGTTCATCATGTATGTGTCAGAGTCCGGCGAGTCAGCATCAAAATTGAAAAATATTTTTTCTGGGTTGGCTTTTCTTGTAAAACTGTTGCATTTTCGTTTTCCTTAATTTGTTTAGAAATAGTAGTCTTGAACATTTTGAGAATCTTTATTCGGTCTGATAGCTCTAAACCACTTATTTTTGAACCGAGGATATGATAGAGCAGCTATAGCTGGATTTTCTTATTCAGGTGGGGTAACATCGGGAAATTTTGAAAATCTGTTTTCAACGCCTTATCTATAGGCCTTGATCAGAGGCTTGCAATAATTAGAGTTACGTTGTTAATTGCGTAAGGCCAAAAGACACGGTATCACATTTAATATGTATATGTATTTGTCCTGCTCTGCATATTGCATTATGTCGAGGTCTTCTGCCACAGGTGCAGCACAGATTGGATTTTCGTTTTTGTATTCAAATTTATTAACTTCCCATAGGAAGTTATTGTAATGGGTCCGATTTTGTGAATCTCCAATTTTCGCATTTCTCGATGTTTTGAGGTCACTAGAGTCCGAATCAAGCGTTTTTAAGATGACATCGGTGTGTGTGTATGTGTGTTCGTATGTGCGTTACGTTTTTTCAGCTCGATTATCTCACGAACCACTCATCGTATTGTCATATCATATTGTCTCATTCGACGCGGTATTGTGTTGTTAAGAGCTGATTAGATTTTGAGCGAAATCCGCTTAACGGTTTTTAAATAGCAATCAAAAATCTAAGACAACCTTATAAAAAATGAGTTATTTTTATTATAAAAAAGGGTTTTCCAATATGAGGTGTTATTTTGAATAGCCCGCTATTTAGGTAGTTGTCACTTTTCAAGCTGTCAATTTTTTGGCATTTGACAAGTAGAAACTACGCCATTAATAAAAAAGGAACGATACACGCTTCAACAACGCATTGAAATTATTAAAATTCACTATAAAAATGGTGAAAATTTGGCAGAGACGGTTCGCACAAATAAAACATTTTTGGGTCGTCATGAAGTACCTTGTCGGACCGCAATACAGAAATTGGTGGACAAATTCGAGCTGTTGGGACAAGTTAGTGATGTGAAGAATAAAACCCGTGCACGTCGCTCAAGAACAAGTGAGAATATTGCTGTTGTAGCCCAAAGTGTTGAAGAAAACCCAGGTTTGTCCATTCCTCGTCGTTCTTTGGAATAAGGCATTCCACAAACGTCATTACACCGTATTTTGCATAAGGACTTGGGTCTTAAGGCTTATAAAATTCAGTTAACACAAGAACTCAAGCCGGCTGATCATCAACAACGTCGTGTCTTTGCTGATTGGGTCCTTGAAATGCATGAAAATGATCCGGAATTTCATCGAAAAATCATCTTGACTGATGAGGCCCATTTACACCTCGGAGGCTACGTCAACAAGCAAAACTGTCGCATCTGGGGCTCGGAAAACCCAGGAGTTATTGTTGAAAAGCCTCTCCATCCTCAACGCGTGACTGTTTGGTGCGGTTTATGGTCCCGCGGGGTCATTGGACCTTACTTTTTCGAAAATGAGGCTGGAGCAACAGTTACGGTCAATGGATTGCGCTATCGAGAGATGATTAATGATTTTAACTTCCCAGAGGAAGTTATTGTAATGGGGCCGATTTTGTGAATCTCCAATTTTCGCATTTCTCGATGTTTCGAGGTCACTAGAATCCGAATCAAGCGTTTTTATGATGATGTCTGTGTGTGTGTATGTGTGTTCGTTACGCGTTACGTTTTTCAGCTCAATTATCTCGCGAACCACTCATCGAATTGATCTCATTCGACGCGGCATTGTGTTGTTAAGAGCTGATTAGGTTTTGAGCTAAATCGGCTTAGCGGTTTTTTAATGGCAATCAAAAATCTAAGACAACCCTAATATAATGAAAATTATGATAATTTCTGCAATAATTTCAATAATAGTGCAAAAAATCTTATAGTTAGTGGGGAAAAAACACAATATTCAGGAGTATCATATACTATATTTGATTACTAGCTGACCCACCAAACGCTGCTTTGCCGTATAAATATTAATTTTCAGAAATACTAATCCGATTAGAAAAATTGCTTCAATAATAGAAAACTACAATATTCAGGAGCAATATATGTAGGCTGTATTTTACTGTGCAAAGTAGTTGTGAATGAGTCCACGAAATGGTACGATCAACTCGGCAGTGGCAGATGGCGCCACTGTTATTCAATAAACTTAATGTTTTTCATAAAATCATCAGTTTTATGGAATTTGACTTTGAAGCAACGTGCGCGTACAACTACAACGGGATGCATCCGCTGAATATTTTGCAAAACAACTAATGTTTTTACGTATTTTTTTACTATGGGAAGTTAGTCGTGTGGACTCCATGGGTCGCACTCATATTTTTTGCTTTGATTACATCTTACATGTTTTATTTTCCGCACTCTTTGGATGTGCTGCAGCCTTCCATAGAACATTACCAACATTTTTTCATGACTAGAAAATGCATATCGGACAATGTTGGTGTGTTTAAATCATTATGTGCGTCTGTTGCTGCACAACTCTTAATGTGTGCGCACAAGGCACAACATCTATTCTCAAATGAACAGGTAGCAACTGCAAAACATCAGGATTAAATGCCTCTGTCTCATCATCATCTGACTCAGAGCTATCTTCAGGAGACTGAGAGCCTTGTTCATAAATATAGGTATACGTACAGGGCCAATGTTGGATAATTGAACACCAAATTTTTGAAATGCTTTTACAAAAGTGCTGCCGTTAGCGGTCACCGATGCAACAATTTTGTTTGAATTTAGATAATAGTTTGCATTTTTAGAATAAGGACTATTCAATGTTTGATTGACACTTTCAGGTAGATCTGTAACACATTTATAATCAGCGGCAGAACTTGCTTTTGAAAACAGTATAAAATCAGTTAATTTACTTGGTAGCTAACGCTCCTTTACACTGCACCTGATAAATTTCTGTTGGTGATTGTTTTCTGTTTGTGAAGGGAGCGCATCAATTGCATCACTAAATTGAGGTTTTTTCTTGTTCTTCTTCTGGCTGATTGTTATTAGCCGAGTCGTCTTCTAGCATAATTTGTATTTCGTTGTTAGTAGCCACAGCAACATCATCATTGTGTACAGACTTATCCCCCTCTTTCTCGTGGCTCCAGCAGATTACCACCTTGTCTTTAGGTAACCTTGTAACCTTGTTCTGTCAGGTTCTTGAATGGAAAATTTGCCTCGTACTCTTTCAATTTTTGAAAAACTTCTAACTTTTTCATCAGAAAAATCATTGCACAGTGGCTTAATTCATCTTTGAAGAGACAAAATATCTCGAACCATCATAAGCCATTGGACTAAGAAGACCGTAAACATCCGAATGAACTCTTTCCAATACCCATTTGGCTCTGTTTCGTGTTCTGTTGAAAGGTTAACGTACTTGCTTGCCTCCATACCTACGTCACAAAATCAATCTTTCAATTCTCTGAATATTGCTTGGAATCATGTTATTCTTCGCAAGGATATTCATCCGTACTTGACTTATATGCGCAAGACGACGCACGACGGACGCGACGCCCGGTGTCACAGCATTCTTTCGTCCTTCTCACATATGTTTATGATTATGACTTCTAGTTCATATAAGGTACCCCGTCAAATTTCAGTTGCAATAACTTCCTTATTCCTTACCAAAGATCACTTTTGCTCCAGAACTTGTAAGCTTCCTGACAGAAAACAAATTATCTCGTAAATCTGGTGCCTACTCATAAAACACGTTCAGTCTCATGATTCCTTCATCCATTCATTTGGCCAACTCCTCTCACAACCAAGAATTGGTCATCTTAAGCTACTTTAATTTCAATTGGAAAATTCAACCTATCCATTTAAGAAAAACACCATTTTTCATTCGTGAGGTGTTGACTAGCAGTCTAGAACCTGAATCTAATTTTAAAATAATTTTGCTCGCATTCATGTTTTTCTTGGTACAATGTCTGTGAGCCATAAGGCTTAAACCTCTGTCTTTGGCACTCCGAGGATCTTTGACACGACAATCTCTTGCTTGATGGCCAAATTTATTGCATCTAAACCATTTTCCATTAAGTTTTTTATTCTTGTAGAATATCTGTTTACCAGACAAAGCGCTCATCTATTTGACGTCATCTTCTGAACGCTCATTAAGCTAGAGTTCTTCAGCTCTGAACCTACCTTTCACCAAAGCAGGAAGCAACCGTAAGTCTTGATTCATCAAAATCTAGATCTTAGAGGCCCGTCACAAGAAAATTACGGTCACTGGTCATCAAAGCAACGCAGACATTTTGAAAGGGACTGGAGATTTTTTTTTTAGTTGAGCATTCCCCATCCCCATTAATGAAAATTTTCTTCAAAATTATTAAGATAAATGTACAATATCTTAGGTGGATGATTTCTTCTTTCAACTCTTCGGCGACATCAGCTTCGTACATTTAATAAATTTTCCAGCTCTGTACATCTGAAGAGAGTATTTTGAACTTCATCCAACGTGGTGAATTTCCATCCTCAGCTCATCAATGGTTTTGCAAAATGATACAGTCAACCTCAGAGACCACAAATATGAAATTTCAATAACAAATGCAAAAGAATTTACACGCGCAGTTAAATAGTTCGGGGTTAAATAGTGGTATGTAGGACCGACCCGAGAATAACTTTACATGTGGACAAATCTGCGTGTTAGACATGCTTTTTTGCTGACGAAACGACGTTTCACGGGTCGGCTAGTCTCAAATTAAAAAAAGTTATTTCTCTAAGGAGAAATGCTAAAGTATCATTCTCGTGACATTTTCACTATGAAGAGTAAATGCATATGTTTGTGCATTGATGTGTAGATACTTTCTTCTTTCTTACGTACGCCAATTATTGCCAAAATATATGTAATTATAATTTCCAAAAAAAAAAAAAAAACAGCATAGCTAAATATCTTTCTTAATCCGAAGATTTCAGTTCCAACCCCATATGAAAAGAAATTGAAACAAAAAAGAAAAAAGTAAGTCACATAAGTATCAACAACTCTCTGTATCGCCTGCGATGTCAGTACGACATACCGCATCTCCATCAATCATTGAGAATCACAAGAAAAAACGAAAAATAAGACGCATATCTATCTAGGTCGTATGTACTTACTCAAGTAAGATATTTATTCCACAGTTTAGTTATATTACATAAGGATAAGATAGAAGTAGAAGAAGTATCAAATATTGAAAAGTGGCTTATGCACAAAATTTCATATTCAACCGACTCGTGGTTCCACCGGAACTTTGGGTAACTTCGCCAAGGCAACTTATGCTGCCATCGCCAAGACCTACGCCTACCTGACTCCAGATTTGTGGAAGGACATGCCACTCGGCGTTAATCCCTTCCAACAATTAGCTGATTTCTTGGCTGACAAACCTGGTGTAAGACACGTTGAAGCTTAAATTTGCTTAACAACAAAAATGATTCCCTTATCATGAGAGAACTCGTGTCGCATTCAAAATTCTAGGTTTCAAAAGCGTAGTTCTTTTTAAATGAATATCGCGATATGTTATAGCCGTTGCCTTAAACAATTTTGCTTTTTTTGATGAATGCATAAATTACCCTGCTATGAATTTTGATTAAAAATAAACTGCTCTCAACTTTACACTATCTATTTATACCAAGTTCTCGTGTCGTCCATTCTTCGTAATGTCGTCTCACAGAAGAAGGCGCACGCTTATAAGATCTTCACCGAAACAGAGCGAGTACAAAAGTAAAAAAAGAAAAAAATCTACAATGAAAATAGATACACGATGCTTTCTCAATATAGATGGTTTATCACAGAGGAAATGTTTGTTCGAGGCTCGTGCGTTCATCTTCTCTAGGGATACTGCTTCTTATATCTCTCGTCTTATAATCTCTTTGCGCACTTGACAAAATCAACTGAGAAAAAAAAATGATCCTGCGCTGATCGTTGTCATGGAAGATTTGTCTCAAGTACTATATGCGTTCATTACAGTTTAAAGACCAAGATCAACCAATTCAGTTTTACTTTTGAGACGGGTATAACTAGTCCATATTTTCTGTTTGTCCTAAAAATCTTCCATTAGAAAATCAAAGATTTTAATGCAATTATAAGGCTTTGATCGGTCAATTCTAATTACGACTGTGTGCGTTGTGTTTATTTATTTATTTTTTTGTATAGGTACTCATGAACTTCGGTTTTCACCACAAGTGCCAAAATAAAAATTATTAAAAGTATATTTATAACTAAAGCTATATGAATCTTATTTTGTGTGTCGAAAATGCAGTTTTGTGTGCGAGTTATAGAACTGGTGTATTCAAAAATTTGAGTGCAAATCTATTTGATTTAGTGCAACAAAAAATTCTTCATTTATCTACATTGTTTGTCAAAACTGTGAAATGTACTTCGTCTTTTGCTACAAACAAATTTACGAAATCTGAATTTGATAAGCGTCGTCGGTCGTCAATCGTTTAGACCTATTTTTATAAGGTAAGTATTCAGAATTATCCATACAAAAAACGTCGGAATAAATACATATTACATGCTTATTGCATATGTACATATGTATCTACATATTTATTCACAAAATCAAAATCAAAATAATAAAGCAATTAAATGTTTCACGTACCCAAGTTTGCATGTACATAAATGACCATTTGTTTACATAACTTTTACATTCCTGGTTAAGGTGTAACTGCCGGCCGACCGTATTTTAGGGATAGTTAACTTTTTTTTTTTTTTATAAGAAAAACACAAGTAATTTGTGCCTTCCTACTAAAGTATGTTTGTTGCGAAATCAACTACCTTACGACTTAAGCTAAGAATACACGATTGGAAGATCTTCCAATATTGGTAAAATGTCAAAAAAAAAATTGCCAATTTTCTATCAAAATATAGAATCCGTTAACACGATTAAAAGCCTTAAGTAAACAAAAAAATTGATAGAAACGTTGGAAGACAATTTCTTAACAGATGATTGAAGATATGAAACTTAATTTTGGAAGTGAAATATTTCTGCAGACATAGCGTAACAGATACAATCATTGGCACCCCCTTATATTGAACCAGCTATTGGCACCCGTGCATTCATCAACGATTTTTTATAAAAATTATCAACCTAGCAGGCCAACGTATTTTTTTTTCGTAGACTGCAAATTATTCCTCACAATTGTGCGTTTTTGTTTTAACGAATTAACTCTTCATTCGGTGTGTGTCAATGAAGTTGTGAAAAAGTGTTAAAAAAGTAAAATAATCGCAAAATTGTGTATGTTCCTGTTAAGACAAACAATTTGGTAAGACTTTGTCTATTTTATTTTACATTTTAATCACTTTTTGTATAAATTATTGCTAAATTTATAATAAAAAACGTGCCAATAGTTGGTTCCAAAAAAGTTGGGGGTCCAATTATCAGCACCTGGGTGCCATGGAACTACAACTATTGGTACTGGCACTGTCAATAAATATACTTTTAAGACTGCCGATAATTATATCATACAAACGTTACTTTATATGGTTTGAAAAATGCCAAGAACAAATAAAAACTACAAGGAAAAGGATGTTCAAGCTGCTCTACTGGCCATAAAAAGTGGACATATGACTAAAAAGGCTGCTGCTAAGAACTACAAGATACCACGATCTACTCTACAAATCCGATTGAGTTCAAAATTTACAAAAACACGTCCTGGGCCCGCTATGGTCTTAACTGAGAAAGAAGAAGAAGCGACTATTGTTGAATGGCTTAAAGTCTCATAAGAGAAAAGGTTTCCAAAAAGAAAAGAAGATATTATTTATGCTGTCCAAGAATTTTTAAGGCAAATAGAGAGCACCCATTTGGTAGTGAGGCAATACCAGGAAAAGGATGGTTTAGATCCTTTTTGAAACGTCATACCACTTTGACTTTTAGAGCAGTTGATGCAGTTTCGTCAGCAAGCGCAAATGTGGCGGTAACAGATATTTTTGACTGGTTTGACTCCATACAGGACTATTTGATCAAAATTGATTTGTTCTCAATCCTTGAAGATCCTAGCCGAGTATTTAAAGGGGACGAAACACATTTTTTACTGTATCCTAAATTTAAATCCGTTCTAGAAACATTTATGAAGTTGATAGAGGCCAAGCCAAATTGAATTTAACTCTAATGTTTTCATTCAATGCAATGGGATCAATGTGCCCTCCAATTATCATATATCCTTATAAGAGATTAAAGGACGATATACGCAAAACTATTCCTGATACTTGGGGCTGCGGAATAAGTGAAAACGGCTGGATGACAAAACAAACATTCTACGAATATATTTCAAAGGTGTTTTACCCCTTTTTGACTCAAGACAAAATAAAACTACCAGTAATACTCTTTGTTGATGGACATAGCACACTATGTGTCAAAATTGGCCCTTTATCCCAACTCTACACGAATTTTGCAACCAGCAGATGTTGCAGCTTTCAAACCGCTGAAAAACGCCTGGAACAATGGAGTAGCAGATTGGAGGCGGAAAAATCCCGGAGAAAATCTCAAGAAAGAGAAGTTTATTCCTCTTTTAAAGCAAGTTGTTGACAAAAGTGTTTCTTCAGCTACTATTGTTAATGGTTTTAAGGCTTGCGGACTGTTTCTTTGGGACAAGAACGCCATTCATTTCTTTAAATGTTTAGGCAGATCCAAATACAGCTATTCCAAAAACCTTCAATACGACTTGAACCAAAACGATGCATTTGAAAGTTTTTGTAATATAATTGGACGACAGAAAATAGATCAGCTCGAAAGTTTCAGTTTGGATAGCAAAAGCACAGATGCATGAGATCTACAATTTTTTAAAGACCAATGAATTTAAGCGAGTTGGAGATAGAAAAACGTTTGCTAACAGTGCTAACACAAACTGATCGCCTTAACTCGGACATAACCGATATAGTAGACATATATGCGATCAACGATTTTTTGTTTGTTGGAGACGAAATCGAAAATTTAAATACGAACGATACAGATACTCAAATAATATCAAACGATAATGTCCCTGTCCTTAGTGTGACCGGTTTATTAGACTGGCCTGAAACACCACTACGTAAAGGTGTCAAACCCCAAAAACAAAATAAAAGCTTCGTTATCACTAATTTTCCATGTATCGAACTAGAAAAAAAGAAAAAAAGAAGAAAAGCAACAACTTGAAAAACAAAAAGAAGAAAAAAAAATTTCAAAGACTTGAACAGAAAAAAACTAAGGAACTCGAAAAGATTAATAAAGTTAAGACCAAAAAAATTCAAAGGAAACCGAAAAAATATGAAAAGAGCAATTTCAACTATCTTGGCAGCATATTTTTTGAACAGCAGCGAAGAGGAAGATGAGTTGCCATAAAAGAGACTTCGCAAAGTTTGGACGAAAGATTGGGTAGCGCATCGCATCGTTAGGAGGAATCGATTTGATTTCCTTCTTTCGCAATTGACTCCATTGATCGAAAAGAAAAATACAAACATACGTGAAAGTATTTCAGCGGGTGAACGTCTTGCGCTGACGCTACGATTCCTTGCAACAGGCGATAATTTTCTATCCTTGCAGTACTTATTCCGCATTCCAGCATCAACGATCTCCAAAATAGTGCCTGAAGTCCTAGATTCAATTTATAAAGTGCTTGTCGACAGATATATTCAGGTACTTTGGTTATATTGCCTTAGTTTTACATGTACATACATGTAAAAAAGGTTTTTTTTAATATAGATGCCAAGAACTTCAGAGGCTTGGAAAGTTGTTGCCGACCAATTTAATAACATGTGGAACTTTCCAAACTATATTGGAGCAATGGATGGAAAGCATATTATAATGGTAGCACCACCTAATTCTGAGAGCATCTTTTCAATCGATGCTCGTTTGGACAAGCTATGGACAGACGACGCATTTGCTTTGCGACCAAATATGTTGAAGCCATTTGGTCAACGTGGTCTCACCAAGGTGCTGCGTGTATACCTATACAATTAAAGGCTAAGCCGAGCTTGCCGCATCATCGAAAATGGTTTTGGAATTATGGTAGCACAGCACGCTTCCGCGTTTTTAAGCCAAGGATGTACAAGAAGAGTTTAAATAATATTTTGTCGAAGAAGGTGAATTAGAGTGGCAGTATACATGCCTTTAGGTCAGATTTGATACGAAATCCTCCCTTTCCCAAATCACCAAATTATAATCATATTAAAATAAATAACAAATACAAAAAATGTGGTGAGCTTTCGGTGACATCAACTTCGGACGGTACCCTTTCCAAAGAATGACTGGATTCATCTTCGTTGAATGTACTCCTAGCTTGGTCATCCTCATCACAAACAAACGACATTTCGTTGGAGTTTGAAGATTGATAAACGTCATTTGACGCGACTGCTGTTCATAAGGAGACTGAAACAAATAACAATAGTTACATGGTGCGGGGAAATAACTCCACGGGAACTAACTCCACTGAGGGATTTACTTCCCACCAAGTGAGAACTTACTCCACTTTTGTAAAGTGTAGTTAGTTCCCATGTACATTGGGAATTAAATTCGTCAAATAATTAGTGGTTCTAGTTCCCTTCGAATTTGAAATAATTTGCCACTTTAATTGAGAAAATATTAAAATAAGAATTCAAGTAAAATTAAAATAAAGTAAAAAAAAATAAGTGAAATTAAAATAAATGTCTTTTAGAAACGAAGTCATTCCGAAATTCAGTTTTAAAGACTGAAAATAATTTTAAAAAATCGCATGCACAAAAATATTGAGAAACTTAGTCATTCGGAAACCCATTTTTAAGAATCTGACCCCCTATATGGTGGTTCATTAGTCCAGAAATCAAATTCGGGGTTTCTGACCTTTGCTATTAATTTTAAACATTTTCTAAAACGGTATACCTATAACAATTCAAATATACTGCATGCTGTAAGTTTATGTGACATAAAGAAAACTTTTTCCAATGCAAACGTTCTTCTGAAGTTTGGTGTTCGGTGAGAGTAGAGCACCACTGTACTTGAACCCAGTTTCATCTTGTTGCATCTCTTTGTCCCCTTAAATAACTGAGCTATTTTAATAACATTAAAAGTTCCATTAGAAAGACATTTTTTTATTGACTCTATTAACTCTACAATCCCTCTCAAATGATTAAAAAAATTGTATTATTAAGGATTTGGAGCTTGAACCAAACATTGCAAGCGAGCGAAGCGAGCGGAAAAAAATTTGCCCAAAAGAGAATCAATTTGAGGTGTGAAAATAAAAAAATTCGCGCGAATTTTTTTATTTTCACACCCCAAATAGATTCTCTTTTGGGCAAAATTTTTTCCGCTCGCTTCACTCCCAATCAAACCAAATTGATTTTGAGTGTTACAGATAGCCATCATCCACCAAGGTGAAAAAAGATGCTCAAAATGAATCATTGCAATGCAGCACCTTTGAAAATGAATTGCTCTATCCATTTTGTCGACTCGACAAATAGGTAGTTTATAAAAATGATCTTATTTATATATAGGACATTTTGGGGTTTTTGTTATGTATGCATACACGAATGACCCACCGAAACCCATTTTCGGGACTTCTGACTTCCGGACTAGTTTCCCTGCGCCATGTATAAATGTGTGAACTTTGTTCCCATTAGAAAGTGAACTAAGTTCTCACCGTACATGGGAACTAACTACACTTTACAAAAGTGGAGTAAGTTCTCAGTTGGTGGGAAGTAAATCCCTCAGTGGAGTTAGTTCCCGTGGAGTTATTTCGCAGCACCTAGTTACATAAGAACATAAAGAGCATTACAGTACTTTCTTAAAGAACTGTTCGAAACCTCTTTCCAAAATAAACTTATTTTTCACAAACTAACTTAAGCTACTCATAGATTACAAGCACATATGTATGTATGTATATAATAAAGGAATCGGAAAATATGAATATATTTACAGTACATAGGTACTCACCACAAAAGGTAGTTGGTTCATAATGAGGTAGAACGCATCCCTAAGTCCAGACCTAACATAAGTGCTTTGTTCTTCTGGAAGTGCATTTAGCTCGGATGCAACGTACTCTCCAAAAATCACATTGGTATTATTGGTGCGTATTTTTCCCATCGCCTCGACCGCCATTTTTCTTAAAGCATGTTTTTCCTCCAATGAAGATCTGGGTGCAACTCTTCTGGGCCGTTTCCTCCATTTTTTTTCCAAGAATAGCATGGGCTTGAAAAACTTTCAGGAGATCGAGACATTGTCGCTTGTTCCCTGGCCGAATTTTTACAGTTACAGTTGAAAGTTGTGCGGAGGTTCGAACATTTGGCTTTTCACTCGTTGACGGCCTCCCAATGGGTCCCCAACATCTTGCCAAACTGTGTCTCTGGGGAGCTTATACTCTGCATAACCTGCATCCCTCAAACATCGCCTAGCTTCGATCTCCTAAATGAGCTGCAAAATTTGTTCATGAGTCCAATCCTTCTCAACTTTTTCTTGTAGGAATTCTTCTTTAACATATTCAGCAATTCTTTGTCCATGTTATCCATTTACGTTTTTTAAACACACAAAAAAAGTCAATTTTTCTCAAGTAGAAATGAAAAATTGTCTTCCAATTAATAATTTAACTATGTTGTTGGAAAGAATTTCATCCAATGACCAATTAGTCGACAACCGTCCAATTTTTCGAAAATTTAAAAAATTGTTTGTTTACACACGTTCACACGATTGGAAGAAATTTTTTGATAGAAATTTGGAAGAAAATTGGCTTTCAATTTCTTCTCTGTCAGTTTTGAGACAAAAAATTGGGTGTTTACAATTTGAATCATTAAAAAAAAAAACACTTCAGCTCCCTCTGGCCGTTCCACACGACATACATACACAGACTTTGACACTGACTCCTATTGAATATTGTCTGCGCAGGTTAGGTTAGGTTTAAGAGGCTGAATTTCTTCACATCCAAACCGTGTGGGCCCATTTTGATACCACATGAATCTGCTCATTGAAGCATTTGGTGCTTTTCACCAAGCAAAAAAGGCTTTTGATTTCTGTGCCGGCCAGTTCATTGGTGTCATTGTATTAAGGCTCGCCTAGGTGTGTTTTCCTTATTATGGAGAGCGAAGGGCATTGACAAAGCAAATGAGTAATTGTTTTCTCTTTCTCTTCGTCCATGCAGCTTCTGCAGAAATTATTTGAGAAGACACCAATCAGTAAAGCATGACTTATGTGTTATGTCAAAAAAGCCGAAGAAAACCCTAATTTTTCCAATTGTATCTTTCATTGGTCAATACATTATCTTTCAAGTAAAGCATGACGTCCGATGAGGCAGTGTGCAGTGACTACTAACAAGCTTTATATACAGTCTTCTCAGATATAAAAGATCCTGTGTGTTTTTAGGCTTTATGTTAGGCCAAATCTGTTTTGTACCATGATGGTGGGGATGTTATTCACTTATTCTATTTGAGCTTTGTATCTTTGATGGCGTTCTGCTCTGCTACGACCTTGCACGTAGGTATATGTATGCCAACTTTTTCCCGATATGGGGCAAGAGAGGCAAAGTAGTTCCATTTTAAGTGAGCTCATCAGCTTAAGAATTTCATAATGTCCCTGTGGCAAGGCATCCAAGAGAGGTTAATGGTAAATTGCTTTGCGTTTGCCATAGACTCACCAGATTTAATATGTTGAAAAGGGGGACAAAGCAAGTTTTTTAGGGGGACTAAACTTGTTTTTGAAAAATATAGCACCCAATTAAAAAATGTTAACAAAGTTTCATTAGATTTCTTATTATAAGAAGAATCACAAAATTAAAAACTATAACTTACCAACTAAAATATATTCATGACTCATGAGAAATAAAAACAACAACAGTGAAGTTGGAAACGTTTCTTAAATGAAGTAATGGATGTATCCAGTTTTAAACATTGTATTAACTATGATGGGACATGGGAGTATTCACAGTTTTAATTTGCAAACCTGGTAGCAATTTTTATAAAATGGGAAAGAGTAGATAGTATGAAAATACTGCTTTAAGGTGCAAAAAAATTAGATATGTTTAAAAAACACGGACATTTTTGTTTTTGGGGGACAAAAAATTTCTTGAGATAAGAAAGAGGGACAATCCCTCTGAAAGGGGGACGAATTGTAACCCTATTTGCCAGCTCCATAAGAGATGATCGACAGTAAAAGGCAGCTAAATAATTTGTAGAGAAAGAGTCAATGGATTAAGGGGCGGCAAGTAGAGCGCGAAGTTAACACTACCGTACCATCTTTTACTGCAACCATTTCGCCGCATTTTCAAGCCCTTATTTGAGAACCTCTGCATAAGACCAGAATGCATAAATCGTCATCCAGTAAGCTATAATCACACACTTAAAATCTAAAACTTCAAGTAGGTCATTAAGCTCCGAACTTAAGCGAAAGCAAAGTTTCGCATTTATGACACTCACTCACGGTTATCAGAATAGAACTCAGAGAGCTGAAATTTGGAATAGAGTTAGGGTTTAAAGGCCACGTAAAGGGTAAACTATAAAAACTAGGATAATCGAAGATCTGGAGTATCTGGTGACCTTGAATAGAAAACACAAGAGCCCAACCAAAGTATTAGAGATCGACATACCATCTTTACAAAAAATATTCAACTTCATGGGCCGTTTCATTTGATGTCAAAAATCGAAGGTCGTAAACCGAAAAAAAAGAAAAGAAAGATTTCTAATAACGAAAAAAACTATTCCTTTAAAGAAAAAAACTAGCCAAGTTTCGATGGAGCTGCAGGGTAGCAGTTCTGGCGACAGATTGGTGCAATGGAGTAAGCTTTCACATTGCAATAAAACTAGACTTTTATAGTTCAAAGCCTGAAAAGCACGAACGAGCTTTATTATATTAATATTAGTCTATCAAAGAAAATTTATCATGGACTCGTTTGAATATTGCCAACAGCCAACTCTTTTGAAGAAAAATGGTTATACGAAAGACAAAGTCTAATTGATACAATTTAAGCTATTGGATGCTATTCAAAGCTTTACGTGGCTAACTTTCATAACTAATCCACATTCTCTCCTCAAAAACACAAACCCAATAAAACGGTTTCCACTTTCCCAGTTTTGAATAACATGTTATTTCGTATATTCAAAACGATTCAAACTTTTGGTATAATCTAAAAGCTTTCATTTTGCTCTTAACACACGCGTTGAAATAGAACAGAAAGTGCGTTCATGAACTTATAAATGTAACAACTGAAAACAAACAAATAGCATATCCAGAAGGCCTAGATCACAAATCATCTAATAAATGGCATAAGATTATACCAAATGCTTAAGGTTATAAGACTTGGTAGAAAACATGAATAAATCGTATGGAAGAGGGTCTCACCGTAAAGCGTAAAGCGCATTTTTTATTGAGAAAAATGGAATCCAACCTTAACCAACGTCCAACAAGCACGTAAAAGACAGCTTAAGTATAAAGATACAATTTCTTTATAAAAATTTACGTTGAGATGATAGAAAAAAAAACAAAAAAAAACACCTATTTATCAACCCCTACGATTGGTACCAGCTTGTACGAACCACGGGACGGGCCATAAGAAGAAATTCCAGGTTCATGAAATGCAGCAAGATTCATTTTTTGATTTTGCCGCATTGTTAAAGACCCTTTTTGACTGCCGGAAGAAAAACACACTCAATGAATAGTTTTCTTGGCATAGCGCGCAATGGTTTATTGAAATACAAATACTATTTAAGCCATTCCGACGAATTTAAAAACCTAAGCTTTCTAAGAAGAAGAAAAAAGAAAAACGTCACAAACTATCCTCTTCTAGCGAAACAAAATACTTTAGTCCCAATATCCGACTAGAAAAAAACAAAGATATATTAGCCGCGTTTTATTATCACCATGATCTGATCCGGATCAGATCATGATAATAAAACAGCTTTGGATCATCAATTTACTTATTACGTCACGTTTGGCAGCAGTTTGCAATTTATTCATTCTGTCAATTACATCGGAGTTGCCCTACGATAATTTTTTAATGGAAAAAATATCTCATTCCCGGATAATAAATGTGTGAAAGTGGCAGCACAGTTTTTATAGAAAATTAACGCCAACATTTCAACTTGTGTGCGGAAGAAGAACTAATATTTGGATCACAAAAATTGATCCAAGTAAAAAGTAGGATTTCGATTTTTTGTTGTTTCACATATAAATCAATGATCTGATCTGGATCATTGTGATAATAAAACGCAGCTATTATCTCTGTTAAGTTTAGTGCCACCTGTCTTTATGAGAAACAACCAACTTCATCCTCCGCAATAAATGCTGACCGCGATTTGGTAGATGTAGGAAACGAAGCAGAAACAACTTTTAAAAAATATTTTATAAAAATAAATTTTTGGAGTTTACTCCTTTAGAATCGATTCATATATAGACCCCGGTATGAAAAAATTATGGATAGGAAAATCAAACATTGAAAAAAGCGTTATAAAAATTGACTACCAACGCTTTTTTTAACTCTTAATAACTTTTAACCTACTGGATCGATTTAGATGAAATTTGGTAGTAAGATAGACTAGAACCTGCGGAAGGGCATACGGTATTTCTTAACGCAATAAAAGGGGTTAAAAAGGTCACAAGGGGTTGAAATGTTAGGTCAAAGTTTGTATGGAGGTCGATTAGATTAGAAGTTTAAAACTCATTTTTATGGCTTGTGACTAAACATAAATAAGTATGACATTCAAAGTTTAAAAAAAAATTAACCGAGGGGGGGTTGAAAATAGGGGGTGAAAGTTTTAGTGCCACGTCGAATCTATTTTATTGAACAGAGATTTCAACGTAGAACGGTGAAATTTTCACACATGATACAGAATTTCATGCTCTTCAATTTATTATACTTTAATTATAACGGTGACTCATTAATTTGGCCAATTTAGACATTTTCACATAAATTTGTATATAAGTTTTAATCCTATAGACTGGTTGTTGTAATTTTCATATGTCTAATCTACATGAAATAACGGTAATTTTGATACCTCATTTGTAAGGATATGTTTCGTACAAGCCTCACAATCTCGATTTTAAAATAAATATAATTGCACACAAACGACCTGCTTGGTTCGTACAAAATGAAACATCACCTGTGGGAGAATCCCGCTATGGCCAAAATTCGATCGGTGTTTTTCGATTAAAAGCATCCTAGCGTGCGTTCTAATAATCGGATTTTCAAGATTAAAATCTCTTAAGAAGCTTCAGAAGACTTCAGGCTTTAGTTAAATGTACAATTCAATGACATTCAATTCCATTTTACATGCAATAATGCATGATAAATGTGGGCCCGATTGAATTTTCATCATTAAATAATGAAAAGTTGATAAGAAATGTCACTGTTCTGAAAATGTAATGATTATAGTGACCAGATATTTTTTAAGACAATGCGGGACACAATTTTTTTAATTGATGAAAGTATTTTATTTGCTTTTTAAGTACTACAATAAATAAATAATAAAAAATACATCAACATGTACAACATATTTCATAGGTTGATATAACACTAATCAGTCTTTAAGATACAAAAAATCACAAAATTTAAACAAATTTCTTCTTTACAAAATAAAATAAAAACACAAACATAAATATACTTAATATTCTGTAAAAAAATATTTTTTGCCCAGGTCGTTAGTTATATTTTTCACTGGTGTGAATTTTTTCTAAAACTTTACCAATATTCTTAATAGAATCATAAAAAAAACTACAGTCATTTTCGTAAAATAATTTAAGCAAAACAATAGACTTAACTTTTTCAACTTTCATTCGGGTTTTTTCTTGCGTCCACATATGATTTATTATCGAAAATGTTCGTTCAGTGGAAGCATTTGTTCCAGGAAGACTTAAAATATATTCGATAACCATTAACAGATTTTTGTGAGGTACATTACTTTCGCCGAAATATTTAAATATCTCCACCCACCTTAAATCAATTGAGCAAGCATGGTGGTTCCATTGTTCAATTTTTTGCGGACTAACATATTTTTTTAAATAAGAAATTTTTTTCTTGCGTCCACATATGATTTATTATCGAAAATATTCGTTCAGTGGAAGCATTTGTTCCAGGAAGACTTAAAATATATTCGATAACCATTAACAGATTTTTGTGAGGTACATTACTTTCGCCGAAATATTTAAATATCTCCACCCACCTTAAATCAATTGAGCAAGCATGGTGGTTCCATTGTTCAATTTTTTGCGGACTAACATATTTTTTTAAATAAGAAATTTCGTCAAACAAGTCGTTCTCAGCAATATTGAATCGTTTGCATTTTCTAGTATGAACGACAGTCCTTTTTGAACTTCCTGCCACTAAATTGATTTTTGGAGACATACCCATTGAAAATATTCGGCGTAGGTATATATATAATTCCTTACTTGCACAGTTCCAAACCAAAGACTTCAAATTCAGATTCAGAGAAATTTGAGAAAATTCCAGACAAAAATGATATTTGACATTTGGGTATTTTTGGGACACAGGAGGAATGGGACTTAGGCATCTTCTCAATTCCTACAGTTTTTTTTCTCTTTCCTTGTATGACAGATTCTGTCTTCAGTCTGTCCCCATCCCTCAACAAAACAAGTTGTATCTAGGAAAAAAATTACGGAGTGGAGATTAAAAAAAGGTAATTTGTGCATAAAAAGTAAAACATCTGTGTAAACTTTGAGTGAATTTTTTTTTTAATGTGTGAACTTACTGCACAAAAGAGTGTAATAATTAGGTAGCAACACCATTTTTGAAGTGAATTCATCGTTGTTTTGTTTAATTATTACCACACGAAAAGTGATATTATAAATTATTTATTCAAAGTGCCACGCAGGATGATTGGGACATCACTATTCCACCCTATAGTTGTCCCAATCCTATTGATCGCAGGAGGAATGGGACAAACCCAATCCTCCTCCTCGCAGGAGGAATGGGACAAAGTGAGTTGGTTCATGAAATGATTTTTTGCTTTTCTTCTGTCGGACTTTCGCCTTTTTTATAGCTGAAAATAGGTTGCCGAAATGTTATTCTATCTTTAGAAATTAATTTTGCTCAGATACGATCTATAAGATCTTGGCAAATGTAATGTATTCGAAAAGTGTCCCATTCCACCCCACAGTTGTCCCAATCCTCCTGCTTGTAGGAGGAATGGGACAAAGTGAGTTGGTTCATGAAATTAATTTTTTGCTTTTCTTCTGTCGGAGTTTCGCCTTCTTTTTAAACTGAAAATAGGTTGCCTAAATGTTATTTTATCTTTAGAAATCAATTTTGCTCAAATACGATCTATAAGATCTCAGCAAATTTAATGTATTCGAAAAGTGTCCCGTCCCAAATATACCCACTCTCCCCTATAATTTTTAACGCAATGTTTACATGTGCACGGTTACAAAAGTATCTATCTGTAACGAAGAGTTGAGATGTGCAGATGTGCATTTGAGCAACGTTTTCATTAGATATTCTTGAATATTTTGGTTTTGCGGGACTTTGCGGGACAAATTAATCAATGCAGGACATTTTGCGGGACAATTTATGGTGCGGGACAACTATGTGAACTGCGGGACAGTCCCGCACAATCCGGGACGTATGGTCACTATAATCTTTCCGATAATACCTAATGGAAAATAATTTCATTCAAATGGCTGCCTCGGCTGGCCATGCAGTAGCCTACACGAAACACGATCGGTCCAATTTTTAAGCACATTATTGATTGTGTGTTGCTGTATTTCACCAATGGCTTCACGAATATTGTGGCTTGTCTGTCGGCTTGCCGGCGTAGCACTAATCTTTTACGGTACCCCACAAAGAATAGCCCAAAAGTGTCGTCAAATCGCAGCTCCGAGGTGGCCAAAAGATATCAGCTCTGCGGCTGATAATGCGATCTTCAAAAACAAATCGGCTGTGTGGTACGTAGCGCCGTCCTGTTGAAACCAAATGTTGCCATTATCCTCCTCTTCAATTTTTGTGAAAAAAAATTCGTTCAACATGGCCCGATAACGATCGCCATTGACTGTAACGGCCACTCCTTGCCCATTTTCTAAGAAAAATGACCCAATTATGCCTCTGGACCAAAATCTGAACCAAACAGTGACTCGTTTTGGGTGTATCGGCTTTTTAATGTATGCGTGCGGGCTTTCTGTGCCCCAAATACGACAATACCCGCCAAGATCAAAATGAGCTTCATCTGAAAAGATGATTTTCATGATTTTCAAGGTAATGTCGCTGTATTTCCCAGCGTTGTTCAAGCGTATACACAACCATATTCGTTCAGCGGAAGGATAAAACTAATTATCTGTCAAATCAGAAATAAGCACTAGTTGAAAAAAAAGTTAGATGGCAGACCGTTTATATGTTTTCTCCATTACCTTGGACAAAAAATAATTGATTGGACAAATAATCAACTGCAAGTTTTTCTGTGAATTGCACACTCAACAGCATCCTTATCTCCAACTACGGTGATTGCAAATCAAATCCATCCAGTCTTAGTAAAATCGCATCATCTAAGTACATATTGAGTTTTAATTATTCTTTGATGTTGGGTAGTAGGGGTTAAGTCAGAAAATGTAGTTTTTCATAAAACGGAAATGAAAGTTGTAAAATCATTTGTAAATCAGGGTTAAATTTATATTAATAAAAAAGTATGACAAATATACTTTGAGATGAAGATCTACATAATAGTAAATACATTTTTCCAAATTTATTAGTATTTAAGGTTTTTTAGATGACTTAAGTCCTTTGGACCATCTCATTTGGTACTATTTGTTAAATTTGTGTTTCCTTAAAAGACTTATGTTAGAAATTGAAACATTGCCTGCAATTTTTGAAATAGGATGTTCTTTAATTAATAAAAACTCTACAAAATAAAACTTAATAAAAAAAAAAAAATGTTTTAAGGGCAAAGGACAAAATAAAAAGTGATTTATTAGGCCCTCCGCTCACGAAGCAACTGTTTTGCAACTATTTTGCGACTAGAATCGGAAATCAGTTGCTCAAGCAACTTTGTATATGAAGCTCTATAGGAGAGCTCCCACGCTCGACTGAAATGAAACCGGTTTGCAACCGGTTTGCAATCGGTTTCCAACTAGTCGCACGCAACTGATTTTGTAGGTCGAATTTGAGTTTGTTATGGCTGCATGAGACGTAAGGACGCACTTTGATGTTCAAATTAAGCAACACTCATTTTGCTGTTGGACGATCTGTCGGTTGGCCGACGCTGACGATCTTGTTGATTGATTTCCAATGGGTGGTGCTGCTGCAGGAAGGAAAGTCCAGCTGAAAAAGAAGGAAAGGTTTGATTAGCAAAAGGAAAATGTGAGGCAAAGAGATTGGAGTGCTACTTAACTTTGGATGGTAGCGGGCGGATGAAAATTCTTGAGGTGGTTAATCCGAGTTGAACTCCGATCGTCTCCTAGGCTGAAAATAATTTTAATCGCCATTATTAGGCAGTAATTGGGTTAAATATTTATAAAAGAAACGCGAATTAAAAATGTTCGTCAGAAAACAAAACTGAATTGTTTTGGTTAATGACACTTGTCAGAGATGTCAAGATGACATTTCCATAGAAAGCTTTTTTGAAGCGCCCCCTTGGTGGGAGATCGAGTAATAAAGGGTGGGGTTATTTGCTAAATAATGTAAGAAAAAAACATTTGAATCATAATTACGTAATTATGATTTCAAATAGAGAAATACAAATGATTACATAATAGGTTCGGTGAACTTACCTGCTATTGGTCTTGTGTTGTTATGATATCAATACGATGAGCGGTAAAGATGATGGTCCGATGATGAGGAGATTAGTCCGTTGGGTGGATTATAATTTACCTATGTATTTGGTTGATTTTTGCTAGCATAGTTAAGTAGGTAAATTGGACCTTCAGCTAGTTTTGGTAAAGTTAGGCTAGTTAGTCCAATTCATAGTGTCGACCCGGTAAAAAGGCAGTTGGTTAAGCCAAGTAATTTTAAAAAAAGTTTCCCATTATCATCGTGTCTATATTAAAGTAGTGCAATCAAAATTACATTTTTTGGGACAAATAAAGGAGGTGAATTGCAACCGGAGAAGAGAAACGGTTTACTTATTGTCAGCTAGGGTAGGTTGTTATTTTAAATTACTAAAAGAATTGTGAAGTGAAAATAGGAATTCTTGTCGCCTAGGGTGGATCTTGGCAACTGTTGTGCGCTTAGAGGATAAAGCTAACTAAGCAAGGCCGACCATAGTCGTCGTCGGAGGATTTTGTTGGGCCCGTGAAGACCCGGGTCGACCAAGTAACCCCTAGAATTTTAAGAAAAAATATTAGAAAAATTAGAAAACGAAAAGCAAAAGAGAACCAACAATACTCACCCAATAGTGAAAGAAGCCGAACATACAGCCAGTCCACCCCTAATTAAGTAAAACGAAATTTCTTTTGCACTATACTGTTCGGACGGACTCAAGGCCACACGAGTAGAGGAGCACCGTTCCTCTTGGCACCAGAAGAAGACGTTTTACCGCCGTCCAGTGGCGCATCGTAAATTTAGAACAGCTTGGCGCTATACCTTTTTTTCTTATTCCATGTTGCATCTACTTTTTATATATATTTATTTAATATTGCATGTTTAGTTTGTAAGTTTTCTCATATTTACATATACATATTGATTTATTTATTTAGGAATTTAAATTGATAGTTTTTTTTTGAGTTATCGATATATAACGGTTTGTTTTGAGACTAGAAGAAACGAAAGAAAGGACTCTTGGTTAGGAAATTCTTTATCCCAACCAGGCACGAGGAAAAGTTTCCCTCACGCCCCGCGGTATCACCTTGATTTGCTTTTAAAGACGAGTTTGTTCAACCAGCACAGAGCTCTCTGCAGGTAGGGACAAACGGTGTAGAGTCTGCGTTCGTTGTAAGGCGGTAGCAAAGAGACCCCGCTGTCGGAAGTGTTTCGGGGCATAAGGGGAGCCAATCCGGGCTCTTTGAATTTTGAGTGGGGGAGATAAAGGGATTTCGTTTCAAAGACCGTCCGTTTCAAAGGACTTCAAACCATAGTTTTTTTTGTTAAAGTTAGAGTAAGACGTTGTTTGGTCATTGTTATTGTTCGAAAACTTAAGGTTAGGCTAAGTGCTAGGGCAAACGTTTGTTCATTCATTTCATTTCATGTTTTATGTTTAGTTAAATCAATAAAAGATTGTAAATGCGCCATAGCATCGAAGATCTTAGTTTTTATTTTCATTCAAAAGTCTAAATGAGCAGTTTGTAAATGGTGAAGAATAAAGCATAATGAGCTGCTAAGCGCATTCCTAGGGGGAAGCGGAAGGTAAGCTGGTTCTCCGTTAAGATGAAGTAGGTTCCACAGCACCCACGAACTTTGGGGAACCCGACAATCAGGCCGATTGGGTTTCATGGATGGGAGGGCAGAGGCCGAGCCGCGTCGTCACCAGCGGTCTCCGAGATTGGCGAACAAGAGTGGAGGTGTAAGCAAGTTTGTTGTTAGGCATGTTTTGTGTTTTTTTTTGGAATAGGCGAGGTCCATCTGTGGTGGCAAGATCCCCACCCAATCCGACGAGCTAGGTCGTGTGCTGCAAGCATGCCGTGGCCGCCGCAGTGGACATTCTTTAACCAACCCATACCCTACCCCTTCCCTTTCCTAGACTTGTCCTTCCCTTCCAAACCCCCCATCCTTTCCAGTTGCTTATTTCAAATGGCGCCCATTCGTGTTGTCCTAGTCCTTCCTTATGTTTTGATTGTATCCGCCTCGGTGGTGAGGCGAGCCGTAAGTCTCAGCCATGAGTGCTCCTGAGCAGGCATGGTTGATTGCGACGGTTAGGCTCTACATCGGTTCGAATGCAATCGGAACATCGTTTATGTGGCATGCGTTTGATCCCATGGGCGATGTCGAGGATCCTGTATGACTTCAGGTAGAACGGTTCATGAACCATACGATGGATTGCGACAGAATCCTCGATCTCGGTCAGGGGACCAGCGTGCTTCAAATCCTGGTTCAATCGGGATGGCCACCGGGGCGGGGGCAGAGCGTATGTCTTCATTGGGATAGCTTATGAGCATGCCCAATGAACCGCGACGTCATGTTCCTGCTCCGCTGGTTATCTTGATTGAACATTGTGTAGTTGTGTTGTCATCAATTGTTATATGTGCTTGTTTGGCAATCTCGAAAACTAAAAACAAAACTAAAATGGAAAAGAAAATGAAATTAAAGGAAGTGCTGTGGAATCTAGATACTTCAAACCAAGAATAGTAAGCAAGAACGAAGGGCAGCTACCTGTAGCTTTCCCGTATGAAAATACAAACAGACAAATTTAGATAGAGGTTTTTGTTAGAATCATAGTGAGTTTTTTTTTATGTTCAAAAAGTAAGTTCATCAAGGTCGTTTAATTTAGTAGGTGATAAGGAGCCTTTCGACTCATCATCGGACTATTCACGCTGAAAAAAAAAAAATCGATAAAATACCCTTAGTAAGAACCGGATGAGTAGGTATTTCCTGGGAAGTGAGGAAGAGGAAGAAGCCACTCGGTTAAAAACTCAATTAGGAGGCAGACCGATAACTAGGTCCTTGTTGAAAGAGGTAGAGAGGCAAGACGAAAGAATGCCAAATATACAACGTTCACCTCCTCCAGACATGGGAAAGGGGAGGGACCAAATAGGATCCCAACACAATCCCGGGGAGACAGCGTCAGGAAGCGGTAGTTCAGATGGTAGTCAGGAACAATCGTTAGTAGGGCCTGCCTTCAGCAGTGTAGGCTCATATAATCCATCCGGGGCGGGTAACACGGACCAGAATACGTCGGGTCAAGAGAGGTCAGGTATCACGGGGACAGGAATGGAGCGTCCACCATTGCCTGGATCATCAGGAAATGAAGGACCGGGCCAGTCTCGAGAGGAGGACAGAATTAGCCCCGAGTTGAGATCGACCATCAACCAAGTTGTTTCAGAATCAGTGAAAGCTGAAATCCAAAAGAGTTTGGCCAGTTTTTTTAAAGACCTTAACCTGCAGCCGATAGGAGCTCAAACAGTAAGAGGGATAGATCATTCCGAAGCAGAACCACCGGCCCAGCGAAGTCAAAGGTTCAACCAACCGCCACCAACCTTAAATTCTAGATCTCTTCCTTTAGATCCGAACTCAAGATCATTTGTTCCGGTAGGGCATCAGGGACGAGGAACCAGGGGAGATATGAATCCTTCGAGAAACCACTTTGATTCGTACCAGCCTAGTCATTTGGAACGAGGGGCAGCCCCAACACCCTTAATTCCACCTATTTTCCCAGGGCACGCGGGAAATTCAAGGCAGGCGATAAGAATTGATAGGTGGGGCCTAAATTTTGATGGCAAATCAGAGTCCTTGTCCGTAGAAGATTTTATTTTTTGGGTGGAAATGCTACAGAGCCAACACCTATGCTCGTGGGCGGAAGTACTACGAGATTTCCACTTATTGTTATCTGGATCGGCCAACCAATGGTATTGGCAGTACCAAAAGGCAAATTACCGTCCAGATTGGCCCACTTTGCGCGACGCTTTAATCCGTCAGTTCCGAAACTCCAAAACGGATTGGGACCTGATGAGAGAGATTGGGTCAAGACAGCAAGGGGTTAATGAGTCGAGCGACGATTTCTTCGCGGCCATAAGCAAGTTGAGAGTTCAGCTTAGGACCCAGGTATCGGAGGCAGACCTCGTTCGAGCGGTGAAGAAAAACCTGAATGAGAAAATCGGTAGGTTAGTATACCCACAAGCGATCTACTCCATGGACCATTTAAGGATGGCCTGTAAGGAAGTGGAGTACGCGTTTCCGTGTAGGGATAGAGACATGGGGAGAGGTTCAAGGCCGCAGCCGCGCTACGTTCACGAACTTGAACCGGAACTCAATTCTCCAAACGAATTCGTGGAGGCGTTCCAATACTCAAATGCACGACCCAGATCGAGTAGACCGCACGATCCCAAGAATATCCTGTGCTGGAACTGTAAGACGACTGGACACATGTTCATAGACTGTCCAGTTCCAGTGAAGAAAGTGTTTTGTTTCCGGTGTGGGCGCGACGGAGTCGTCACCCCGAAATGTCCAACCTGTAACCCGGAAAACCATCTTCGGAACGGGAAGAATCAGGGGGAGTCTCGTTCCAACGAAGTCGCCAAGGAGACCCCCAACCTCAACTAACAAGTACCCATAAAGATAGAAAAAAACCGATGAAGATATTGGCCAGGGACGCGCAGACTGAAAAGGAGAAAGCAAGAGAAGTAGTTAATAGAGTAGTGATAAAGCCATTACACATAAGATTAAGAGAATATAAAGAAGCTAGAGATCGAATTTTTAATGCTAAGGTAGGAGCGGTTTCGAAAAGGATAGCGAAGACGCGCGAAAGATATTGTCTGAGAAGGAAAACGAGACTCCGCTTAGCATCGTCAGTCATAAATACCAATTTGGACCTGAGGCCTTATGCTAATGTTTATATCGCTGGCAAAGAAATACGAGGCTTATTAGACAGCGGAGCTAGTGTTAGCATTTTAGGAAAGGGCGGGTTGAACTTTGCAAAGGAGGCCGGTTTAGTAGTACATCCATTCAAATCCGGAGTAAAAACTGCGGACGGCAGAAGCCAGGAAATTGTTGGAAAATGTAAGGCTCCGATACGCTACCAAAATAAAGAGCAGGAGATAACGCTGTATTTTGTTCCCAGCTTAGACCAGGAATTGTACCTAGGCGTCGATTTTTGGAGAGAGTTCCAAATCGCACCAGGTCTAGTCAGTGCCGTATCGGAACCAGGGGAAGACGTCGATTCAAAGAACGCTCACGACTTAACTTTCGATCAACGGTCTGCACTGGAGATGGTGAAGCGGAGATTCCTAGATTTCGATCGTCATGGTTTGGGAAAGACGACTTTGACAGAACACGTTATTGATGTCGGAGATGCGACCCCGGTGAAGCAGAGACACTACCCTGTGTCTCCAGCGGTTCAAGCCAACTTGTACCAGGAGGTGGACCGGATGTTAAGCCTCGGCGTTATAGAGGAAAGCGAGAGTCCGTGGAGCTCACCAGTTGTTCTCGTCAAGAAACCAGGCCCAAACGGTATCATTAAATATCGTTTTTGTCTGGACTCGCGAAGGGTCAACGCTGTGACGAAGAAAGATGCTTATCCGCTTCCGCATATCGAGGGGCTTCTCAGCCGGCTATCCGACACGATTTACATTAGTAGCGTGGACCTCAAGGAGGCATTTTGGCAGGTTCCGTTGGAGAGGCAGAGTAGAGAGAAGACTGCTTTTGCTGTGCCGGGAAGGCCCTTATACCAATTTGCGGTCATGCCCTTTGGACTGTGCAATGCGGCCCAAAGGTTATGCCGTTTAATGGATAAGGTCATTCCTGCACGCCTCCGGGAGCGTGTCTTTGTATATCTTGACGATCTGCTGGTCGTCTCCCCAGATTTTGACACTCATATCACTCTGCTTGGCGAAGTGGCAGACTGTCTCAGGAAGGCCAATCTCACCATCAACGTGAAGAAATCCAAATTTTGCTTTAGAGAGCTTAAATATTTGGGTTTCATCGTTGGTGGTGGGATGGTGAAGACCGACCCAGAAAAAGTGGGTGCGGTGGTCAACTTTCCGATGCCTAGGAATGCTAGGCAGGTCAGGAGGCTACTCGGTCTCGCAGGGTGGTATAGGAGATTTATCAGGAATTTCTCTAGCTTAACCGCTCCTCTTACAGACACGTTGAAAAACAAAAACAAGAAGTTCGTGATGTCGGCAGAAGCTAAAGTTGCTTTTGAGAATTTGAAAACAGCCCTTACTACCGCTCCAGTATTGGTTGGGCCAAACTTTTCTGAGCGTTTCTTTATTCAGTGTGACGCGTCAGACACAGGAATCGGGGCCGTTCTCTTTCAAAAGCGTGAAGGGGGCCAAGAGTTCCCGATCGCTTACTTCTCTCAAAAACTCCAATGCCAGAAAAATTATAGCGTCACCGAGAGAGAGTGCATGGCGGCCGTAATGGCGATCAAGAAATTTCGACCCTATATCGAGGGAATGGACTTCACTGTTATCACGGACCACTCTAGCCTCAAATGGTTAATTTCCATGAAGGACTTGAGTGGCCGACTCGCACGATGGAGTTTAGAGGTTCAGTCTTATTCCTTCGATTTAGAGCATCGGAAGGGGTCCCAAAATGTGGTGCCAGACGCTCTCTCCCGGGTACACTTGGATGCGCTAAGTTTGGAATGGCCGGCGGAAGTAGTTGACTTGGACTCAGACGAATTCAAGTCAATTGAGTATAAAGACCTTCTGAAGACTATTCAAGAAAATCAAAATAACCTTCCTGATCTAAAAATTGAAGACCAGTTCATCTACAAACGGGCCTTTGTTCCGAAAGGGGACGAGTTTTTAGTTGAACACACTTGGTGTCTTTGGATTCCGTCGGCGTTGACGAATGATCTCATAGAAAAGGCCCATAATCCCCCTGAGTCCGCCCATGGAGGGATATCGAAAACACTCCACCGCCTGCGACAGTATTTTTATTGGCCGAACATGTCGGTCCAAGTGCGACAATTTATAAGAGAATGCGATATCTGTAAACAATCAAAAGCATCAAACCAAATTTCCCGTCCCCCTATCAGTAGTAATTATGTGTTTGAACGTCCCTTTCAAAAATTATATGTAGATTTTATAGGGCCCTACCCTCGTTCGAAAAATGGTAATGTCTGCGTCTTTGTCGTCCTTGACCATTTTTCAAATTTTGTGTTCCTAAAAGCCCTTAGAGCTGCCAAGGCGAATAGCATCGTCAAATTTCTTAAAGACGAAATCTTTAACACCTTCGGAGTACCCCAGTTCATACATTCAGATAATGGCAAGCAGTTCTTGTCCAAGGAATTTCAAAGTTTTTTGTCAAACTTAGGTATAAAGCACTTCAGGACAGCGAATTACTCGCCCCAGTCCAATGCCTCAGAACGGGTCAATAGAACCCTGTTGGCGGCTATAAGATCTTATCTTAAAGAGGACCAGCGCGACTGGGATCGACATCTTGGGGAGATAGCGTCCGCTCTACGTAGTTCAGTACACACTTCAACCGGTGTATCTCCATACTTTGCGCTGTTCGAAGTCAATATGGTGACTCATGGTAGCGCTTACGAATTGGCGAAGAGGCTAAATGTCTTGGAAGACGGCGAGGTTATGTCACTTCCCCGACAAAACCGATTACAGCTCATTAGAGACAGTATAAAAATTTCCCTGAATGAGGCAAACGAAAGAAGCGCCAAAGTATATAACACCCGCACCCGAGCCGTGAAGTACGTACCAGGCCAAGAAGTCTTTAAACGGAACTTCGTTTTGAGCGACGCTTCCAAACGCCTGTCCGCCAAACTATGTCCGAAACTTACTAAATGTCGTGTAGTCAAATGTGTCGGGAAAAGTATGTATGAGTTAGAAAGCATGACAGGAAAAAAAATAGGTGTTTTCCATGCGAAGGACATGAGACAATGACGAGTGTCCTGAGTAGAACTAAAGTTATCGGTTAGTAGCCATACAGTTCAGGAAAAGGTAGACAAAATGAGAATTTCTCAGCTTCACAGTCCAACACATCCAATTCCAGGTTGTCTATGTTAATCCACATGTGATGTCTTTTGTTAGATCTAAGTTTAGTACATATTCCAGCCTGTGATCTAACAAACCCAAAGACTGAATCTATTTTCTTAAAGTAACGACCTGTGATATTAAGATGTAGTTCCATAGTGGAAACGCGAACAAACCCTAGCTGTGATATTTCATGAGACTGATTCGAATTATTGTCGAAAAACCATACCAACTGTGATAAAGCCCTTAATTCCTGTTACATGTTATTTATTTATTTATTTAGTGATGTCCTCAAATTCTCGGCAGAGCAGAAACTAAGCAGAGCACGAATCTATTGATTGCACGACGACTGAATCTCTTTTTCCTTCTTTAAAACAAGCGCAGAGGCGAAAGTACGTTGACCATGAGTTCAATGACCTCAGAACACAAACAGATGTTATTCGGTTTTGAAATCCATTAAATTTTTAACTTTCCTTTATTTTTATAAGCGGAGTCGGAGTACGGTAGGCACAAGCTTAAGCTAAAGTCTTAGTCTAAAGTAACTTAAACATAAGTGCTAATATTATGTAATGTATACCTAGAATCATATCGTTTGAATTCAGTACCTGAATGAAGTGTTTGCGAGGTTAGATTTCCTAAGTAGAGTCCTTGCACATTCCAATTATTTGCCCGGCTTGAGGTCGTGGATTAATCCCCACATTCATGTGTCCTAGTCGCAGAATGCATCCTTCACCGTCCCTGTTGTGCCTTCAAGGACACCAGGACCGGAGGTTTGTTATGGCTGCATGAGACGTAAGGACGCACTTTGATGTTCAAATTAAGCAACACTCATTTTGCTGTTGGACGATCTGTCGGTTGGCCGACGCTGACGATCTTGTTGATTGATTTCCAATGGGTGGTGCTGCTGCAGGAAGGAAAGTCCAGCTGAAAAAGAAGGAAAGGTTTGATTAGCAAAAGGAAAATGTGAGGCAAAGAGATTGGAGTGCTACTTAACTTTGGATGGTGGCGGGCGGATGAAAATTCTTGAGGTGGTTAATCCGAGTTGAACTCCGATCGTCTCCTAGGCTGAAAATAATTTTAATCGCCATTATTAGGCAGTAATTGGGTTAAATATTTATAAAAGAAACGCGAATTAAAAATGTTCGTCAGAAAACAAAACTGAATTGTTTTGGTTAATGACACTTGTCAGAGATGTCAAGATGACATCTCCATAGAAAGCTTTTTTGAAGCGCCCCCTTGGTGGGAGATCGAGTAATAAAGGGTGGGGTTATTTGCTAAATAATGTAAGAAAAAAACATTTGAATCATAATTACGTAATTATGATTTCAAATAGAGAAATACAAATGATTACATAATAGGTTCGGTGAACTTACCTGCTGTTGGTCTTGTGTTGTTATGATATCAATACGATGAGCGGTAAAGATGATGGTCCGATGATGAGGAGATTAGTCCGTTGGGTGGATTATAATTTACCTATGTATTTGGTTGATTTTTGCTAGCATAGTTAAGTAGGTAAATTGGACCTTCAGCTAGTTTTGGTAAAGTTAGGCTAGTTAGTCCAATTCATAGTGTCGACCCGGTAAAAAGGCAGTTGGTTAAGCCAAGTAATTTTAAAAAAAAGTTTCCCATTATCATCGTGTCTATATTAAAGTAGTGCAATCAAAATTACATTTTTTGGGACAAATAAAGGAGGTGAATTGCAACCGGAGAAGAGAAACGGTTTACTTATTGTCAGCTAGGGTAGGTTGTTATTTTAAATTACTAAAAGAATTGTGAAGTGAAAATAGGAATTCTTGTCGCCTAGGGTGGATCTTGGCAACTGTTGTGCGCTCAGAGGATAAAGCTAACTAAGCAAGGCCGACCATAGTCGTCGTCGGAGGATTTTGTTGGGCCCGTGAAGACCCTAGTCGACCAAGTAACCCCTAGAATTTTAAGAAAAAATATTAGAAAAATTAGAAAACGAAAAGCAAAAGAGAACCAACAATACTCACCCAATAGTGAAAGAAGCCGAACATACAGCCAGTCCACCCTTAATTAAGTAAAACGAAATTTCTTTTGCACTATACTGTTCGGACGGACTCAAGGCCACACGAGTAGAGGAGCACCGTTCCTCTTGGCACCAGAAGAAGACGTTTTACCGCCGTCCAGTGGCGCATCGTAAATTTAGAACAGCTTGGCGCTATACCTTTTTTTCTTATTCCATGTTGCATCTACTTTTTATATATATTTATTTAATATTGCATGTTTAGTTTGTAAGTTTTCTCATATTTACATATACATATTGATTTATTTATTTAGGAATTTAAATTGTTAGTTTTTTTTTTGAGTTATCGATATATAACGGTTTGTTTTGAGACTAGAAGAAACGAAAGAAAGGACTCTTGGTTAGGAAATTCTTTATCCCAACCAGGCACGAGGAAAAGTTTCCCTCACGCCCCGCGGTATCACCTTGATTTGCTTTTAAAGACGAGTTTGTTCAACCAGCACAGAGCTCTCTGCAGGTAGGGACAAACGGTGTAGAGTCTGCGTTCGTTGTAAGGCGGTAGCAAAGAGACCCCGCTGTCGGAAGTGTTTCGGGGCATAAGGGGAGCCAATCCGGGCCCTTTGAATTTTGAGTGGGGGAGATAAAGGGATTTCGTTTCAAAGACCGTCCGTTTCAAAGGACTTCAAACCATAGTTTTTTTTGTTAAAGTTAGAGTAAGACGTTGTTTGGTCATTGTTATTGTTCGAAAACTTAAGGTTAGGCTAAGTGCTAGGGCAAACGTTTGTTCATTCATTTCATTTCATGTTTTATGTTTAGTTAAATCAATAAAAGATTGTAAATGCGCCATAGCATCGAAGATCTTAGTTTTTATTTTCATTCAAAAGTCTAAATGAGCAGTTTGTAAATGGTGAAGAATAAAGCATAATGAGCTGCTAAGCGCATTCCTAGGGGGAAGCGGAAGGTAAGCTGGTTCTCCGTTAAGATGAAGTAGGTTCCACAGCACCCACGAACTTTGGGGAACCCGACAATCAGGCCGATTGGGTTTCATGGATGGGAGGGCAGAGGCCGAGCCGCGTCGTCACCAGCGGTCTCCGAGATTGGCGAACAAGAGTGGAGGTGTAAGCAAGTTTGTTGTTAGGCATGTTTTGTGTTTTTTTTGGAATAGGCGAGGTCCATCTGTGGTGGCAAGATCCCCACCCAATCCGACGAGCTAGGTCGTGTGCTGCAAGCATGCCGTGGCCGCCGCAGTGGACATTCTTTAACCAACCCATACCCTACCCCTTCCCTTTCCTAGACTTGTCCTACCCTTCCAAACCCCCCATCCTTTCCAGTTGCTTATTTCAAGTTGCTTAAGCAACTTTTTTTGTTTTTGTTATTAAAATTATAATATTATATATAAAAACAGATGTGTTTGTTTATTTCTATGTCTGGTATGGACTTCTAAACGGCCCAAAAGATATTTATGGATATTGCATGTTGTATTTTTGGAATTTTTTTGGCATTGGAAAAACCATACCGAAGAGTCGGAAAACTGGAAATATGAAATATGATATGATACATAGACGTGAATTTGGTTTCTTGCATGTTCTTTTTGTTAAAGAATCGCTTATCGAATAGAAAAATAGAAAGTTCTTGATGGAAAACCCTCAAAACTCATTAGAGTTGTAGGTGCTTTGGTTTTCAAATGAAATATTGTTGATATAAGACCGCGAATTTTAGATGCATTCGTTTTCAAATAGAAAAATAGAAAATTGTTGGTGGAAAACTCGGAAAATTAAAAAAAAGAGTGAATTATTTGATCGTTGATAACATTTAGGATTTTGATTACGTAAAGGTAAACGATATTGGTAAGATACGTGGTGTTTAATCATTCAAGGAGTTTATCTGAAGAAGCTTAATTGGGATGAAAAGGGCTTGGTTTGTTTGTATGTCTGGTATAGAGACCATCAGCAGATACACATTCTCTCATGTTCGTGTCCATCTTTTGGATGTTGGAAGCAACCAACTTTGGCATCCGTTTGATTTAAATGTTCTGCTGCCGTAAAGTCTGCATTTCAAATTTTTGTGTATGTATGGATGGGTCCAATGTTCTCTTCGTACAAGTTTTCTTTGTCTTTAGTACTGGTAATAGTCAATTAAATCGTCTTCATCAGTGCAACTGTTTGACATGTTGAATAGTTTCTTATAAAAATTGTGGACAAAAAATTAAAAATAAAAATTCGGTCGTACTCGTGTGCGGAGAGAAGTCACAAATCGATCGCAAACTAGTTGTAAAACAGTTGCTTGAGCAACTGATTTGCGACTCTAATTGCAAAACAGTTGCTTCGTACAAAAAAAAAATAAACAAAAAAATTGTACGTGTCAGCTCCGACGCGCGACTGGAGTTCACTCAATAAGAATGATTATCAAGGCCGTGTGCGAGTTCAATTAAAATTAAATAAAATTGTGTTAAAATTAGACCAGCTGTGGAGCAGGCTAAAATATGACAATAGTGGTTAAAAATTCATCAACGCGGCCTAAAATATATACTATACATATATATCGCAAAGGATTGAATTCATATACTCATACATCTATTCATAATAATTTGATAAAATATATTACTTAAATACTAATGGTAGGCAATATGAATGTCAACAACTTTGTTTAAAACGTTCTTTCATATTTTTGAGTGAATCAATGTAGTTACTTTTACAAACATTTTTGTAAAGAATAAAAAATACTACAAAACTGCATCATTATTATTATTATTATTATTATTATTCCTTATTTCATTAAAAACATTTTTTACAATTTTTTAGATCAAAATAATATATGGACATGGCAAGATTGCCGTCTGCCAGAAAATAACATTTGCTTTAATAAAATAATAAAATAATTAATAGTTGGTAGGTTTTCATAAGATTTCTCGTTATACAAAAATAATATAATTTGTTGTTTTACATTCGCTCAAACAGAAAAAAAGTAAATGATCTTTTGATAACTAATGGTTTTTGCGTTTTAGTTTACGTTTGTACAAATTCATATTATAAATTGTTTTAGAAATTTGTTAATTAATATTTTTAGGAAAAACAGAATTAAAAAAAATTAAAAGGTTGGAAAGCTTCTTCGATAATTTATAGCATGGTCACAGAACATGAAGAGATTTGTCCACCCAACGGATCCGTTCATTACACCAAATATTTGTTCTCTAGAGAGGACACTATGTTGAAAATAGAGCCTTCGAATTTCTTGTAGTATCGGACAAATAGCTATGAAATGGTAAATGTCGTCACGCTCATTTCTGTTACAATAATTGCAAAGGAGAGGTAGATCTGACCGATGCGGAATAAAATTCAAGTTCAATATTTCAACCCTTGCTCTGAAAATTGTACCTATAGCTCTCGCAGAAAGACTATTATTGAAATAATTTGTCGCATCAGTATTTAAAGAGTGGCTTAGATTTTTGTATATTTCTCTTGTTGACGATGATGATGCTCTATTTAAATGTTGAAGATATATATTTTCATCAACTTTTGCGATAATATTCGAAAAAATATCTTGCCAGTTATCTATGTTAAACTCATTCAGTTCAAGAGAAACATTATGCAATCGGGCAAGTTGAGTCCATTCCTTAAATGGCGATGCTTCTGTTCGCAAAAGAACTTTCATTATAGATGTGTGAAGATTCGAACTTGGTTTACTCATTACTCTTGTTAAAAAATCTGCATGCAATTTCAAATTTTTAATATAAATCGGCGCAATTCCAGACTCAACATGAATTGCATAAGTTGGAGTCGAATTAGGTAACCGAAATAATCTTTTGAAAAAGAGGCGTTGTATCAACTCAAATTCTTCAAAATAGGTGTGACCAAAAACTTGAATACCGTAACACAAGCAAGTGTTAATGGTTGCTTGAAAAACTCGGTATTTAGATCCTAAGTCTATGTTTTCGTTTGAGAAGAAAGTTGGCCACATTATGTTGAGAGCTACTTTAGCTTCTTTACTCTTACGCTGAACATGTTTATTGAAGCTACCGTTAGCAGACATCAACACTCCTAGATATTTGAATTCCTGTACTATTTCAATAGGTTGGTTGTTAAGGAACCACCTTTCTTCTCTCAACCTTCTACAACTCCGTGCCTCAAATACCATTATCTTTGTTTTTTCTGAGTTTATTTTAAGGTCCCAGATATTGCAGTACGTTTGGACCCTATTGATTTGTAGCTGGAGAGAAGATGGGTTATCCGCTAGCATAACCAAGTCATCCGCGTAAAGAAGCACTTTTATACGAATATCAGAAAAACAAACTCCACCGGGTAAACTATCTGAAATATCGTCAATGTAGAGGGCAAACAAGATTGGGCTGAGGATACATCCTTGTGGAACACCTGCAGTCGTTTCAAACCAATTTGAAACCTCGGCCCCATCCCAGACTGTAGCATAAGTTTTACATAAAAAAATTTCGTAGATATTTAGAAATTTTCTAGATATACCAAGTGAGGCCATTTTGTAAATGAGAGCTTGTCGATTGACGGTATCAAATGCAGCTTTTAAGTCGATAAAGCAAGCATACATCTTCTTTTTCTTTTGGATAAATTTGTTAGCAATACTCGATAAAGCAAAAATATGGTCAACCGTTGAAAAGCCCTCACGAAAACCAGCTTGAAACATACTTAAGCGATTGTTTGATTCTACCCAATTTATAAGTCTTTTGTATAGGATTCTAGCAAATACTTTTCTAATGGAATTTAATATTGAAATACCTCTGTAACTCTCAGGTAAGCTAGCATCACCTTTCTTAAATATTGAAAATATAACAGCTTTATTAAAGCTCGTGGGAATGCAAGCGGAATCGTACAAGTTGTTGTAAAAAGAAAGAAGATATTGCTTGAATTCTAAAGATGAGTTTTTTAGAAATTCAACGGGAATGCCATCAATTCCTGGGGACTTATTGTTTTTCATGTTAAAAAGAGCAAGTTCCAGTTCATCAAGGACTATTACAGAATCAAGCAAATTATCGACTGTGTCTGGGCAAGCGTAATGAAACGAGTGCAAGTCATCTTGACATGTCAACAAGGATCGGAAATGGGATGCCAGAACTTCAGCTTGTAATACACATGAAGACATACGATTGTTTCCACCCAACTCTCTTACATTATTCCAAAAATTCTTTGAATCCTTACACCTTTCTAAGCTGGTCGCTAAATTAAGTGTGTAATTTAACTTTTTAGCCTCGCAGACCTGTTTGTATATTTTGTTAGCTTCCAGATATGCAGACTTAAAATGGTCTACATTAAATCTTCTAAACAACTTAAGGAACGCGAATGATTTTTTTCTGAGCTTCATACATTCGGAATCAAACCATTTATTTCTGGGTTGCAGCTGCTTGGGACTACTAATACGGGAAGCAGACAGTCTAACAATTTCGCTTATTTGTTCTCCTAATTGGTCAATTTCAGAGGGGCTTGGGGGTGGCAGCGACCTAACGTGAAGGTTTAATCTTTCTCGGAATCTCTCTCCCTCCTGAGGTATCCATTTAAGCCTTGGAATTTTTACTAAGCTTTGATTATGTGTTTCATGCAAGAAGTTTGCATTCACCAGAATTGGTAAATGAGACGTAAAAGTTGCTAATAATACTTCAAAATCATTAACAGCCTGAAGCCAATCACCATTCACTGCACACAGATCGATAACTGAACTTCCCTGTCCACCCACAAAGGTCAGTTCACCACAAACATCACTTCTCGATACACCATTCATGACCCAAAAACCGAAACTTTCAAGTAATTCAATTAACATTCTCCCGTTTCTATTTAGTGTTTCATCTTTAGAGTTTCTAGTTGAGAATAAATCCGTTTGAGTATTCAATTCTTCGATGCTTGAATTTTGAAAAAGCCCAATTCTGGCATTGAAATCACCGATCAGCATTAAATTTTTGGATTCGAAATTATTTAAAAAATCGTACAACTCTTCATAATCGTTCAACCAATTATTACAATTTTAATATAATGGGACAATAAAGTGGGATTTGTGGGTTGTGGTACCATCTGGAAAACTAATTTACTTTCAACTATTCTAAACTTTACAAAATTACTAATTTTATTTTTTTTAATACCACACAAAATTCCCCCACTTGCTCTACCGTGAATATTATTTCTTACAGCCGGAATATAGCTGGTATTAAAGTCCTTAAAATATTTAGAAATTTCATTTTGTCTTTCTTCTTCTAAAAACGTTTCAATCAATATAATAATATCATATTTTTGAATTAAATTAAAAAAATCAGCTAGCATTAATTTGTTTTTAATTCCATCTATATTGTAGCTTAAAATACTTAAATTAATAAATCTACTACTAGTACTTATTGTTTGGCAGACGGCACTGTTCTCCTATTCATTATTAATATACGCCGGTGGAGGCGCTGCTGAGGGTAAAGAGCACTCAGTTTGATGTTCTCCCACGCTGCAGTCAAAAAGTTCAAGTGCATTCGAACCAAATTGTTGTTGGATAAATGTCATCTCTGATGAAGTTTTGATTTTTAATCCGCGATCGAATTTGTAAACAAACGTTTTGTTGTTAATTTCCATTTTGTCACCTTTAATTGCAATTTTAGCAGTAGGATTAAATCCGAGTAATTTGTTTTTTGTTTCGAATAAAGACTGCCTTTTCTTGCGATACAGAAGTGATTGTTCGCGTGTTACACTTATTCCAGTTCCTTTTAGAACACTCGATCCGCGCAGAATCTCTTGTACCTTGTTTGCAGAGTCAAGTTCTAAGAGTACCGTGCATCTTTGTTTTCTGCTGTTAGTGAATTCCCGCGTCTTGTTTACAAGGATATTATCATTTTCCTTTAGATTGAGAAGACCCTTGCAAGTTTGTTTTGCTGAGTCAACTGCATTGGTGTTTTCTTTTAAAGGAAGATGCACAACTATGGTGTTTTCGTTGGCCTTACGTGACAGCAGCTCAATTTGCGACTCCAGAAGATCACACCTATTCGTCATTTTGATGAGTTTTTCATTTAAGCGTGCATTTGTGGCTTTAAGAGAAGCAATTTCTGTCGCAAGTGATGAAATATCCGTTTTAGTTGCTATATTTTTTAACTTATTATCCAGCAATGTGTTGAATTCATGCACTGCATCATTACTATAGTGACCATACGTCCCGGATTGTGCGGGACTGTCCCGCATTTCACATAGTTGTCCCGCACCATAAATTGTCCCACAAAATGTCCTGCATTGATTAATTTGTCCCGCAAAGTCCCGCAAAACCAAAATATTCAAGAATATCTAATGAAAAAGTTGCTCATATGCACATCTGCACATCTCAACTCTTCGTTACAGATAGATACTTTTGTAACCGTGCACATGTAAACATTGCGTTAAAAATTATAGGGGAGAGTGGGTATATTTGGGACGGGACACTTTTCGAATACATTAAATTTGCTGAGATCTTATAGATCGTATTTGAGCAAAATTGATTTCTAAAGATAAAATAACATTTAGGCAACCTATTTTCAGTTAAAAAGAAGGCGAAACTCCGACAGAAGAAAAGCAAAAAATTAATTTCATGAACCAACTCACTTTGTCCCATTCCTCCTACAAGCAGGAGGATTGGGACAACTGTGGGGTGGAATGGGACACTTTTCGAATACATTACATTTGCCAAGATCTTATAGATCGTATCTGAGCAAAATTAATTTCTAAAGATAGAATAACATTTTGGCAACCTATTTTCAGCTATAAAAAAGGCGAAAGTCCGACAGAAGAAAAGCAAAAAATCATTTCATGAACCAACTCACTTTGTCCCATTCCTCCTGCGAGGAGGAGGATTGGGTTTGTCCCATTCCTCCTGCGATCAATAGGATTGGGACAACTATAGGGTGGAATAGTGATGTCCCAATCATCCTGCGTGGCACTTTGAATAAATAATTTATAATATCACTTTTCGTGTGGTAATAATTAAACAAAACAACGATGAATTCACTTCAAAAATGGTGTTGCTACCTAATTATTACACTCTTTTGTGCAGTAAGTTCACACATTACAAAAAAAATTCACTCAAAGTTTACACAGATGTTTTACTTTTTATGCACAAATTACCTTTTTTTAATCTCCACTCCGTAATTTTTTTCCTAGATACAACTTGTTTTGTTGAGGGATGGGGACAGACTGAAGACAGAATCTGTCATACAAGGAAAGAGAAAAAAACTGTAGGAATTGAGAAGATGCCTAAGTCCCATTCCTCCTGTGTCCCAAAAATACCCAAATGTCAAATATCATTTTTGTCTGGAATTTTCTCAAATTTCTCTGAATCTGAATTTGAAGTCTTTGGTTTGGAACTGTGCAAGTAAGGAATTATATATATACCTACGCCGAATATTTTCAATGGGTATGTCTCCAAAAATCAATTTAGTGGCAGGAAGTTCAAAAAGGACTGTCGTTCATACTAGAAAATGCAAACGATTCAATATTGCTGAGAACGACTTGTTTGACGAAATTTCTTATTTATAAAAATATGTTAGTCCGCAAAAAATTGAACAATGGAACCACCATGCTTGCTCAATTGATTTAAGGTGGGTGGAGATATTTAAATATTTCGGCGAAAGTAATGTACCTCACAAAAATCTGTTAATGGTTATCGAATATATTTTAAGTCTTCCTGGAACAAATGCTTCCACTGAACGAATATTTTCGATAATAAATCATATGTGGACGCAAGAAAAAACCCGAATGAAAGTTGAAAAAGTTAAGTCTATTGTTTTGATTAAATTATTTTACGAAAATGACTGTAGTTTTTTTTATGATTCTATTAAGAATATTGGTGAAGTTTTAGAAAAAATTCACACCAGTGAAAAATATAACTAACGACCTGGGCAAAAAATATTTTTTTACAGAATATTAAGTATATTTATGTTTGTGTTTTTATTTTATTTTGTAAAGAAGAAATTTGTTTAAATTTTGTGATTTTTTGTATCTTAAAGACTGATTAGTGTTATATCAACCTATGAAATATGTTGTACATGTTGATGTATTTTTTATTATTTATTTATTGTAGTACTTAAAAAGCAAATAAAATACTTTCATCAATTAAAAAAATTGTGTCCCGCATTGTCTTAAAAAATATCTGGTCACTATAGGAAAGATTGTATTTTCAAATAAAAAAAAGAGAAAATAGTTAGTAGTTTTTTTTATAGCATTAAAAAAAAAATATTTGGCGGACCCTTTACATGATTGTTGTTTTTGTTGAAGTATATAGGATTTCGATATTACAGGGAGGAATCCAAATGGTACTAGAGCACTTACCGTAGAAGAAACGATATTTGTAATAAAAAATAAATTAAAATTACTTTCTATGGGTTCTCAACTCTTTATTACCGATATTTACAATCTTTACACTACATTTGATCGCATTATTATTATTAATTGTGTGTTGGTGTAAGTATCAGTAATGAAAAGTGGAATACTACTGTAGATTAAAACTGTCACTTAATTTTCTACAGGCCGAACAGCGGAACGTTGTACCCGCTTTAAAGAAATTGTTGCTGTTATCTTATAGGTTGAGTTTGCAGTTTTCCCGTCACTTAACAGAGTTGCCGCAATACCAAAAGAGGCAACAAATACTGTAATTTTCCAAAATTGTCTTATTTTTGCCAGTTACAACTTTTCGGGGAATTTGAATAAATAAATAAATTTGCGGGAAATGTTTTCTCAGCTATTCGTGGAGCATCCAAACTTTTAAAACCCAAATTCATTGAATCAGTCAGTCTTACCATTGCTCACTTACGTACCTAGACTTAGGTGCTTGTGCTTACCCAAAGACTCTTCGAACTCTTAACCTCATTCGAGAGAACCCTTGGCGTGGGTTCGAATCCATGAATATTTTTACTTCATTTTTCTTCGATACTGCATCTAATGAAATATTGAAAAAGATTCATAGAGTATCATTTGTCGTGGAAAAGTGCTTCTCATGTAATTGGAGGTCCCTCAAGGGACTCAAGGAATCGTTGAAGAGTGAAAGCCACTTAGATGTTGGTTCTTCGGCTGTCGTTCCAACCTTTTATTATAATTAATAAGCAAGATTGTGAAAATAAACCACTCTCAAATGAATGTATCTTAAAAAGATTAACAAAGCAATACCTGATCAAAACACAAAAAAACTGTTTTGTCCAAAAAGCAATCTCTCTTTCTAAAAATCTGAAAGTCATTTTACTAAAACCTCAGAAGTCAGAATTTTAAATCTGCAGCGCATACCTACGGAGAAGCAAGATATTATTCTATTCCTTGAAAATCGGAGTTTCATGAACATCATCTCTCAATTGTATAAGATCCAAACGCCAATTACTTGCCCTTCAAGGCGTTCAGCAAATGCCTTTACACTTTTCGAATATTCAACACTAGAATTCTAATTCAATATCCTTTCATCCAAATCGGAAAATATGAAATAAACTCTTCTCTCAATTTTCAAAATTGAATATTTCCTCACAATCTACAATAATCATTTTCATCCGTACCCTGATACATCGGGGGAATAAGACGGACTATACCACCCTTGTTAAAAATACATATCTATACCTTCCTCCCTACCCTCATCATATGCCTACCCCAATGTGAATTCTTAAAAACAAAACATCGTAGATTTTGATTATTTCTCTTCAAAGTATTCAAAAGCCAACTTTCTTCTCTGAAGACGAAAGATAAAAAGCTTCTCCCGTGCATCGGAGGCTGCGCTCCAATTTAACCTCTCTTCATCAAAAATCACAACCTTACACACTATCATCCAGCAATCCGAAATTTTGAATTCCACCTCGTGTGTACAACATATTTTTCTTGTACTCTCATGTCATTAGGGATGAAAATCCAAACAAGAGAACTTCAGGAAGCACAAACGACTCCATCCACCCCACAGGACTTGATTTCTTCGCCATAGCCATCGCCAATTCGCCATGTAGCTCTACAAAATCAGTGTTTTTTTCTCTCCCTATTTTTTAAGCTCGAGCAGTTTTTTCTTAAGGAAATCAAACCACATTTTCTATCAAAAAAATATTTTAAATAATCATAAATTCTGCAAAAACTCATAAAGACTAGAAGTAAGTTCATGCTGGTGAAAAAATTAACTTCAATTTAATAAATTATGCATGTTGAAAATCAAAAATCAAAAATTGAATATCCAAAGAAATGGATCCATCGGAAAGATTTTTCTATTCATTTTTTGTCCTGCTCTTATCATAATGGTGTCCTTTTCAAGTGATGCTGTACTCTGCTGCTAGAAATATTGGGGCTGTCGTGTTTTTTTTTATCTCAGTGGTTAGCATTAGCATCAAACACCCAGCATTTAGTTTGTCTGTGTGTACATACATCTACAAAAATGTCAGTGTTATATCTACTTCGTTGTACGTTATCCTATCCTGTTGACGCAGTAGCATCCTGTAATAAAATAATATCCCCAACAACAAAAACAACAACAACACAACTGAAATGAGTAAAAGAAAATTTGTTAAATGTGAAAATGTACGACGCCCCTAAAAATTAATCTTAATTAATTTAATAAATAAAAATGTTTAATGACTTAACGAAATCAACGGTAATTTAAGACTCGATATATTTTGTGAATGAAATGTTTGGAAATTCCCCAAACTTATGGAAAATGTGTTAAATTTTCACGATTCGGTTTGTCGGTTTATTATTACGAAAGAAAAATTCATCCATGTGTCTCGCTTCCTATAGAAGATGTATTACATACGGTCCCAAGCAATGAAAAGTGATATTCCAACATTTAAGACTACCCGTATGGTCAAAAACTGAGTATTTTTTATAGAACGCAAATGTTTAAACAAAGAAACCTAAGGACTTTTCTCCATTTTCTTATCAAAAATGTTTGTACAGCATTAATGGCAGAATTCAGTGAAAATCTTCAAGGCATAGTAGGTACAGGGAAACATAAATACACCAACAAAATTTTGTTGGAAGCAAGTTCTTCATTTGTCCTTAATGTTTGCATTTCTCCTAATCTTGAAATGCATTTGTTGGCAAAAATGTGTGGTTGTATCTATTTGTAGAACCTAGTATGTAGTAGATTTGTAAAAAAAAAGAATCGCGTAATTAATTTCACGTATATTTTCCAATTGCGGCGACTTTCCCACTACCCCGTCATACTTCAACCTTATACACTCAACTCTATTTATTTTTTTTTCCGGATTTTTGTTGTTTTGCTATGGAAGCTCTAGAACAGAAGCATTTATGTATGTTGTTCATATACGTGTATGAATTTTAAGAGTGTCCTTTTTTGCTGGTGCTTGAGGCTATATTTTTGGGAGGAAGCGAATTCCTTGCTTGCTTAGCTAGGGATATGTGAAGAGTGTTGTTTGCTATGTTTTTACTATTCAAAGGGTAGATAGCATGATGTGAAATGAAATATTTTTGTCGTACTAAAGGGGAGATAAAAACAGAATAGAATATCTTTTGGTTAAAACAAGATGCAATCTAGGGTGACATGTGAGCGAGGCTCCATTTCAGAGTAACACTGTTATTAAATAATACATATAAAATTTGCTTACGATTTACGAAACAAAATGATATTTTTTTATAACTAATTGATTTCTTAATTCAAAAATTTGCCTCCAATCAAACAGAAACAAAAATATTCATCTCACTAATATTATAAAAATGTAAAAATTTGAATGGATGGGTGTATGTTTATTGCTCAATAACTCCAGAACAGCTGAACGGATCTGGATTAAATTTAGTACACAGATAGGTGATATATCGGTCAAATGTACGGTTTCCGTGTTTTAGGGGTTAGGAAATGTACCGTAAAGCCAACTTTTTGTGTATTATCTTCAGAATAGCCTCAATTTGTCTCAAAGAATAAAAGTTAGTTATAGCGTTTTTTTTAGTAATCCGGAATTGGTACACAGAACTGTCCGATTCCGAACACCAAACGCACATGCAAACACATTTTTTTCTTCTAATGGTTGAATGCCTATGTATTTGGTAAACCTCATAGTATGCAGAGTTGCAGATGACATGACATTGCTTTTATTTTCTTTATTTGTAAACATGGCAGAGAGTACGTATGTGCAAGTGTGTGTATGTATGCGTGATTCTGTTTTTGATTCCGATTTCAAATTCGGAATCGTTTTTCTGTTCTTTTCAGAACAAGAACTGGCAGAACGGTTCTGGTTTCCGGACGACCAAAAAACAAAAAAACGCTATTACTTACTTAAGGAGGCGCTAAAGTCCGGTGTGGACTTGTGACTCAATCAACAGTCTCCGCCAGCCAGCTCGGTCCCTAGCTAGCTGTCTCCAGTTTTGCACTCCAAGTTGATTGAGGTCCTCTTCCACTTGTGTGCGCCACCTGAGTCGCGGTCCGCTCTAAATCACCGAGCCATCTAAGTCTCTGGACCTTGACCCTTCTGGCTAGGTCCATTGCGTTGTACAACCCGTGAAGTTCGCTGTTGTTTCTCCTTCGCCATTCCCCATCAATGCACTCGGGGCCAAAGATGACCTGAAGAACTTTCCTCTCGAAACAGCCTAAGGCACATTCATTCGATTTTCTCCACCGTACAGCAAGACTGGGATGATGAGGGTGTTGTACAGTTTTACCTTTGTTGCACGAGAGAGGGCTTTTCCACTCAATTGCTTCCTTAGTCCAAAGAAACAGCGATTAGTAAGAGTTATTCTTCGTCTGATCTCGGCGCTGGCTGGTGTTGTAAACAAACTCCTCTACTACCTCGAAGTTGTATGTGTCTATTGTGACGTTCTGTCTTAGCCGTCGGTGTTGGGTGTCCTTCCTAGAAGACAGCATATACGAGGTGTGACAATTAAGTAATGAGACTGATTCCATAAAAACCGTATAGTTCAAAATTATTCTACAACTCTGCCAACCCCTTCACAGTAGTCCCCTTGGGCAGCTATACAACGATTCCAGCGCGTTTTCCATGCTACGTAACATTTCTGGAACGCTTCGACTGGGGTGTCCGCGAGTACCCTCTTCACGACCGCCTGGATGTCCTCAATCGACTCAAAATGGGTTCCTTTGACCACCGATTTCGTTCTAGGCAACAACAAAAAGTCACAGGGTGACATATCGGGCGAATAAGGCGGTTGTTGCAACACGGCAATCCCTTTAGAGGCCAAATACTGGGACACGCTGAGGGTTCCTCGGAAGGGTTCATTGGAACCATCTCCGCGCACAACTTTCTCATACCAAAATCGTCGGTTAAAATTTGTCTGACTGTTTCACGGTTCATACCCAGTACCGACGCCAACATTTGAACTGTTAAACGCCGATCCTCACGGATCAGGACCGCACACGCTGCGCATTCGTGTCAGTCCGCACCTCGACTGGTCTCCCGCTCCACCCCTCGTCTTCCACGCTTTCACGTCCCTCCTTAAATTCTTTATGCCATCGAAACACCTGGGCACGACTAAGAGCACTATCACCATGCACTTTTACAATTTTAGCGTGCGTTCCGAAGCTGTTTCGCCCAATTTGACGCAAAACTTTATCGCGACGCGTTGCTCTTGATTTCGTTTTTCCATTTTCGTGACGAGCACCACGGACACACAATTACTCAACACGACAGAGCAGGCGAACAGCGAACTAAACAAGCTAGAGCGATGGCAAATATATCAATGGAGAGGGGAAGGATGCCGGGAGAAGGGTATTTTATTGTCATACCATGTACTTCGTTTTTCCTTCATTTACCACTAAACACATTTTTGCCGCTTCTGTCTTAATTCTCACAAAGGCGCCATTAACATCACGCTGTATTCTTCCCATTATTTCAATATCATCAGCGTACGTGAGAAGTTGAACAGATTTTTGAAAGAAAGTGCCTCTGGTGACTGGTGTTGACGGTGGAGTTTTACACTATCTCCCCAAGAACGATGTTAAAAAAATCGCCCGACAGTGCATCGCCTTGTCTGAATCCTTTTTTTATATCGAAAGATTCCGTAAGTTCGTTGCCAACCTTAACGGAGCAGCGTGAGTTCTCCATCGTCATTTCGCACAAGCGAACGAGCTTGGCAGGGATGCCAAAACTAGACATAGCTTTATACAGTTCGTCTCTGTAGATGCTGTCATACGCGGCCTTAACATCGATTAAGAGGTGGTGGGTATCGATTTGGAGCTCATAGGTTTTTTCCAGTATCTGCCGCAAAGTGCAAATTTGGTCGATGGTTGACTTTCCTGGTATGAAGCCACCTCCGAACCTCCGATTTTCATTCCTGCTGTTTGCTCTCTCAACATTCTCGATCTGACGCTTCTCATGCTCCCTCTTTTTTCTTCTGAGAAGCCGTGTTTCCTCTCTCCTCTTTTGCTCGTAGCATAGAAGGTATGCAGCGCAGTTCTGTATGCCTCCTGCTTAGCTACATGTGCCTGCCTGTATTTTTCGTGAAACCAGGTGTTTTGTTTTGGTGGCTGTGTGAAACCTAGCACATTAGAGGCGGCATCTCTAACTGCTTTCTGGCAATGGCACCATTCGATACTTGATGTTGGCGGCAAAGGACTTCTTCAGAGAAGGGTCTGGTGATCTCTTGCGATTTTAGCCGTCCGACATCGAATTTTCTTGCAGCATTTCCTTGTTTTGGCCGTTGTCGGGATATTCGTAGCTCTACCTTAGCTACAACGAGGTAGTGGTCCGAGTCGATGTGGCTCCTCGAATAGTTTGAACATCTAGAATGCTGGACAAGTGCCTTCCGTGTCGATGTGGTTGACGGTTGATTGATAAGGAGATCTCCATATTCCTTTATGGATGTTGAGATGTGGGAACCAGGTGCTTGCTACCACAAAATTTCGCCCCGCAGCAAAATTGATCAGCCTGAATCCTTTTCGGAAGTGATGTAGTGCAGGCTGTGCTTTCCGACTGTTCCACCAAAGATGCTTTGCGTTAAAATCGCCGAGGACAATTTTAATGTCATAACTAGGACATTACTCATTTGTTTTGTTAAGGAGCTCGTAGAACTAATCTTTGGTGTCGTCCGTTTTCTCTTCTGTGGGGACATGCGCGCATATTAGGCTAATGTTGCTGAATTTAGCCTTGATTCGGATCATCGTGATGCGTAACAATTGCTCCCGGCAACAATTACCATTATAAATTTCGCAGTTTTTCATCCTTCTTTTGCCCGGTCCATCCCATCGTATTTCCTGTATAGCGGTAATGTCTGCTTTGTAGCAGTTGAGGGTCTCCGCTAATTGTTCGCTTTTAGTTTAGCCAAAAAGAATGCAACTGTGAACTATTGTGACCCTAAAATCTAATATATGTATCGAATAACAATTTGGAACATGTTTTAATTTCCCTGTTTTTTTTTTAACAAGGAAATCAAAACACATGCATTATTAAGACATTGCATATAAACGTTTTTGAGAAATCTAGGAAAGAGTGTTATAAGCCCAAAAGGTACTACAAAAATGGATCTCTTTTCCGATTTTTTTGTTATTGAAGAATATATTTTAAATAATATCTTGGAATGCAATATCACTAAGGATAATGTTAAGTATAATAGTGTAAAATTTTAACAAAATCGGTAAAGCCGAAATGGAGATATACGGGAATAATAAAAAATTCAGCCTCAAAGTCCCTAGTATTAGAATTTCACTTCGATACAGGGCCAGTAAGGGGTATAGATAAAAATCTGAAAAAATTAGAGGTTTTTTTTTATTTATTTGGAGACGATTGTGCGGATGTCTTCATTAATTTTATTTTAAGGACCACCCTATTGTACATATATGGAATATAGTCTTTATAAGGAAGAACAATTAAAATGTTTTAATCTTTAGAGATATTTTAATCACTTAAGGAGCTAAAAATTTAGTTCTATAGTTTGCTAAGAATCTGAACTGATAATGAAACCCTTTTATATTTAAATTTTATGTTTATCATTTTAATATTGCTTTTCTTTTCAGGTATTGCTGCTATTGACTGTAAAAGAAATTTGAATCAAAAAGTTATCTACAAATACCAACATACTAAATCGGATATGACCATAATAGCATATAAGAATCATGCTTCCGTTTTTCTACAAAAATTTCAGAAAAACTTCACAATTTAGGGTTTTCTCCGGTGCTGGCAAGACAATATCAAATAGTGATGTCTTAAAACTCTTCTAAAACTTAACCAAAACCAGTTAAAAGAAAAAAAAACTTACAACATTACATTTTCATCTTTAATCTACTGAAAAAAATAAATTCATTCAAGTAAACATTATCGTGTCTTAAATACGCGTTTTTAAGGGCATCAGTATCTGTTGCCAAAATGCCTCTGTATCACCTTATGGTACTTTTGATTTTGGTGCCTAATTTGGTATACGGACAGCGTCCACTCTTTAATCACACGCACAACATAAATTCACTTTCTCACAATGGAAACACTTTGGGACAGAAGCTGCGCAATAGTGGTAGTATTCGAGAACCGCAACATTTGCAAGCAACTCAGACACCACTTCTTCATCCTGCGGCAAGTGCCCCGTTCTTCGATGATTTACATGCTGTAGGAAGTACTCGACTACCTCCAGGACGACGAGGAAATCGTCGGAGGGACCAGTTATTATATCAGCGTCCTCAAAGCCAGCAAAGGCCGTCTACATTCGATTCCTTAAGGAAAGAACTAATGAAACCTGACCTGTCACCTGCATATTCATCTTACTCACAGGTTGCATCAGTTGGAAATATTGGAGGGGTCGGTGTAACTGGTGCTGGAACTTCTAATAGATTTTCTGATATTAACCAACTCGCTCCAATGTACACAACACGAATACCACCGCCATCATCGGCTGACAATAGACCATCAAGACTGCGGGGCAGAAAGAATAGCTCCATGAATGAAATTCTAAATTTAGCTTACAGTCAGCGACATCAGCAAGATGCCGAACGTCAAAGTGATGATCCTTCGAATGGTCCCGATGACGATATCATTGATGGTGTTTATTCCAATCCAATGAAGCAAATTAAAGAGCGTATCAAATCAGCCCCCTATGTAAGTAAAATATGAATTGTTCTTGTTTTTTTTTCTGTAACAGACTTTGCTACGATGTTTAAACTTCCTTTTCAATTTCCTTTTGCTGAATGACGGTACGAGTATTGAAACTGTTTTAATTGTATTTCCTCTGCAAACTGCAATGCAAAATAGACTTCCGCAATCGATTAAATTCAGCTTCTTCTTGTTAATGCTGGAATATGGAAGGTGATAATTTTGACTTTGTGTCAGGAGAAGGCAAAGCTTATGACTTTTGATAAAGTATGAATGTATATTGCAGGCCAGGAAGGCCTGCAATGTCCATATTCGACGGGCCAAATTTTTACATGACCAAAAACTAAGGAAAAAAATACTTCAATGTCCCAAGGCAGTAAACATTTTTGGTATGTTGTGAAAAACATGAAGAATTCTTTTTCTTCTTCGGTCCCTACACTCGTTGACAATGACACTTAAGTTGTTAGCTCTCTCGCGAAAGCTAACCTTTTTGCTATGCAGTTCGCCTCCAACTCTTTGCTGCTAGAGAGTGTCATGACTCCTCCAGTTCTTGAGCCCGTCAATGATTCCATGGGACAAATCTTCCTTTGCAATCGTGCTGTGGCGAGAGTCTTTAAAAGACCTCAACATACATAAATCCGATGGTCCGGATGGCATCCCTGCTATTATTCTGAAGAGGTGTTCTTCAACGCTGGCAAAACTTTTGCGTTAGTTTTTCCATCTATCTTATTCTTCTGGGCTCTTTCCAAGCAGTTGGAAAACAGCATTTGTCCAGCCAATTCCAAAAAGAGGAGAATCTTCTTCTCCCTCCAATTATCGTCCGATTGCACTTAGGTCCCTTCTTTCTAAGGTCATGGGAACGCTGATAAACTATCAGCTCAAAAAATATCTCGAAGACCGAAAGCTTCTTAATGACCGGCAGTACGACTTACCCAGCAATAGGTCCACTGGAGATCTGATGGCTTATCTCACCGAACAGTGGAACAAATCATTTTGGAGAAAGTTAGATTGTTGCACTTGATATTTCAAAGGCATTTGATAAAGTCTGGCGTCTTGATCTTTTATCGAAAATGCGTGCTTTCGGTATCGATGAATCCCTTCTTCGTTGGATTAGAAACTTTCTTTCGAACCGTTCAATACAAGTTGTATTAGATGGATTCAAGTCTAAAACCCACAACCTCTTATTCATTTTCATTAATGATCTTTTGTCTGTAACTTCTAATCCAATAAATTGTTTCGCTGACGATAGTACCCTTAGCTTTTCTTATTCGTTCCCAGACTCACATCCCTCCTTTTCGGATGCGGAACTGCAACGGCAAAATATGATAATCTCACTAAACTCTGACTTAAGCCACATTGTACAGTGGGGAATAAAAAATAGCGAAGAATTTAATGCTTCGAAAACTCAATGCTGTCTTGTATCGTTAAAGCGAGATATACCTCCCCAACATCTCGAGATTCACGGTATGTGCATCACAGACCCTCTGTGGAACGAGCACATATGCGATGTCACCATAAATGCTGCAAGATGTTAAGGTTTCGTAAGGCGATGCAAGAATTTTTTTTCCCCTTCTGATCTGGCTATCATCTCTAAAACTTACATACGTCAAAAGTTTGAGTACAATTCTCACGTTTGGGCTGGTGCTCCAGTGACTTGCTTAAGTCTTCTGGACAGTATCCAAAGAAGGGCATTCAAAATGAGTGGTGACAATAACATCATTGAGTCATTTACATCTTTGGAAAATGGGCGTAATGTCTCATGTCTCACCCTATTTTACCGATACTTCAACGGTATATGCTCTAGTGAAATAGCCAGTTGCATTCCTCCCCTTAAGATATTCGACCGTAATACCCGCGCCTCCAGAAATGCCCATCAGTTCACCCTTAAGCCCAACTTCGGACATACTGTCTTGTGAATGTGGAACTCTCTTCCCTCCTTTTACATCCTCTCTCTTCCCTAATCCTCCGCACTGTGCTCTTGGAATATAAAGAGTCTGGCCTTTGAGTGCGCGTTGATTATAAAAAAAACGAAAAAAACTAAAGGAAATGGCTATGAGTGCGTGAAGTTTTCGAAATTCCAATTTTTGAAAGCGGTTCCAGGTTGCTGCCGGTTTATTCCGGATTGTTTTGAAGATTAACCCAACCTAGCTTCATTGCTTATAACTTGGTTCTGTAAGGGTAATATTACTCTAGCAGAACATCGCTTTTTTCCAAGAAGAAGTTGAGCAATAAAATCAATTTTTGTGGCCCAAGTATGGATTATTAAAATGAACCCGTTTAAAATGTCGAATTATAACAATGTCGATTTTTAAAATGATTGAATGATGTTTGTTGTTGAACATTGTTTCTCAATATATCTTACAGTCAACAGGGTTATTCTCATCAATAGAACCCACTTGTATTAAATCGAGCAGTTGTTCGACGGGAAACGATAATAGCAATGCATACTTCCCTGTTGTAAGAATCCCACTATAATGCTGCTGCAGAAAGTTGATCTAGATAACAATGATCTTAAATTTCAGTATTCCGGTTAAAAAATTCACATTTCCTTGGTTTCCTTGGCTAAAATGCAACTATATATGTATGTAATACCCCAGGCGAAATGGTTATGGACGTTTGACAGTGCCCGAAGGTTCGACTTCGACTAGTGCCTAAATGTTTTTATTTCAGCTTTCTGCTACTGCGCAGAAATTACCAAGCTTTAGAGAATAGCATTTGTCGTAAGAATGTCTCAACATAGCTTCGAAATCGCCAATAAAATGTAGGTCCCCTCAGTTCTGCAAACGCACTCCAGGAATTGGTGAAGAGAGAGTATAGGTTCTTCGGCCTTATTTTGATTATAAAAGTGTTTCAATTTTCAAACCCTTAATTGTAAACTTGAAACTAAATTTATTAAAAACAATTTCAAACAATTTCAGAACTCGTATGAACCCCAATCTGAATTGACGCAGTCTTCAGAAATGGAAGACCTTTTAGGTGTTAAGTGCAACTTTGAAACCCCGTGCGCTTGGAAATGGACAGAAAACCTCACTGATGGGTTTCAAATTATAACTGGAACTGATTTGGCTAAGAAAAACATGACTGGAGTAATGCCCGGTCCTGTGGCTGATTCAAAAGGAGATGCCAACGGTATAAGTAAAATCAATCAAACCAAAACTAGTTGTCAATATCACCTTTCTCCAACAGGTCACTTTTTGTACGCTCGGCTTTTACCCAATACGGTTCAAGTGAATCTCACATCACCGCAATTCAGCACTACAATGGACAAATGTCAGCTTGAAGTCTACATACATCAGAGTGACATGAGTCATGGTTTATCAAGAATAGTCGTTGAGCCCCTTCACTCTTCTGAAAGCCCTTGGGTGCCGACAGAACTAGCCGGTAACAATTTCCGATATTGGGAACACCAAGTCTACCGCATCGGACGGATAACAAGGGATTTTCGAATTGCTTTTGAAATTGTTCCTAGACTCAGCGATTCACAGCGGGCTCATGTAGCCATTGATAATTTGCGAATGGTTAATTGCTTTCCAGAGGGTACAAAGAGTGAAAAATGCAGCACATCCCAAGTAAAGTGCATGATGAACAAGGTTCCCGTTTGTATTCCCTTGCCGAGGATTTGTGACATAAACCGCGATTGTGATGATGCCGAAGATGAAATGCAAAATTGTGGTAAGTATTTTCAGTTTTAACATTATGACCATCGATCGCAAAAACACACTTAACCTAAACGTTATTCATCTTAGTAAATGTAAGGCTTTCAATGAACCTTGGCCTCTCCATTGTAGGCTTTCTTTAAATAACTCGTATATCTGATTAATGTTGGTTAAACACTTTTTATCACCAGACCATGAAGTGACAAGATGTGTGAAAGATCAAATGAGAGGCATTAATTGCATCATTAAGTTAAGCTCAAAGCCGAAGGATGGGTGGGAGAATGTATAATTATGAAGTGGCAATGGCAATGGCATCGTTGTGGCCTTTAAGCCTTTTATCTCTTGTTTATTTTGAGTGCATAAAAGGGAATCGTTCAAATATTAAAGATTCTTTAAGAAATTTTAAATCGATTTCAGAAATAAAACTGAAGAAGAAAGATACTTGTCCTATTTGGTTTTTTCTTTTAGAAACAAAGAAAACTTAATAGACGGGGTTATTTTTTTATTATTTATTACGCTTTAATTGTTACTATAGTCAAGGCCTTATCAAAGTTTTTTTGTTATAATAAGCAGGTACTCAATGGGTTTTTGTTCCCTTTTTAGGCCAAAGCACAGTGCGAGCGTTAGGGAAAGTGGGATAGACGGAGAGGGAGGTGTCGGTTAATATTAGTTTTGAATTCTTGAGCATTGCAGTGACTTGGGAAGACAGAGTGGGGAAGAGAGCTCCAAATTCGCGCAGCACGGCTAAAGAACGATTCTCTGAACATGACCATATATCGGAAGTTGGGCTCGAGGGTGAACTGATGGACATTCCTGTAGGCGCGGGTATTACGATTGAATATCTTAAGGAGAGGAATGCAACTGGCTATTTCACTAGAACATAAACCATTGAAGTAACAGTAAAAGAGGGTGAGACATGAGACATTACGTCGAAGTTCAAGTGACGTAAATGTCTCAACGATGATATGGTCACCAATCATCTTGAATGCTTTGCTCTGGATACTGTCCAAAAGACTTACATAAGTACGTTACTGGAGCACCAAACGTGAAAGTTGTACTCAAGTTTATTATTGATTGTAAGTAATACTTCAATGATGTTGATATCCAAAATATAAGCATCGAGAAACTATCAAACAATGACCAAGTTTCTTATAACCCCCACACCCCACTTCTTTTAGCCTCTAACCTATACAATCTCCTTACAAAGTTTAAAAATTAGGATCTTACGTTTAGAGGTAAGGCATCGAGAGCAGCAAAGCGCTACCAATTCCTTGAGTTTGAAAATTCGTTATATTATCCCCTCATAAAAACTAAACGAGGTTTATGCAAGTTACCACTAACTGTTCAATGCGCACATTTAACTAATGTTAATACTTACTAAACTTATATACCGAGATTGACAGAAATGATTTTAATGATACATATTTGGTTCATGTATTTTCGGCGCAAATATCAAAGCTATTTTTTTACACTATCAGAATTGGTGGTATGGGCTTATAGCAAGCACCATCTTACGACCAATGGTTTGTCAACACAGCAACTGTGTTATACCACCGGCTCATAACCTAGATCCTTAACAGCTATAACACGAGTTAAAATGTGGTGTGAAATGACATAGGGTAATATTCTAAAAGATGAGCAAGAGCTCAGAGTCTGAGCTAACGAGCTTGAACTCCCCTGTGAGATCGATCGAGCAGGGCGGAACTCACACTCATTTTTGTATGCAAAAAAACGAGTTCAAGCTCAACAGAAGCGTGCGATAAAAATATGTCGTCTGCAAGTGAAAATGATGCATGTATAAATAGTGAATCGGAAAATTTTAATTAGTACTTAGTAAAGGAACTTAAAAACAATAAAATTTTGTAAGAAAAATCGCAGTTGCCTATTATATATAATTACATCCTTTAAAAGCCAATTTGAACATTTGTAAACTTTTCTTTCGTATTGCATGAAGCTTGAACATTAATGGAATAGTATCCTTTACGATTTATGTACTCTTCATGGGTAGGTCAAAGGTTCACTTATACAAATATGAGTGCAATCTAGAGCACCAATTGCATAAGGAAACTCGTACTTCCTGCTCCATGACCTTTGCGCTCTTGTTCTTGTATTTCTTCCACAGAATGAGGGAATATAATAATTCAATTCTCTGTTTGGCTTGATATTTCTGCAGAAACTTGCTCCACCACTTTAGAGGCTGTTGATTGATGAACTCCAACATCTTCATCAACTCCAATTTGGAACCCAGGGTCTCCTATGTACAAAAAGATTCCTATTTTTTCTTGGTTTGTGAGAGCACCACAACGTGTTTCTGAGCTCGGCCCCAAAAATTCTTCCGTCAACAATCGCACACCTTCTTCACTTAACCTTTATAACCGACGAAAATCTTCTTTAATTGAACAACTTCTTTTTTATAAATTCTTTGTCCGACATAATTAACAAAAACACTCGGCCATACTTACGGTTTTATGTGAACTGAGTCTGAAAAATGCCATGCTTAACAATTTGTGAGATCGATTTCATGTAACCAAGTGTTTTCTCATCTTTTTGCATATGAAAACGAGCTTTATCTTATGGCGAGCTTTTATTGTGAGATCGATCTCATCCATCTGAGATGGAACTCACAAATTGAGATATAACTCGGTTAGTATTTTTTTTTTCCCATACCACCTTAAGAAAGTTCTCAAAAACGTGAGTAAAGAGTTTGGTCTCATGAGTCGTGGCATATGAAGGTCAACGTTTTTTTTTTTGTTTTTTGAGAAAGTCCTTGTAAATTGTATTTTCCACACCATTATTTAAAACGCGATCATTTACAGAAGTAATACCTATTTTTATATTTTCATTTTAATTTAATTTAATTCTTATTCTTAAGGTAAGAGACAATCCACATAATCAAAAAAGGTGCGAAGCCGTAAGAGTTTAATTTAAAGTTTAAACTCCTTTTTTTGGTTAACGCAAGTTCACGAAAGTCGGAATAGAATATTAGATTAACGAGCTTTTACACTTTTCGTCTAGTTTCGAAATATTCTGACAAAGTGATAAAATAGGACTATAGAATATGAATTATGACTGACCTACCAATAAAACTCAACAAATGTTCTTATTTTGACACTTTTAGCAAAACCTTTTGATCTCATTGAAAGACAATGTCAATAAAAAAAAAAACAATTTGTATGTAAAACTAGCTGACCCCGCGAACTTCGCCTCGCCGCCCTTCAGAGCAACTCCAATAACAATTTTCCCTTGCAAAACCAATGAGTTATCCGAGTTTTTCATCAAGAACTTTCTGTTTTCCATTCGAAAACCCACTTCGAAATTTTCCTGTTTTCCATTTGAAAACCATCTACAGACTAATACGAACAAAATAAAAAAAAAATTAGCCAAATTAGTAGTATGATTAATTTTTGTTGTTCTTCATAGATATCTTTGATAGCAAAATAATTTTCCATAAAGATATTATAGTGAATAAGGTGTTAATTTATTGTCCCAATATTATCACGAAAGAAATGAAAATTACTAATTTTGTTTTAAATATTGTAAATAAACTTGTTAGCCTTTTTCTATCTGAAATAAAAAAAATGTCAAGGCTAATAGTCTTTGAAAGTCATCAAAACTTAAGAAAAGATCAAAACTTAAGAAAAAGAAAGCTGTTGTAGCATTTCTACGTGGGTCTACATAAAATTTATTTGAGTGAACTTATAACTTATACAATTTTTTGAATGGTTTTTGTTTTTTTTTTTTTTTTGAAAGCTGCAAGTCGTTCAAAATAAATTGCTCTGACATATAATAATTATTACATGATTTGTTTTAACTTAATAAAATGCAGCCTATGTACATTACTCCTAATATTCTTTCTGTGAAAGATTTTGTATTACCTTTCGGATAAGTATTTCCGAAGATTAATATTTTTATGACAAAGCAGCGTTTTCTGGGTCAGCACGTAATAAAATACAGCTTAAATTACTCCTATTCTATGTATTGTATTTTCTGAATTATCTAAATCGGATTAGTTTTTATGAAGATTCTCAACAATATTGCAAAATAACGTTAACTGGGTAAGCTAGAATGCCAGCTAATAAGTATTCTAGCCGATTCTTGGTTCTACCTACCTTTTAAAAAATTTAGAGCCAAATCAGGTAAGCCATTCTTACAGTGCAGATAAAAACGAAGAAAAATAGTTTTGGGATCATAGCCCGGTAAGCGGTAACCAGACCTCGCAAACTGCGTTACTGATAGAGTGACTGAAACAGCTCGTTTTTTTGTTTGAAATATCATGGTAATACCAAACTAAACAAAAAATCTATTTTTAACAATATTTCAACGTAGAGGGTCTTATTTTATCTTTCTTTTTTCTCATACCCAATTTGTTTATTTTGCCTTGTCGTTATTATTCTTATTAATCGTAAATCTAATATGTGTATATTTTAACACCGACAGCAAAATTCGCAAAAAAAAAACGATTGAAATAACCCCTCTTTTTAACCTTCACCTTTGAAATTGCTACAAATTGTTCCCAAAATTCCAAAAAATTAACAAACCTGGCATTAACGACTACTAACTTTTTTTTTTATTTTCATTGGTATTTCCAAATACATATGTATGTATGTATACTTCCTTCGACGTTTCTTCAAACTTACGAAAAAAAAAACAAATCTCCTACAAAGAATTATCGACATCACTGAACAGATAAAAGGGTGTCGTTTTCGGTATGGAAGGCGTCGACACTTCCATACTCGGAACCTTAACAGGTATGTTCCAGACCTCAGAACTTGAAGAAAAAACACAAAACTATACCTACATGTCGCAGCAAGACATGTTTGTGGGGTGAGCAGCTTCGGGGAAATCTGCTTGAAGTTCTTATGGCATTATCTCTTGTGTCCGAGAGCTTGCAGTCGCAACGCCCTGGGTTTGTAGGCGAATAGCTTCGTGGAGAGCTTAGTCTCCGGTTTTTTCACCCCAGGGTAAAAAAAATTCCATACCTACCTCCGGTTTTCAAGAAAAGACATACATGTTAGAGTGTAATGCTCGCACTCAAATTTTAAACTTTTACAGAAATGTCAGATCCAACCATATCCAATTCCACTGTACAATGATACTTTTCTTAAAAGACGAGGGCTGCCGTAATGTTATTTTTCTTTTTTTGTGTTCTTTGTTTTAACTATTAAATTTCTCAAAACGAATTTGGAGTTCTGTCAAAAAAAAAAAAAAATAAAAAAAAAAAAAATTAAAACTTTTGTATCAAAACTGAACTTCTTTTTTTTAAACCAATATAATACTTAAATGCTTGTTTCATCGAGAACGATGAAAAGGTGCAGGATGGCCGTGTTAGAGTGTAAGCATCTTAGAGTGTAAGTAAGTACAAACGAATTCCTTTTGCCCTGTAAAAGAATGATTGTTAGAGTGTTAGTACACACGAATTCCTTTTGCGCTGCAAAGGAATGATTGTTGGAGTGTAAGTACAATCTGATTCTTTTGGGATTACAAAAGTTGTCTAAGTATTAGTATCGTCGACAACAAACAGATCTGCGAGAGCTTTCTATGCTCAGTCGAATGAATCGAGAGCTAGAGGACAGTCGCCTGTAAGCGTGCGCCGCAGACTTGTTTTACTGATAATTTCTTTTTCTTCTAGCATACATACCTATTTGAACAGGCTTATTGGCCTTTGTAAGTTATGTAAATCAGAGTATATCTAATAATGAGTAGGGAAACTCAGAAAAATTCACCTGTTGATTCACACATACACTCCGCTTCAACTGAATAAGCACACATTTTTCAAAAGTTTGCTGTCCATTTTTTCCTCACTTTGAACGTTAATGCATCATTTGATGATGGTAACCGATAGCTTATGATGTTAAGAAAACAAATAAAAAAGAATAATTTAAAAAGGACCACTAGTTTTTCCCTGGCTCTCATGCAAAGCTTTCCAGATTGAAAAACTCAGTTTTTTTTTGCGTCAACTGAATAAGCACAACTTTTAAAAATGCAAATAAAATCTAACAGAAAGAAATGAACAAGATTTTCATTAAGTATTTTTTTTTATTGGTTATTTCTAGTATTGGGTACTACCACCTTTATTTTTGATTACTTCATAAATTCGGGCTGGCATGGAATCGTATAAGCTCTTTAAGTAGTCCAGCGAAATTTCTCTCCATGGTAACTTAATGGCTGGAATAAGCGATTCTCTGTCCTCAAACTGACGGCCTGGAGGTTCAGGTCAGGTAAATAGGGCGACCATTGAAGCAATTTAACATTCTGGTCCTGTATAGCACTTTTGACAGTGCGGGACGTTTGGATGGGGTCGTTGTCATATTGGAACATCCATTTACAGGGTCCAAAAATATCCGAAAATGAAGGAAACTTTCTTTCCAATATTCTATTGTAGGTAACTGCAGTCGTTTTTAACGTTTAAAACTCAAGCTCAATAGTCCCAAAGTAGCTAACTGCTCCACATATCATAACTCCACCTTCTCCACCATGATGCCGCGCTAAAAATCGTTCTTCTTTTCTCAAACCGTGAAAGTAATAATTAAAACCATCAGGGACATCAAAATTGAAACTCTTCTCATCCAAAAAAATCGCGTTGTGCCACACATTTTTCCAACTCACATCGAGTCTAGAAAATCTTAAACGAATATCTTTTCATTGCTGGTTTAGTGGTGGTTTCTTTTGGAGTTGCAATCGATTTAAATGATCTGCGCTATTTGGTACTCTGTGGACTGTTGAAACACCTGCAGTTAAACCAACTTTTTGTTTAATTTTTACCACGGAGGCACATGAACTGGAAGCACATTCAAAATTGCTCGTCGATCAACTTCGAATGTTGCCGTTTTTTTACCACCTTTCATGTTTTTCTCGTACAAACTTTTTTTTCTGAGGTACGAATAGACAACACTAAGACTCCGATCAATGTTGGTAGCTATAGCACGCACGGTCAGTCTTTATTCTTTTAACGAATCAATCTAAGCTCTTCCGAATCTAACCATTTTTTTGTTAATTTGAATTAAACGGCTAAATGTCACTAAGAACACTTCAACTTTTGATTTGGTATACCAATTAACTTAAAACTCTAAGAACCAATGAAGATAATGAGAGTGAAAGATCGTGTGCTTATTCAGTTGACGAAAAAAAAAACTGAGTTTTTCAATCTGGAAAGCTTTGCATGAGAACCAGGGAAAAGCTTGTGGTCCTTTTTAAAATTATTCTTTTTGATTTGTTTTCTTAACATCATAAGCTATCGGTTACCATCATCAAATGATGCATTAACGTTCAAAGTGAGGAAAAAATGGACAGCAAACTTTTGAAAAATGTGTGTTTATTCAGTTGAAGCGGAGTGTATTTTCACACAGATATTAGATATACTCTGATGTAAATCTATTTTGCTTCAAAAGCGCCTTCTCGCCTTCTGTATCGCCCTCGTCAAATAATGAATTTCCAAAAAATAATTTTTGATTTGACATTTATAAATTTTCAATTATTGAAGTTGATCGGATTTGTTTTTATTTTGTTGTAGTGAGAAAAGTATGTTTTTTTAACATTGGCACCGGTTTTCATTTCATTGCATTTGAAAAATATACATTTTATTTTTTGTAAACCTTCTACCCTAAAACCTCTTGCATTTAGAGAAAAAATTAGGAAAATCGATCAACCAGTGTGCCCGGTTAGCGAACGAACACAAAAATTAAGCTGTTCTTTTATATATATAAAAAATAATATATATAAGATGAGGCAATCATATAGAAACACTAGCTGACCCATCAAACGTTGTTTTGCCATAGGAATTATGGATTTATTTCTAATAATTACCTCCCCCGCTACTCATCTTAATAGCTGCCTCGTTAACCCTCTCCCCTTTTAATAGTTAAGGGTATAAGTAATTAGTTATAAACCTATTCTCAGAGCTAATGAACACATACTCCAATCATTTTAGGTTTCATTTGCTGAAAAATTCCTAGTGGGCTGAATTTTTGCATAAACCTTTATTACGGTGCTGCTATGAGGATGTAAGAATTCGACATTGATATCGTGCCGGCTTAAAAAGTTATGGTGGTCAAAAGGTCGCGAAATTCATTTTTTTTTCTTCGTGAATATGGACGGATTTACATAGCATACATAATTGTCTCGGATTTGTTTGGAGTAGACCTTATAAAACATTTCAAAACCAATTTTGAGGATTTCAATTAAATTTTACAAAACAAAATACATAATAACCATGGGAAGTAATTAAAAAAAATTATACCTGGAGTATTAAGGGCTACGACTACTAGTTTTTCTTTCCCTTTCTTGTTAAAATAATGATGAGATACTGGGTGTCTTATTTCTTTAAACAGGAACATAATGATCGTTTTCGTAAATTGAGAATAACCTATTCGAACGCGAATCATTTTTTCATATTTATACCACAAGCCATAACCCATGAACTCTTATAAGTTCTTAAAATCATAACGTTTTTTCAGACAAAATACCTTATGGAGGAAGATGCGACTTCGAAAACGGTTGGTGTGGATGGCGCGATTCAGGCAAAACTGTTCTCGCATGGTCACGATTCACAGGCTCGTCCCCAACACATGACACTGGTCCAGACAGTGACCACACTTACCAACACCTCCTCAACTCCACTGGATACTATATGCTTGTGGACATGAATCAGCACATAAACAATTCCGAAAAAGGATCTCTGATTGGATTTGCCAGTAATGCAATTATGATCAGCAAAACTTTCAATCCACCTCCACTAGTACACGGCGATGCAAATTCCCCTTATCGTAATTCCTGTGTTGTTCGGTTTTATATTCATCAATTTGGAAAAAATCCAGGAAGTATTAACTTGTCCGTTGTCGAAATGAAGGAGAAGGAAAACATCACGACGACCCTCTGGTGGAGCACAAAGAACCAAGGAATTGATTGGTTGCGTTCAGAATATGTTCTCCCGAACATCACATCAAAGTAAATCCATACACAAATTTAAGGTTTATATACTTTTTCAAATGCTAAAAAACCTCCTTTTTCAGATATTATCTTCAGTTCGAAGCACGAATGGGCATGCGAATATTTTCAGATGTTGCAATGGATGATTTTTCGTTGAGTCCTGAATGTTTTGGCCTAAATATTCCGAAAGAACATCTCAAGGGCTACGACTACTGGGATGTTCGGTACAATATGAAGAGTCCGTCGCATTCTGACTTTGAATTTAAGCCATGTAAAATTTAAAATGCCTGGAAAGCATGTTAAAAATACGAGCTAATGAACAATTTATTTTCAGACATGGAATTAACTACGTGTGATACGAGAGGGATGATAGGGCCCACAGCTTCACAGTGTGAGAATTTTTATAGGGACCATAATAGGTCGCATGTTTTGAAGGAAGTTCGAGTTATAGAAGACCAAAACACGTTCAAGGGTATGCAAAAATGGAAAGTTCCAAATGAGGGCCACTATACGTAAGAAATGTCTCATCTTATAGTTTGTCTAATATTTAACTTATTTAAAACTATTTTTTTAAGAATTATTGCCAAAGGAGCTAGCGGAGGCCTGGGTTCAGGAGGTGTGGGTTCTTCCCGAGGAGCTATGGCTGTATCTGTCCTTGAGCTGCATAAAAACGAGGAGTTGTATATTTTGGTTGGACAACAAGGTGAAAACGCATGCATAAAATCGTTAACCTACAAAGATGACAGTTGTCGCTCTGATGGAGAGAAAAACGATGATCTAAGTAGATACAGCTTTAATTCGAAGGCTTATATGGTGAAGAACATTGTTATTGAAAATGGAGCTGGCGGGGGTGGCGGTGGATCTTTTGTATTTTTGGTGAGTTATAATAAATTAGTTTCTTAAATATTAGATCTTTGTTTTAAACAATCTTACAGTTGTTATTATTTTTATTTTTACTATCATAACCCGCTAATGGTCTTTAGAAGCTCTCTTTGGGTATAAACAGCAGCTGTATAAACTATAACTTTCAAACTACAACACAGAAAAGACATCATCAAATAAATATGTATTACAATCCGTTGTGAACTTGGGCCTCAACCAACAGTCTCCACCAGCCAGCTCGGTCCCTAGCAAGCTGTCTATAGTTTTACATCTTATAAGTTGATTGAGGTTCTCTTCCACTTGGGTGCGCTACCTGAGTTGCGGTCTTCCTCTACTTCTTCGTCCCTCGGTAATGCTGTCGAAGGCTTTCCGGGCCGGAGCATTTTTGTTCATCCGCTCTATATGTCCGAGCCATATTAGTCGCTGTACCTTGACCCTTCTGGCTAGGTCCGTGATGCTGTACAACCCGTACAATTCGCTGTTGAATCTTCTTTTCCATTCCCCATCAATGCACACTGGGCCAAGGATAACCCGAATAATTTACCTCTATGTCAGGGCCCCGGCGTGCAGAACCATATTTGGATGAAGAGGTTGTTTTATAGTTTAAGAACAGAAAATCAGATGGGTATCCATCCTCCTTGTCCTTCAATGATGAAAGGTCCAATGATAATTTAACTATGGCGAATTTCTTTGCAAGATATTTTAAAGATTTGTTCTATAAAGACTCTTTTAAGCCAGATTGCAAGTATTTTGAGTTTTCAACTAATTTTTCTCTAGGTCCATTCTTAAACTATTGCATAGCTTCAGCGGCCATTGGAAACAAATTTTCTCAACTTAATGATGATAGATAGATAGATAGATAGATAAATTCTTTATTTGTTTTTTTTTCATCATAAGATTTTACAATATAATTTCCTAAGAATAAGGACATGGCATTGACTGCCGTCTGCCTGAATTGACATTTCATAAGTGATAAAAAAATATAAATTAAAAAGAAAATGTAAAATTATTTAAATAAAAATATTAGAATAATTTGGACAATTTTTACGTGATTTGAAACACAAAATTATACAATTTATAAAAATAATAAAATTTTTGAATAGTAGGTTTTACTCAAAGTAAAATTTTGAAATTTTTACGTGATTTGAAACACAAAAGAAAAAAAGAGACAATTTTGTATGATTTGCAACATAAAAGCATAAAAGTGAATGGTTCAAATAGGCAATTTTGAATGATTTGGAACGTAAAATGAGATAGTTTAAAACTACAATAAAAGGCTAAAAATTAATTTAATAATTGAAACTGTTCCGGTAGTTAAGAGCTTGTCGACAAAATTTAAATACGTTTAGCCAACCTAGTGCTCCATTTAGGATTTCGTAAAATTCTTGCATTGTTAAAACACTTTTCCGAAAGTTCGACGAATTTCTTGTAAAATTGGGCAATTAGCTAAAAAGTGGCAGATATCTTCGATTTTTCTTCTGTTACACAGATCACATAGCTGCGGCAAATCACTTCGGTGTGGTATAAAGTTTAAGTTTAAGATTTCGACTCTGGCTTTAAAATAATACTTATCTGGACAACTGAGTAATCATTCCTGAAGTAGTTCATGTCTGAATTCAATTGATGATTTAAGTTTCTATGTATAAACGTTTCTAGTTGCTGAAGAAGTTGCGCTAAAAAGATTTTCTACATACTACTTTTGGTCAAACTTGCCAATAGCACCTGCGAACTGCGCTTATTGCCAATCGTCAACACTGGTTTCCGAAAGGTTAAGGGAAGATTCTGTTGCTATTGCGAGTTGGTTCCAGTCTTTGAACGGAGATGCATTCGATTGCAGCAATTTTTTCAAAATTATTTTGTGAAGGCACAATTCACTTCTTTTCATCACCTGAACAATAAAATCCGCATTAGCCTTTAATTTTTTTATATATATAGGGGTGATGCCTGACTCTACGTAAATGGTATAATTTGGAGTTGAGTTCAGCAAACGAAACAAGCGCTTGGAGAAGTGCCTTTGCAGGCTCTCGAAAGCATCTAGGTTCAAAAAACCGAAAACTTGTGAACCCAAGTATTTAAATTCCTGGACTGTTTCGATAACGGTGTTATTAAGCGACCAATTTTCATCAGAGCGTCTTCTTGTTTGCCTTCCTTCAAAAATCATAATTTTTGTTTTTTGTACATTTATTTGCAGACTCCAAGTCTTACAAAATAAGCAATGTCAGTTAATTTGCATCTGTAGCGAAACTGGATTGTCGGCAAACATAACCAAATCGTCGGCATATAACAAAACTTTGACAATGCTGTTACCAAAAGAAACTCCACCAGGAAGATGATCACAAATATCATCAATGAAGAGAGAAAACAGTAAAGGGCTCAGAATACAACCTTGCAGTGCCGGTGTACTGTTTCGAAACTATTCGAGGAATCTTAACCATCCCATACCCTTGCATTTGATGCGAAAATTAAATTTTCGTACATTAATAAAAACTTGCGAGATACACTTATGCACGACGACATCTTATAAATTAAAACCTGTCTGTTGACTTTGTCAAAAGCAGCTTTAAAATCAACAAAGCAAGTGCATAGTTTCTTCTTCCGTTCAATAAACTTTCTAGCGATACTGGAGATAGCAAAAACATGGTCCACTGTAGAAAAACCTGGCCGGAAACCAGCTTGAAAAATACTTAAACGATTACTACTTTCAAATTTCAATCCATTTAATAAGTCTTTCAGTCAGAATGGCTGAAAATTTTTCGAATTGTATTTAATACCGAAATACCTCTATAATTTTCAGGGACATTTGCATCATCTTTCTTAAAAATTGCAAAAATAACGGATTCCTTGAAACTAGTTGGAGCGGTAGCGTCGTTGTACAATCTATTAAAGTAGGTTACAACTTACAAGGAAATTTTTAAATTCAAAAGTGCTGTTTTTGTAGAATTCCGCTGGTATACCGTCCGTACCTGGTGTTTTATTGTTTTTCAATTTTGAGAGCGTAGCTTCCAATTCCACAAACGAGATCTCAGAATCCAGCTCATTTATTACAAAGTTATGTAGCGCGTAATCGAAGGTATGAAGGTCATTGTCAGCTGAGAGCAGAGTTTTAAAATGAGCTGTTAGCGTCTCAGCATCTAGAGAGTACTTCACACCCTGATTACGCCCACTTAGCTCGTCTGATCTCGGCAGTGTTCTTAATGATGAGTTCACTCCCGAGCCTGATGGTCTTCGCCATTTTCCTAAAATAAATATATGCATTCTCTTTCACTTCCTCTATCAAAAATGTTTCACTTATCCTAACCTCAAGGAACATTTCCTAAAATATGGAAAATATCTTTTATAACACCAATTCACAAAAAGGGGTCGAAAAGTGAGGTGAAAAAGTATCTACGAATACCAATGGCTAAACTTTCTCATATCCCTAAAGTTTTTTAAAGCTTAGTTTTCCTCGCAATTCAGAACAGTTTCTTAAAAAAGAGATCCACCACCACAAACCTTGTAGAATTTGTTTCATTCACTCTAAGTTGTCTCCACTGACTTCAGAAAAGTGTTTGACAAAATTTCTCATAATCTTATACTCTTTAAGCAATTCTCTTTAGTCCTTGAACTCCTATTCCTGAAATCGATGACTTCTTGAGAATCGTGAATATTATGTCTGGCTTAGATCCACTCGTTCCAAACCATAATCTAGCCACCTCTGGTGTACCCCAAGGTAGTCATTTAGGCCCTCTCCTCTTTATCCTTAATTAACGACATTGTCATGGTCATTAAAAATTGTCAAATATCTCTTTACGATGACGATACGATTTTTTTTTAATCATTGCAGCACGTGAAGATCAATCTCTCCTCCAAAAAGACCTCGACAATTTCTCAACTTTGTACACCAAAAATTGCTTAGTACTCAACATCAGCAAATGTCAGACAATGGCCTTTTCACGTAAACGTATTAAAACAATATGTCTCAGGTTTGATCGCCTTATCAAAATATGCATCTATCAAGGATAGCATCCAACAAAGATTTCTTCATTTTGCACTTCAACACCTTCCCTGGGAAAACCATTGATCTTACCCCCTTATCTTGACCGCCTCAAACTGCTCAATCCCAATTCGTTACAGGAACGTAGTGAAGTTGCTGACATACTTTTCATTCATCGGCTTCTCACTGGTTCAGGTGTCTGCTCATCTCTTCATGACTCGATTTCTTTCAACACTATTCGTAACCTGAGAAACCCTCGACTCTTCTATTTACCAACACGCCACACCTTTTACGGCCTTAACGAACCCCTAACACACATGCTCCGTTCGGTCAATTTGGATTCAAATTCATTTTATTTCAATATCAGCACCAATAACCTCAAACACCTTTTAACACATCCCCACTCATAGTTATATTATATTATATTAGTTAGCAGTTGCCCGTAGCTAAGTGGTTAGGTGCGTTGTCTGCTAAGCAGAACGTCGTGAGTTCGAGTTCTACCCGGGCCCATAAAAGTTTTTATTTCATTTTACACGGTTACTGCCTCTTGCGAAGAATTGACAAAACTTCCAAGAGTATCAATCTGTCATGAAAAAGTGCTTCTCAACTTTGCCGTTCGGAATCGGCCGTAAATTGTAGGTCCCCTCAATTCTTCACACGCACTCAGAGAATTGTTGATGAAAGTAAGTCACTTAGGCCTTGGCTCTTCAAGAGCTGTCGCGCCACTCTATTCTTTTAGTTTTAAGAAACACTTAGAGCTTGAATTAAGCATAATAAATGGGGGTAATGCCCCCACTAAAATTAACCTTAGTTGATCGAGGAAGGGCTTTACCACTGAATTGCTTTCTTAGCCTAAAAATACAGCGATTAGCCAGTTATTCTTCGTCTGATCTCGGCGCTGGTGTTATTGCCAGTGTTAATAGCGGAGCCTAGGTAGACAAACTCCTTACTCCTCTACTACCTACGTTCTGTCCAAGCCGTCATCAGTCAGTGTTGGGTGTGCTTCCTCGAAGACAGCATATACTTTGATTTGCCAGCTACTAAAACCATTTTTGTCGCTTCTGTCTCAATTCTCACAAAAAATGCTTTAAATTTTCACTTTAAATAATTTTCTTTACTCGCTTACAGTTGAATTCAGCCAAAAATGAAGCAGTTGTATAAACAATGTTAGCCTTCCGATAGTACGACAGTTTTCGGCCAAACAACATGCGGGTTCCTTAAAGGGAAATCAACGACCACAAACTTAACTGAATTTGTTTCTTATGCAATAAACTCAATAGAAAGTAAAAAAGAAGTTGATGTTATTGCTACGGACTTTAGCAAGGCGTTTGATAAAATCTCCCACAATATTATACCTTTCAAGCTAAAGGCTCTTGGATTCCCTCCTGGTTTCATTGAATGGATGGAATCACACCTATCCACACTGCGAAATCGGGGGTCCCTCAAGGTAGTCTCCTAGGGCCTATTATTTTATTCTCTAGAAAAACGTCGTGAAGTTGCCGATATTATTTTCGTACAATAAATTTTATCAATGAGTTTTAACGTTTACTCGCATCAGTGGCGTAGATAGCTTTTCGCTATGGTGGGGGTTGGATCTAAGTAAATAAATAGAGTGGCGTTACAGCTCTTGAAAAGCCAAGGCCTAAGTGGCTTAATCTCATCAACAATTCTCTGAGTGCGTGTGAAGAATTGAATCTCACTTTAAATAATTTTCTTTACTCGCTTACAGTTGAATTCAGCCAAAAATGAAGCAGTTCCATTGATTGTTGCTGGAGGTGGAGGAGGACTTGGAATCGGCAGATATATCGACGAAGATTTTCAACACGGACAGCCACCAAATGCAATGCGACCAGGAGCATCGGGACAAATTCATGGGGAAAGTATAAATCAACGAACTGCCGGTCCTGGTGGTGGATGGAGAGCAAAAGAAGACACCGCTCTGAGTCCCCGTTATGGAGCTGCGCTCCTTCAAGGAGCCCGAGGTGGGCTTTCTTGTTATGCTGAAGGACAAGATAGCCAAACAAATACTCACGGTCAAGGCGGATTTGGAGGTGGCGGTGGGGGATGTAATACTGGCGGTGGTGGAGGTGGCTATGCAGGAGGCGATGTTTACCTAAACGAATCCAATGGAGAGGGTGGAACGTCGTATATAAGTACCGCACGCAGTTTAAAAGGCTTAAACATAGTATATGAAGGTGCCAATAGTGGAGCTGGCTCTGTAATCATTATACCAGCGATTGAAGGTTGTGGATGTGACTACCGCTGCATTGCTCTAGATGAATTTAGAGCACAAACTCAATGTATTTGTCCCGATGGTTGGCATTTGAAAAAGGATAATAGTACTGCTTGTGAAATGAAATCAGATGAACGTATACCAATGCACTATTTGGTTACCCTATTTTTAGTCCTCATTGCGATGTTAGGAACTGCATTAAGTTCTCTGATATTGATTTTGTGTAAGTCAAACTAAACATTTTTGCAATGTAAGCTGCTCAAAACATGCCTTTTTCAGATAACCGTTATCAAAGAAAGAAACAGGCTTCAATTCGTCATAAAATGCTCATGGAGCAAGATCTGCAATTAAGTCGTTTGCGACATACCACTGATGATCCAGCATTACCAAACTTCAATCCAAATTATGGTTGTGATGGCTTGCTGAATGGAAGCGTAGAAGTAAAAAGCCTTCCACAAGTTGCCAGAGAAAGCCTACGTTTAGTGAAGTGAGTGCATCTAGTAGTTTCTTTAGGGTGTTTTCTTGATTTTAAAGTTTTACTCATTCTATTGTAGAGCACTTGGTCAAGGTGCATTTGGTGAAGTGTACCAAGGTCTTTATAGACATCGTGATGGAGATGCAGTTGAAATGCCAGTCGCTGTCAAAACACTGCCCGAAATGTCAACGGGTCAAGCTGAAGCTGATTTTCTCATGGAAGCTGCTATAATGGCAAAATTCAACCATCCCAACATAGTTCACCTGATTGGAGTCTGTTTTGATCGCCATCCGCGATTTATAATCCTTGAACTACTTGCTGGGGGTGATTTGAAAATTTTCCTTCGTGAAGGACGTAACAAACCAGAGCGTCCATCACCATTAATAATGAAAGATTTGATATACTGTGCATTAGACGTGGCCAAGGGTTGCCGATACATGGAGAGCAAACGTTTTATACATCGCGACATTGCAGCTAGGAATTGCCTCCTGAGTAGTAAGGGTCCTGGAAGAGTCGTTAAAATTGCTGATTTTGGCATGGCCAGAGACATATACAGAAGTGACTACTATAGAAAGGGAGGAAAAGCAATGCTTCCCATTAAATGGATGCCACCGGAAGCTTTTCTTGATGGTATTTTTACATCCAAGACAGATGTTTGGTCATTCGGTGTCCTTCTTTGGGAGGTAAGAATTCATTTAAGCCCAAGAAAGAAACGAAGTACGAATGTTTTACTTTTTCTTTCAAAGGTTTTCAGTTTGGGGTTGATGCCGTACACTGGATTACAAAACAGAGATGTTATGCACCTTGTGACGAATGGTGGACGCTTAGATGCACCACCTGGATGCCCAGAAATAATTTATAGACTTATGGCTGAGTGTTGGAATCCTACTCCAGAGGAAAGGCCCTCATTTTCGAATATACTCGAAAGACTGAGCATTTGCGTGCAGGTATGTTGAAATTATTACGATGCAGCAGCAGCATACAAAACAATCTTTTGAGTTATTCTGAATTAGTATACCTCACGCTTTCTTACCCCTTGGTCTTCATTACTTAGGGTTGACAAGTTTTGTGCCAAATTTTGTGTCTTCATTCGGTCACTGAACATCTTTATTTTTTTTTCCCATTGCCAATTGTCAATTCTGTTGATCCGAGCCCCGTTGTTTAGAACCTCGTTAGAATAGTAATGAACATAAGAAGATTCCGGTGTCCGATACAAGCCAGGACAGCGCCAAAGACATTGCCTCTCGAACACCCGAATCTTCTCTATTTGAGATGGTGCAACGTTGAACCACACTGGACTGGACAGCCATAAAGGATCATCGGCCGTATGAGGCCCATGTTGCGAAATAACCTTCACTCTGGGGTCAAGCCGACTGCTGTAAAACAGCCGTTTCGTAAGAGCGATGACTCCTCTGGCCTTAGTCAGAGCAGCATCTATATGTCCGTCGAAATACAGATACAGATACTGGTCCAACCAGATACCGAGTACCTACTTCACTTCACTTTTGCTCGTTAATCGCTGTCCGTGAGGCCCAACGATGAGGATCTTGCGCCGATTCTTGCGCGCATCCCTCGTGGCCCCAGCCAACGAGTTCCGGAACGGAATTGTTTCGCATTTCTGGAAATTTATTTTCAGTTTCCAGTCATCGCAATATCGCTGAATCTTTTCGAAGTCACGTTGCAAGAGAATTCTAATGACTTCGACCTTTGGGGAAGTTCTGTACGCAATCAGGTCGTCGGCATACGCAATTGCCTGGATCAGGTCGGTGGCTGGTGTAAATGCTGAAGAGGATCGGCGAATTCATCGCTCCCTGTTGAAGACCGTTTTTAATCTCAAAGGTGATGGTAGAAGTTACATTGCCACTTTTGACAACAAACTTTCTACCGTTGAGCATATCATAAAGCATATACAATAGTGGTTTACTGATGTCTGGTGAGTTTAAGGTACAACGAGACCAGCACCCGTGCATTGTTTCTTGGACTTATTCCATTGGATATCAGAAACGAGTTTAGACGCGGCATAAATGGTGTCATGTCCCGTCTTGAACCCGAACTGGTTATCCGGAATTATTTTGTTGTCCGCAGCCCACTTAGTCAGAGCTCTATTGATGATTTTTTCGAATACCTTGCTAATTCTTGGTATAAGACATATCAACCGAAGATTTGACGGATTGGAGTTGTCCTTTCCTTTTTTCAGGAGAGGATGAACCACAGCTGTCTTCCAACACTGGACAATATGCATTATTCAGCGCGTTGTTGAACAGAGTGGTGTAGATGTCTATTGCCTCAATCGGTAAGTGTCTTAATACAATGTTGGATATACCGTCGACACCTTGTACACTTGGTGAAAAGCAGATCCCACTGTCTTCACTTTCTCCTGCGGGTCTTCGATAATAAAGAAGTCATCGTCCAAGACGGCTTCCTCTGGATCAATTTGCGCTGTCAGGAGTACGTCTCTTCTCTGTGGTTCTCTGGAGTTTCAGGCACGGAAGGTCGTTCTGATTATTTTTTCTAAATATCTCATTGATCTGGGGAAACATACTCGGGTCGCTAGAATTAATGGCCCGAATTTTGTTGTCCCAAAACAAATTGATAGATGGTCTATAATTTTCTTTAATCAGTTGATTAGTGTTTTTGATCGACGACTTCAGTGCCCTAATCTCCAGGTGTGTGGGTCTTTGAAGCGTCTGTACAAGTTTTTCAGTCTTGTCAGTAGTCCACTTTTATGTCTGTGAAGTGCGTCTATAGTAGCGTTTCTGTAGATGTCGTTTTGGTCACGTTCTTTGTATTTCGGTATTGTCCGTTCCATCGTTCGTTTTATCGCTTCGTCCATTTGTTGAAGATGTTGGTCGATTTTTGTGTTTATCAAGTTTCTGTTATTTGGTGGGGCTATGTCATCCGAGCGAAGTTTTCTCACTAGAGCGTTGGTGAAACGAGGCCAGCGCATCTTACTGTAATTGTAAGAATGCGTTGGAACGTATTCATTCAACTCCACGCGCTTGTTCGGAATCCGAATTACAGCAGCGAGTCCCCAGTGGTCACTGTCGTACTCGACTGTCTGTAAGCAGTTTCGAAGGTGATTACCCACTTTGTCTGTTGTTTTCAGTCTGGTATCGTACAGCAAAAGGTCCAGGAAGGAACCGCTCCTTGGCCTTTCTGTAGCCAGCAGGTCGATACCATATTCAACACTGCAAAGATTCATCAAATTAAAAAGATGATTACCTCTTGGATTATTAGTTTGATTTCCCTAATCTTCATGTTTTGCGTTCAATTCTCCGGCCATAACCTGGTATTGTCGTGGATCTGAAGGAGTCTTTCTTTCTTTCATTCCATGTATTCATGCTTGGCTTGCGGCTGCGATGTGGGATATCCAAATTTTATTTCGCTCAGCAGTCTAATGTTCCTTCCCATCAAAATCACAGACGGTGAATGGCGAGTTGAGCTTTATCTTGCACTTCGATACGCCATCAAAAACAGCGGAATGTGCCGATCCCAATGTCGCTTTTTGTCGTCCACAACTTTGCAAAGAAGTTCCTTCAGAGTACGATTGAATCGTACGACCATACCGTCAAATTGTGGGTGAAGTGGAGTTTTTCTTGTCTTCTTGATGTGAAGAAGCCCACAAACTTCCTGGAATATGTTTGATTCAAAGTTCCTTCCCTGGTCGGAATGCAGTTCTAATTTAACTCCGAATCTGCTCATCCAGTTGAAGACAATTTGATCTGCGACTGTTTTGGCTTCTTGGTTTCGAATGGTATATGCTTCAGGTCACTTGCTGAAGGTATGACGACTAGAATATAACGACTTATATTATTTGTTTCCGGAAATGGACCCGCCACGTCTACTGCAATCCTTTCGAAAAGTGCCCCGACATTATACTGATGCATTTGGCTGTAATTTTTTTTGTTCGGGCCTTTGGTGGCAGCACAATAATCGCATTTTCGGCACCACTTCTCGCGTTTCCCTTGCATATAGCCAGTAGAATCGTTGTTGAACCTTTTCTAGCGTCTTGTTAACTCCTAGATGGCCTCCCAAAACTCCATCATGCATCTCTCGCAGAACGTTCATAATTTTCGATCTCGGCAAGCTGCATTACCTACATGAGACTTTCCATATGCTGATTCCCACTTACGTCGAAGGACAACCTCTTGGACATGAAACGAGTCCCACTGTTCCCAATAGGCCTTCAAAGCCAGACTTTTGTCACAGATATCAGCCCATTCTGGTTTATCCTGGTGTTTCTTTCATGCGAGGATGGATTCGATACCTGGGTCTTCTTATTGAGCCTTTCTCAACTCGTCGTTGGTACAGCCATAAATAGGATCGGCTCTGGTTCGTTGGACTTAAACCATTTCTTTTTCTTGTCGTGTGCAATGCTTACAGCCTTGCTTGAATGGTCTCCGTCACAGTGCATCCGCATTTGAGTGAAGCTTCCCCTTCTGGTGTTAAATTTCATAATCGTACGTCTGCAGCCTCGCAATCCATCTCGCCACTTTACCCGAGTGCCCCATGGTAACTTCGGAGAAGAAACTTCTATCCAAAGAGATACTTATGGAAGTGTTTTGTTGCCAAAATCAGTACAAGAAGTTCTCTTTTGGTCACACAATAGTTTCATTCTGACTTCGAGAGTACCTTGCTGTAATAACCGATCCCGACATTGCTGGCATCAGAATCAATAATGAACGGCACTGGTACTACTGCATACCCAGATTAATTTTAGGATATTTAAGAAAAAAATTATATATAAGAAATTAAATATTTATTAAACGAAATTCAAAAAAGTTCGTAACTTGTAAGCTTATAAAAAAATTGATATTTTATTTCTGAATTTGAAGGTGCAAACTTTATTCTAAATCCGTTTTTTGATTGTAGGATGAAGATATGCTCAACTTGCCCCTTCCCAGCATATTCCGACCTCCATCGGCAGAAAACGATCAAACAATAATGCGCCCACCTGGCAACGATGACTTCTGTCTTCAAGTGCCGCACTCCTCAGACTATCTTATACCACTACCCGGTCCTCGATCTATAACAGATCGCTTACTGCAAGAAACAACTGGTGTCACCATTATCGAAAACTTGACCACATGCACACCACCAGTTGTTACATCTCCATCTGCACCAGTAAATGTTGACGAAAATGGATGCTGGGAAACATCTTTTATCATGCCAAATTCCAAGAGCGATCAACCCTTACTATCATCGTCACATGATTCAAAGATCAGCATGAACGGCATGGATGAGGGTTCCATTACGGGTAATCACAATCACAATCACAACAATCATCAGCTCAATCCACAGAGCAAAAGTCAAAGTAATAACAATATTCATCGATCGTCACCTCAATCGGCATCGACAACACACAATACAAGTGGCAATGACGACGATGACGATGGACCTAAATTAATAAGTCTAGACACACCACAACCAACTCCGACAACAATCAAACCGCCATTATCTTTCACACAACTTGATGGAATAACATTGGATCCATCAGCTCTAACTAAAGGCATACAACTAAATAATTCAGCTGCAACAAAACAGTCCTATGCAAATATACAAATGGTTAACTCAGTCAAGTCTGATATTCCTTCAGAAAAAATGAACGGATCTGTTGTTGGTAGTATACCAAATAATTATGATCCTAATGCCGTGCCAAATCACTCCATGAACGGAAGTGCTGCACCTCCATTTACGATACAGGGCTTCAATGATCGGTACAACATGGGTAAGGATAACCATTCCGAAATAAGTTGTTGAAAAAATTACAGTTGTAGGCAATTACATTTATAATTATGTTTAAGTCTTAATCGAGGAATGTTGTGAGTGATAGGTTTATAAGCTTAAAACAAAAATTATTTATTAGTACACAACTTTTGAGTGAGAAAGAGAAAATCTGTATTTAACAAAGAAAACAAAACACAGTGAAAGCTAGGATAAAGTTATATGTTATAATACAAGAAGAAAGTATGGGTATTTTCAGAATTTGATAACTGTATCTAGATTTATGCACCTACCTTTTTTTATTTTGGTCTATGTTATCCTTGCAGCTCAATGGAAGCGTACTTTTCATGAATTTAGCTGAGGGCCACAAGATGGCGTGCTAGGTTTTTCTTTCCAGGGGATGTTGAGCGACGGATGATGCCTTAGAAGACAGAAGGCACCGGAGACAGCCACCGTAATGGCGTTCGGGGAGTCCCCGGAATATTTGGCATTGGGACTCCATGATAGGGTGGGCAAGCGCCACCGCAACAACATCAGCGTGGTAAGAGTGTAGGTAAGGTAATGTCCTTGTTTCGTTTTGTGTTGTCCTTTCCCTTTCTGGCACGATATATGTTTTTGTGTGCCGGTTCCCGTCCGTCTGGGACCAAGATCCCCTTCATTTCCGACGAGCTAAGCCGCGTGTCGCTAGCGTGCCGCGGGACCAGACGGATGGCTGGGGTTATTCCCCGATGACATTTATGTCATCTGGAACCGAGCCGGCAACAAAATGGCTTTCATATCTCCATTCAAACCTTTAATTAGTCGTTGTAGGAGAGCAAAATCGATTGTGGGTTGAGGATTAAAGGGAAAAAAGGGAGATCAAAATCCAGAAGGTGAGGCAACTCTACCTACCGTACTGGAATTGACTTGAGGGTTGGAATTGACTTAACAACTGTCATTATTTCAAAATTTTAATAATTGTACACCAGCGTTGCCAAAATATGCCCGATCGGGCCATTGGCCCTTAGTTTTTTATTTTGGCCCGTGGCCCGGGGCCAACATGAAATGGCTCGTATATCATGTTTTTTTCTTTTTTCTAAAATAAAATATTCTACAAAATTATCAATGTGTTTCCTCCATAAACAAGTTCCCATATCGAAAATGACACTGAACTCATTTAATCGCAGCACTGTTACCTTTAGCCAGATCAACCTCCACCACTGTCTTATCGGTGTTTTCATCGTCTGAGAAGGAATGAAGTAGAACTTCCTTGCTTAGAGTGATGCCTAGAGTAGTCTTTAGTTTCCATGTCGGTATTGCTGTCCACTGCGAGATCAGCTTTCACGTCGGATGGCTTGCTAGAGACTGAGGAGGTCGATAGTTCCACGTGTGGACCTCCATATTGGTGTTCTTTGAAGCATTTCCTTCTGCTAAAGGGCCTAGCGAGTCTTCGTCTTTCTTGTAAATACGAACCATGATGTCGTCAAAACCGTACTTATAATCACGCCTTCGGTCACGGCCAGTGGAGCCAGTGATTCCCTATTGATCACCAAGAGAGCTGATCTATAGCGACCCACTGTCTCCTTCTCAACCTTTGGGACTTTCCAGTCTCGAGTAGGCTGGTTTGGATTACATACTCATTTTAATCAGTTTCATGCCAACATTTGGGCAGTTGTGTAGAGCCGGAACCATTATGCGTGATCTTGGTCGGCAAGAAATATTCTCCCTTGTAGCAACCTCGAGCTTGCCAACCGCACAGACTTCTGGCAAGCCATTGACAGCAGTCCTGTACAGATTGAAAGATCTGCATCGGCTGTGTCTGGGAAAAGTCCCGGATTCTTTTCGATGACAGATAAAAATCTGAAACCGAGATGAGCCTTGACGTCTGGCTATGATCTTGACTTTGAGCGCGTCGCTAAAGGAAAGATCTTTATTGAATGCTGTTGTGCTGCTGGAATGCACCTTCTGCCTCTTCGCTTCAGGCTTGTCCCCCTCAAGAGACCTTTTACGCTTTGACGTTGAGTGGATAAAGGTTGGTTTGGTGGTTCTGCTAAGGAAGCCCACTTGAGTTTTCGCATTTGCTCCAGGGTTCTTTCCGCCGCTGATAAGATACCGACTGCGGCCAGAATTCGCTTAGCATTACGCTGATCTCGATCTGGCCGTCCGTGTCCGTAAGACTCAGTTTGGAATCCACCTCCAGTCTACAGAGTTGATCGCTACCGATACCAATTGGAGAGTGCCCTCACCCGGCGAGTCATTTCCACATGTCGTATATTTTGACTCTCCGAATGGAGTGTCCTTTCTTGGGATCGCTTTCAACGGCCTAGCAGGAGCGGGGATGGGGTGTGGTGTTTATTTAGTTTATTTGGACAAGATAAATTGTTATTTTTTTTTTAAACAAATTTTCTCTAGGGTAGTAGACTAGCGGCGCACATTTTTGAAATGGCCTTTAATTTTTTTTCTTCGCGGCAACGTGGTACACATTTACTTAAACGTCATTATTTGAAAAATTAAGGAGGTACCAGATAAAGAGTTAAGTTTAAGGTTATACCAGAAGGGTATTGAAAATATTGTTCAGAAATTAATATAAATTATATTGTTTAGGATGATGGATCGCTACAGCGTCCTTTATTGTTCTAAAGACCTTACAGTTCTTGCAGACTCAAAATCAGGTGAAAATTGTTCCTATGGAAGCATTTCGCTGTTGTCAAGGTTAACTAAGATAAAGTTAGCATATTCAGACTTCTGGCTTAAACGTTAGCCTTCGGACTGTTTTTTAAAAGAAGTTCAGTTGGAAGCGTTCGGAAACCTACGTTCCATTTGCAAGAGACCAAGAAAATCTCTTTAATCTTTGCTAAATGTTGCATATTTTTTTAAATATTTTTTGAGCAAGGCTAGAAAACTTATTGAATTCTTAAGACTATCCAAACTTTCTTACTTGTTCTTGGTACAAACAAACATTAGCAATGTAACAAATATTTGAATGCTCTAAAGCTTAAAATATATTTCCTCGAACGTAAAACTAAATAAATAATAATAACAATAAACAGTAAACGAAAAAGAAAACAAAAGAAGAAAAAATATAATGTTATAATGTTTTCATTGTGAATGTCAATATCTGTTGTGTAAACCAAATAAACATAATATATGAACAAAAATATTTTTATTTAAAACAAAAATGTTAAAATAAATTAAGATAAATTATGGTCTTAAGAAAAATAATATAAAACATAGTTTTATAGAGTTTAATAGATATATTACAACTAACTTATTATATCAAAATACATGTATGGTTAGTTAAGGTCTTAAACTTTTTTATTTCAACGATGGAAGTACAACAAGATGAAGCTCAAAACATAACGAATAAACTACCTACTTATTTAAAACAAAATTATTATAATTACAACCGTTAGTCTTGTTTTTTTGTTTTTATTTTTGTATATTTTTTTGTTTTTTTTTGGGATTAAAATAATTGATGTTGTTATGGCTATTAATTTTATAAAATTTATGAAAATCTTCGGAATATACAACATTTCGATTTATAGATTTAAAAACAAAATCTACGATGTATTTCAATTAAATGCGATATACAAAATATTAGACTTGAGGCATATGTTTCAAAAAAAAGTTGTAAACATAAAATATAAATATTCCATTGAAATCAAATATTTAAAGTATTTCCTTTATTATGAATGTTTGTAATGAAGATTTTAGTTTGATGAGATGTAATTCATTGGATTTCAATGATATTTGTTATTTATAGTTGAAGGCAATCGTTTGAGTATATACCTAGTTTATGGCAACACTTTGCAATACTTTGATTTGACATCTACGAGTAAGCGTAATTATGACACGATACAAGGTTTGACTTAAATTCAAGGTGAAAATATTGATTTTAAATGCGATGACATTCCGATCCTACTGAATTTTCATGGGTAAAGCTTATTGCCATTATTCTTTCTCCACCATGATCTCGGCGTCTACATTAGGAATGATGTTGCTTATCAATTTCTTCCACAATATGGATGCTGCTCCAACCCTTTTTTCAATTGTATGTGGTTTAAGTTCACCGTAAATAAGCACATCATTCACAATTGATTTCTTTATCGAAGCCCAAATTTGGACAGAGCTTCAACTTCTCGCCTCACACGTCACACTCTCACACTGATTACGGGCCATGTAGACAATTCTTCGAGGCTTCTCTATTCGGGCCCGACAACACCCGAAGGAATGTGTGCTGAGATCTTTGCTGAGTCTAACCATCTTTCTCAGCTTGTCACTGAGCCTACTCGAATATCGGACATTCATGGCCAAGCGGAAAATACTCTTGACTTGTTCCCTACGTCTGACCCTGAAAAATACACTATCAATGTATCATCGCCTCTAGGCAGATCAGACCATAGTATTATTTCTTCAAATTTCTCGTGTCAATCTAATACAGTTAAAGAAAGAGCTCCGAAGAGAACCGTATGGCAATACGCCAACTGGGACGGTCTCAATAACTTCTTCCGGATCTTTAGTCACTATGCTTCCTCTATCGTGACGTAGTCTCCAGCGCAGATATGATTACTTCGGGAATGAAAACTTTTATCCCGAATAGGGTTAAAAGCATCAAACCAAAAGAAAAGTTATGGTTTGATTCAAGCTGTAAAGAGGTTATCAGGGAAAAAGAAGGTGTTGTAGAGCCAATCCAACCGTGGAAAACCGGAACAAGTTTAAAAAGCCAGGAAGGCCTGCAATGCCCATTTTCGACGGACAAAATTTTTACATGACCAAAAATTAAGGCAAAAAATACTGCAATGTCCCAAAGGCAGTAAGAATTTTTGGTCTTTTGTAAAATCATGAAGAATTCTTCTTCTTCCTCGGTCCCTACACTCGTTGACAATGACACTCAAGTTGTTAGCGAAATCTTACCTTTTTGCTAGGCAGTTCGCCTCCAACTCTTCGCTGCCAAAGAGTGTCATGACTCCTCCAGTTTTTGAGCGCTTCAATGATTCCATGGGACAAATCTTCTTTCGCACTCATGCTGTGGCGAGAGTCCTAAAAGATCTCAACAAACATAAATCCGCTGGTCCTGATGGTATCCCCGCTATTATTCTGAAGAGGTGTTCTTCCACGCTGGCAAAACCCTTGCGTAAGCTTTTCCATCTATCCTATTCTTCTGGGCTCGTTCCGAGCAGTTGGAAAACAGCATTTGTCCAGCCAATCCCAAAAAAAGGCGAATCTTCTTCTCCCTCCAATTATCGACCGATTGCACTTACGTCCCTTCTTTATAAGGTCATGGAAACGCTGATAAACTATCAGCTCAAGAAATATCTCGAAGACCGAAAGCTTCTTAATGACCGGCAGTACGGCTTTCGCAACAACAGGTCCACAGGTGTTCTGATGGTTTATCTCACCGAACAGTGGAACAAGTCTTTACATCGTTTTGGAGATTGTGAGATTGTTGAACTTGATATTTCAAAGGCATTTGATAAAGTCTGGCATCTTGCTCTTTTATCGAAAATGCGTGCTTTCGGTATAGGTGAATCCCTCCTTCGTTGGATTAGAAACTATCTTTCGAACCGTTCTATACAAGTTGTATTGGACGGATTCAAGTCTGAAACCCACAATTTAAATGCTGGTGTGCCCCAAGGGTCAGTTTTTTTCTCCGACCCTCTTTTTCATTTTCATAAATGATCTCTTGTCTGTAAATTCTAATCCAATAAATTGTTTCGCTCACGATAGTACTCTAAGCTCTTCATATTCGTTCCCAGACTCACATCCCTCCTGTTCGGATGGAACTTCGGTGGAACTGCAACGGCTTAATATGATAAGCTCATTAAACTCTGACTTAAACAGCATTGTACAATGGGGAATAAAAAAACGCGTAGAGTTTAATGCTTCGAAAACTCAATGCTGTCTTCTATCCTTAAAGCGAGATATTCCTCCCCTGCCACTATCCATGAGTGGGACTTGCATCAATGAGACTGAACACATCGAGATTCTCCACCACCACCACCTCTTGTGGAACGAGCACATATGCGATGTCGCCTAAAATGACGCAAGATGTTTAGGTTTTTTAGCACGATGCAAGAAATTTTTTTCTCATTCTGATTTGGCTATTATTTACAAAACTTACATGCGTCCAAAGCTTGAGAACAACTCTCTCGTCTGGAGTGGTGCTCCAGTGACGTACTTAAGTCTTCTGAACAGTATTTAAAGAAGAGCATTCAAAATGATTGGTAACAATACCAACGTTGGGTCATTTACGTCTCTAGAACATCGGCGTCTCATGCCTATTTTACCGATACTTCAACGGAATATGCTCTAGTGAAATAGCCAGTTGCATTCCTCCCCTTAAGATATTCAACGGTAATACCCGCGCCTCCAGGAATGCCCATCAGTTCACCCTTGAGCCCAACTTCGGACATACTGTCATGTACGGAGAATCATTCTTTAGCCGTACTACTCGAATGTGGTACTCTCTTCCACACTCTGTCTTCCCCAGTCATTGTAATATTCAAGAATTCAAAACCAATGTTCACCGACACCTCCTTTTACATTATCTATCCTTTCCCTAATACTCGCACTGTGCTGTGCGTTATAAAGGGTAATGAAAAAAGCCCTTGAGTGCGTTGATTATAAAAGAAAAAAAAGAAAGAGTATCCGAGTTATAAAAAAAGCGTGCCAAGTAATTTTTCTTTTTTATAGCTGAGATAAACTGGCTTACATGTTTTTTTTAAGTGTGAATTAAAGCTTAAAAGTAATTAAAGATGTATAATGAGTTAAAAAATTGCGCAATACATTTTCTCTTCATATTTTCAACGAATTGCTATACTCTGTCCGATAAAAATTGGCAGTACAGGGAAGATAGGGATATCTGCATCTCGTTCGCACTCTTTTCCTACCCATAAATACTTTTCTCAAAAAAGCTCTTACAGGGTTGCCGTAATGCGCATTTTGAATTCGAAAAAGCTAAATGAAAAAACTGCAGGGTTGGCATTCTTCCTTTTTACATTGATTTTAATTTCGTTTTTTATTATATATGAAAAAATTTATCTTTTTCCACACCACCAAGAGGTAAGATAAAAGGCGCGTTTTTGAAGGGTATCCCCAGTAGGCGTAATCTTGGTGAACAATCTGTGAACAGATTGGTTTTTCTTTTTTTGTGGTGAGTTGTGGCCTTTGGTGCTAATTTCCTTTAGAAGTCTGAACACTGTTCGTTCAGATACAGAAAATATATCAACAACCTGCTTTACAGCCTCGGTTTTACTTTGCAGGTTCTTACAAATTGCTTTTGTCGCCTCAACTATCTCTTTTTTTCTCGGCACTCAAGTCCTTTGAGCATTTTGTTGTTGAAGCCATTTTAAATTTACACAACACAACAAAAGCAAAAGCAACAGCAATAAAACACAAACAACACAACAAAATCATAAAGATAATATAGGTACAAACAAACAACAAAAGCACAACAAGAAAAAACAAACCACACAACAATAGAACAAAAATAGCACAATAATAATATCACAATAATGCACAAAAATAACTCGCAAAATCAACAAAGCTACCGACCGGTACGAGAATATACGCAAATTATATTCTTCCTCAAATAAAATGGCTTTGATTTTTATAACTGCATTTTAACTGACTTGCAAAACTTTAAAAGAAATGCAAAAGTCAAACACAACTCGATAACACTCATCGTTAAGAAAGCTCTCAAAGCAAAAGCTCCTCAACAGAAATCCATTGAAAAAGTAAGAAAAAAATACGAAGTGAGTTACGAAATAGAAAAAGGCAACTCTGAATATATGTGATTTAATGAGGGTTGAAAAGCAGCAGAGAAAGATCAGTGCATGCTCAAGTGTGTTCCAGGCAGGTCGTTGTGGATTCACGTCGGATGCCATCAAAAACTCATGGGTGTTTAATAAAACTTTTTAAACGAGTTCCCTTCAATTGGGTATGGGGTAGAGAACAGCGCGCCACTGATTTTTAAAAAGCTCTCCCATAAGGCTAGGCGCATATTGATCCGCGTTCGACACGAGTGACAGTGACGCTACACAGCACAGCACTTGTTTTTGTAAACAATATAAATAAACAGGACAACGCATATTGAAAGAACGACACGACATGACTTGACGAGCGTTTTCCGGAAATCGCGTGACACAGTGATCGAAACACAGTAGTTTTCCTTGCGAGACTGCCATGAGTTTGTTTTTTTTTTGTTAAAAATAAGATAATAAATTGTCGTTGGGTTTGAAAATTAAAAACAGTTTCCTTAAACTGCTCTCGAGTCATTCTGGTAACTCCAACGTCATTTTTAACTGTCCGTGGCTTTTTCTTTTTGAAAGATATTTTGCATTCTGGGATTTGAATTTTTTGGTCTTCAAGGAAATCAGCAAAAGTTTTTCCTCCTAGTATTCTTCCTCAGACTCAGAACTCAAACAATTCAAAAAATAGTTAACTTTTGACAAATTCATTGCGATGTTCTTGCCCTGCTTTACAATTTGTGATTTAATTAATATATTTATGTATTTTGACACGAGACACGCGAATCAATTTGCGGAGAACGGCATGACATGTTTCTATAATCATGTCGTGCGACAGTTGTCAGGTCACGTCACACACCTTAGACTTGTCCCAATATGCGCCTAGCCTAAGGCCTGTACTGCCAATTTTTATCGGACAGAGTATAGTGATATTGCTCATCAGTTTGGTGACACGTAGATCTGTCAGTAAATCGATCTTTTCGGCATCAAAAGGGAGTCATCTTACTATTTTTATGATTGAAATTGGATTAGTAAATAAATTTCGAATCATGCAGAGTAACCACAGCTTCATTTCGGTACCATAAATATTTTAAACTTTACGAACAATATTTTAAAGTTTAGAGAATCTTATTTTATTATTTATTTATTTTTTTGTTACATTGAAATTATATGTTTTTTTTTACTAAGCCGTAAAATTAAAATAATTTTACTGTCCAATTGTTGAATATTTTATATAAAATGAGCTTTTATAGTAATATCTCAAAAATAAATATATGTTTATATAATTAATATCAGCATGAATGTATAAAGTCAAGAAATAATGAGGAGAATAGATAATAGATAGGTTATATTATACATAAATATTTACAAATAGTTTCGAAAAAAAAACTTTATATAATCAGTTAAACTTATAAAACATAACAATAAATCAAAGTAATAACATGTATAAATCAAGAAAGGTTAAAAAAATTTCTATATGTTTATTTAGTATTTAAAATATTTTTTTTTTGTTAAATTATTTATACGAGTTGCTTTCAAATCTTCATTTTTAAATTAAATCTAGATTGTAATTCTTTATAATTTTTTTACGAAATATAAGAAACTAAAAAAAAACAATAATAAATTGTAAATGTGGTTGTAAAAAATTAAAATAGATTCAAGTGGCATTGAAAATTCAATTATTATCTATCTCTATGTATGTATATATATGTAAAATAGTTATAAGAATACGGGTTTTGTTTGTAATTAAAAAATAAAAAGTAACAAAAATCAGACATTCAGTAAAGCTTAAACACAATGAAATGCTTTAAGTCAAATTTATACCAAAATAAAATAAGAACCATGACATATTTACATGTAGAAAGAATTTTAATTTTGTCAACCACAAATAAATAAAACATTAAATGCACCCTGAACTCAGAGCTCATATACACTGACAATCACTAGGATGAGGCCACTTATTTTTTAATCGATTTTCGCTCTTTATACCTGATGGAAATTACCCATAAAAATTTACTACATTTGAGTAGGTAGATATTTTCTTAAAAGATAGTCATAAAATTAAGGGGTTAATTAGAAAAAACCGTTGGAATTTCCCTCAATCAATTAAAGAGCTACTTAAAAAGAGTATGAAAAAGTGCGTCACTTGGATGAGCGTTTACAGTTTTTGGTTTTCGAACATTTATTTATTAATTTTATCTCCAATGAGTATACCCCCCATATTTTGATATGACTTCTATTAGACGGTTTGGAATGGAATCATAAAGTTTTTTTTTTAAATAGTCAAGCGAAATCTCGGTCCAGGCATCACGGATAGCTTATATTAAGGTGCCCTTGTCTTCAAATTGTTTACCGCCTTCATAAACTTTTCGAGATAGCCATGACCATACGTTATCGATTATGTTCAAGTCCGGTGAATAGGGCGGCCATGGCAAAAGCTGTGCGTCTTCTGATAAAATCCAGCTTTTGACAGCCCTGGAAACGTGGATGGGGGCATTGTCTTGTTGGAAAATCCAAAGAAATCTTTGAAAATGACCGTTCCAACAAGCCTTTGTAGCTGTTTCCGTTCATTGTTGTAGAAGTGTTGCCATAGTAGGTGATATCTCCCCACACCATGACACCTGATGTACGGCTGTGATGTAGTTCCTCTTTTCTTAAATCAATAAAAGTTGTAACCATCGGGGCCGTCAAGGTTAAACATTTTTTCATCCGAATAGACAACTCGTTTAAATTGACTGCTCCAAGCGACATGTTCTGTTGCAAAGTTCATTCGCAGCATAGACAGGGTTGGGGTCCTAATTCACTTATAAGTAAACAAGGTATCCCTTTCTACACTGACGGTTCAAAAATGGAATCAGGAACAGGTGCTGGAGTGTTTTGCCAATCTCTCAACATCAGAGCGTCGTATAAACTACCAGCTGGCTGTAGTGTCTTTCAGGCCGAGATCTTTACCATTGAAAAAGCAGCTGAATTGGCGCATCATGAAAAGCTAAGCTCTTCGGAGATTACTTTTTTCGTGGACAGCCAGGCTGCTATCAAAGCCTTAGTCAGTGAGACCATAAGATCAAAAGGAGCTTTAAACTGTAGGAAGGAATTAAATAGAATCTGCCACACTAACCAGATTAAGTTCTGCTGGGTTCCTGGACATAGCAATATAAAAGGGAACGAAATAGTAGATGAACTAGCCAGGAAAGGGTCAGAAGCAAATACAAGTAGAAGCGACCATTCAGATAGGGGACCACTCGTCCCGATTGGGGTACTCAAGAGGAAGATAGACCTTAAATCAAAACAGAAAATCAATAACTCCTAGAAATCCAGGGACGATTGCGTAATCTCTAGAAGTTTATGGCCTAACATAAAAGGAAACTCGGTATATTCTATCGCTGAGCAAAAGGAACATTAAAATCTTGATAGGTGTACTAACGGGCACAATGGCCAAAGAGATAGGGGCATTTGCACCCGATTTCTGTAGGAGCTATCAGGATGAGGAGGAAATAGAAACCATTAAACACCTGCTCTGTGACTGTCCGAACCTCCAAACTAGCCGACTCCGTCATTTCGGAAACAGGTCTGTTGGAGAACTGGATGATCTAGCACAGGTCTCAATGGCAAACATGAGGAAATTTATAGATAGCACAGACTAGTTCGTTCACGAGCCAGTTTACCTTAATCGATTTTGAGGAGCATCGATGCTAACCTTTATTTTTATAGGAGATCACAATGGACCAGTAGGCCCCCGTGTGTGCAACAGTTCACGCTGTGCACATCCCTTATCACCTAACCTAAGCTAACCTCATTCGCAGCTCCTTGTGTTCTTGCTTTAGAACAGGTTTCTTTTTGAGTTTTCTTCTCTGTATAATACCATCTTTTTTTTATTATCCTTCGGACTGTCGAAATACTGGCTGATACTCCGCTTTTGGACCTTATTTTAGTAGCTGGTTGAATGGAATTTGAAGCAATACGTAGAATTAACCGCTTTTCTCGGGATGTTGTTGCTTGGGCTGTGCGTCCGTTTTGTTTTTTCCCGTAGTTTTGAGGATCAGCAAGATAGTTGCTTATAACTGTCTTATTTCTGTTCAGCTTCCTTGCTATTTCTTGGCCTGAGAGTCCTATTTCCTTGAAAGCATCGATTTGTCCTCTTTCTGCTACTGTCATCATCTTTCCAAAACCGATTTGTGGCGAAATTAAATAAAAAAAGTTATTTATAAAACGTACTTAAATATTGCAACCAAAATTTTGAATAAAATCGCTGATATGAACTCCTACAACTAAATATTCGCAATCCTTTTCAAGTAGCTCATTCATTAATGTAGGGAAATTCCAATGGTCTTTTCTAATTATCCCTATAATTTTATGACTTTATTTTAAGAAAATATGTACCTGCTCTCATGTAGTAAAATTTTCCGGGTTAAAAAAATTCCAACAGGTATACCTACAGAGCGAAAATCAGTTGAAAATATGTGGCCTCATCCTAGTGATTGGCAGTGTATTTACACGGTAAATAAAAACAAATCATTTCAACAAATATTCAATAATTCTCTTAGTCCTGACATAGGACCGTAACAGATTTCTTCGTTATATTTTTTCATCGTCATACAGTATTAAACAGCATGTGTAATTTTGTAAGCACTTCAAACAGGGCAAGTTAAAAAAATATTTCGAGAACATTGCGAATCCATATATTTGACTTAATGTTCCCGAAATTAATAAATGTTTATGCATAGCATAGCACCGAAATACTAAAATATCATTAACTTACGTATGATCATTATAAGAATAGAAAAGTTAAATTATTTTTGTAAAATATATAAATCGAAAAAAAAACAAACAAACAAACAAATAATATGATATTTTCTAATTCATATTTTTTCGTTACACCACACATATACATACGTCTTATCATCACAAATATATTAAAGAAAAGAATAAAAACACCCAATTTAATTGACATATTATGTATGTAAATTAAGTAAGGGTTACAAAAAATAAATAAATATTGAAACCATTTTTTTATTAAATATAAAGATTAAAAAAGTATTTATGACAGTATGATAATGTAATTTCTAAGTGATTAATCTATAAAAAAAAATTAAACAAAACAAATAATAATATTCATGTACATGAATAATTACTGTTCATACAAAAAATCGAAGTAATGAAAACAATAAAAAAAACACATGAAATTGAACTACGTGTGGAAATTAACAAAAATAAAATTCGGAAAAAATGTAAAAATTAATGCTAATAAATTGAAATATATTAATATGTAAATTCACTCGTTTTTCCATTTAATTCCTCTTTTCAATTGCATTGCTTCCTTATGGTGGCGCTACAGCCCAGGTCAGACTAGGGCCTCATCTAACAAATTCTCCAGCCACCTCGGTCCCTAGTGGCTGTCTCCAGTTTCGCAGCAAAAGAGGGCATAAATCTGCCAAAGATTACCGACCTATAAGCTTTACTCCCTTTCTTCTTAAAACCCTGCAGAGAATCGTAGAATCTCACAAAAGGAGTATTCTGAGTAGTTGTCCCCTATCTAACTCGCAATATGCCTACATGAGGGGTAGATCTAAAGAGACTGCTCTTCATGAGATATTGAGAACGATAGAAAACACGATTCATTTCAAGGAATATACCCTAGCTACCTTCTTAGACGTAAAAGGAGCTTTCAACAAGGTCCTAACTGAATCCATCGCAGAATCACTTGCAGACTTCGGTGTTGACAACTACATTAGAAGATGGATAATATCCATGCTAAGTAATAGGAGGATTCAATCAAAGTTAGGATATTCAATGTGTACAAAATATGCCAGCAGAGGAACACCCCAAAGAGCTGCACTGTCTCCTCTTTTATGGCTATTGGTCATGAATAGCATTCTTGTGAAATTCGAGAGCAGTAGAGTTAAAGCGGTTGCGTACGCCGATGATTTGGTCATTCTAGTTTCAGGAAAATTTCCAAGCGTGATCAGTGAAATCACTGATATGGCTTTGAAGAAAGTAAGCACCTGGGCTGCGAACTGCGGACTAGGTGTTAACAGCAACGAAACCGAGTTGATGCTTTTCACCACCAAAACCAAGGTACCACCTTTCACTCTACCTCGGTTAAACGGAGAACTTTATCATTGTCTTCCAGTGCTAAATATCCGGGCGTAATACTAGACACCAAATAAAACTGGAAGCTTAACATTGATGAACGGGTGAGGAAGGCGTGTGTTGCCTTCTACGCCTGCAACAAAACATTCGGCAAAAAGTGGGGCCTCCAGTCAAAAATGATAAAATGGACATACACAGCGGTTGCAAGACCGATACTTGTTTATGGTTCCATTGTTTGGTGGCCTGCTCTCAGCAAAGCTTACATAGTAAAAAAGCTTACAAAGGTGCAGAGCAATGCTTGCGTAGGGATATCAGGGGCAATTAGGTCCTGTCCAACGGATGCACTTAACGTCATCCTAGACCTTCTTCCGATTGACCTCTTCATTAAATATCAGGTGTCCTGCAGTATCTTGAGACTCAAAGAAATAGGCTGCTGGAAAACAAGATCCTACGGGCACTGCAACCAAACAAGCCTGATACCATCAGACATCCTATCCACAAGCACCGATTACTGCAGGAAGGCGATGTGACGAAAGACTTCGACACAACTATCTTCACGGATGGTTCGAAGATGGAATCCGGTGTTGGTGCAGGTGTCTTCTGCGAATCTCTTAAGATTTCAAAATCCTATAGACTTCCCGATTTTGCCAGTGTATTCCAGGCAGAATTGTTAGCGCTAAGGGAAGCTTGTATAGCCCTTAAAAATATCCGACAGAACCAAAATGAAGCTATACAAAAAGACAGTCAGGCAGCTATAATAGCCATTGATTCAGCTTTATCATCCTCTAAACCGGTCCAGCAATGCAGAGAGGCCCTCAAGGAACTTGATATGAGCGTCACTCTTATCTGGATACCGGGCCATAGGGTCTATAAGGGAAATGAGAAGGCAGATGAGGTAACTAGGCAAGGATCATTTCCTATTACCACCACCGACGGAAATTGTTCATAATTAAGTTTATTCCTAGAGCATAAAAGAGCAACAAATTTATTAGGGTTTGGTTTCATGCAATTGTCGTTTGACCACATTCGAATCTCGTTTAAGTATTCATTTAACCTCACAATACAATCATCTATCAGGCCAATTGGACGGCAAATGTATAGAACAACATCATCCCCATATAGATGAATTTGGCAGTTATGAATAACATTAGGTATATCATTAATTAATAGTGAAAACAAAAGCGGGCCCAGAACAGAGTCCTGAGGTACACCAGTATAAACTGAAATTGGGTTGGAGGAATCGGACTCAGTTTTTGTAGATTGCACTCTATTTAACAAAAAATTGGACAAAAGCTTCAACGATGTTATACATTCTTTTGAGTTTACAGAGCAGGATTGAGTGATCGATACAAGCAAACGCTTAAGAAAAATCAAGCAAAACCATAACGCCAAAATTATCAGAATCTAAAGCAAATCGTAAGTCAGATGTCACTTTAATTACAGCAGACTCGTAGCTATGTTTGCTACGAAAACCCGATTGAAATTTTGACAGCAAAAGATCTTCCGTAGAGTGGATATTTGATCGATTGTGGACTTTCCGGGTCTGAAGCCACACTGATAAAGACCTATCAGGTTGTTGACGAAGGCTTCAAACGTTCACACAGCACAGCAGATCTGTAAGCGATGTTATGGAGACTTATACATCTGTAGTTGGTGCAGTTCAGGGGATCTCCTTTCTTCCATTTGTCGGGCATGCTTTCCTCCAACAAAATTTTGCAGATGAGCTGGTGCATGGTCCTAACCAAATCATCTCCCGCTGCTTTGTACAGTTCGGTGGCTAGCCCGTCTGCCCCAGTGGCTTTGTTCGATTTAAGTTTGGATATCGCTATCTATCTAAATAAATAAATAGAGTGGCGCGACACCGCTTGAAGAGCTAAGGCCTAAGTGGCTCACTCTCATCAACAATTCTCTGAGCGCATGTGAAGAATTGAGGGGACCTACAATTTAACGCCAAAGCCGATTCTGAAAGGCAAAGTTAAGAAGCACTTTTCATGACAGATTGATACTCTTGGAAGTTTTGTTAATTCTTCGCAAGAGGCAATACCCGTGAAAGATGAAATAAAAACTTTTATGGGCACGAGTAGGACTCGAACCCACGACGTTCTGCTTAGCAGCCAACGCACCTAACCACTAAGCTACGAGCAACTGCAATCGCTATCTTCACTTCGTAAATGTAGGGTGGGTGGAATTGTTGGCCTGCTACACCCAAATTGAATGGTTCTGTATTGCTGGCGGAGTTTTGCTCCTCATCGCCATTATACAGCTTGGAAAAGTGGTCTTTTCATATCCTCAGCACTGACTGTTGTTCCACTACGATGTTCCCATGATGGTCTCTACAGGCTTCGGTTCGGGGTTTATAAGCCCTGAAGGTTTATTTTACCTTTTTATAAAACTTTTGAACCTCGTTCGTGTTGTGACACCCTCTATCTCCTCGATCGCGTGCTTCTCATGCTCCCTTTTATTCTTTCTGAGAAGTTTGTGCTCCTCTCTCCTTTTCTGCTCGAAGAGCTGCTCGTGTCCTTCTTTGCAGCACCGCTTTGTATGCCTCTTGTTTCGCTGCATGTGCTCAGACCAGGGGTTTCGTTGTGGTGGCCGTGTAAACCCTAGCACTTCAGAGGCGGTATCTCTGATGGCTGCTTGGCAGTGTTGCCACTGGTTCTCTATATTTTTTGCTGGCAGCAAAGGACTGCTGAGGAGATTTTCGGAGACACGATCGGAGAAGGATCTAGCAATCTCTTGCGATTGCAGCCGTTTGACGTCGAATTTCCTCCTAGCATTTTCGCATGTTGGCCTTGATCGGGATATCTGCATTCTCACCTTGGCTACAACAAGGTAGTGGTCCGATGTTGACACCTCGGAATGCGCGGACATCTTGCATGCTAGAGAAATTCGTGCGTAGATCGCAATGTGATCAATCTGGTTGACGGTTGATTGGTCAAGAGATTTCCTTGTTCCCTTGTGGATATCGAGATGTGGGAAACGCGTAATTGCTACCATTACGTCTTTCCCCGCAGCCAAGTCGATTAGCCTAAATCCGTTATCGGAGGTGGTGTCGCTAGGCTATTTCGTCCGAATATTCCACCAAAGATTTCTTCTCAACCCAGCTAAGCATTAAAACGTCCGGGGACAATTTTAATGTCATAGCTAGGGCATTACTCATAGGTCTTGTCAAGGAGCTCATAGAACATGTCTTTGGTGTCTTCATCCTTTTCCTCAGTGGGGGCTTGTGCGCAGATAAGGCTGGTGTTGGTGAACTTAGCCTTGATGCAGATTGTCGTGATGCGCTCATTCACTGAGTTGAAACTCAAGACCTTACTCCTGAGTCGAGTCCCAACTACAAATTCACATCCAAATAGACGCTGATTTTGTTCCCGGTAGCAGTCGCCGTAGTAAATATCGTAGTTGATCATTTTACGTAGGCCCGGATCATCCCATCGCATTTCTTGGATGGCAGTTATTCTGCTTTATAGCAGTCAAGGGCTTCCGCTAGTTGTTTGGCTGCACGTGGTCTGTTAAGGGACCTAATATTCCAATTGCAAAACCGAAATTAGTTGTCCTCAAATCGTTTGCGTGGGTCGTCATCATTAATTCCGTCTGAATCCGAGGCTTGTTGATGTTTCGGAACCATGTCTTCTTTATGTGGCCGGGCAGTGACCCCGACGCACCACCCCCAACCTAGCCAGGCCTTTAGTTTAACTCTAAGACGAAGAGCCGGCCAAACCGCTCCTTGTAGGCCTGGGCTGCGAAATGCACGAAATTAACGAATAAATAAAAAAGCAGAAAATATAATAAAAATTATAAACAAGAATTATGTAAGATTTCCATAATTATAGAGTTCTAAAGACATTTAATAATTAGTCGACGGCGGCGGTTGTTGTAACGGTCATCTCAATCCGGATTTCACCACACTTCAAAATGGTTCTGATTTTTGCTAACGCGAAACTTGAATTTAACTGAAACTGAAAATACGATTTGCTTGAAGCGCCGCCCAACTGCAGAGGAAAAATTTGAAACAAAATGCATCTTGCTTTGAGAGAGAGCGCCACTTTCCAATAAGAAACGTAAATTTCGCCAAACTAAAACAGCTGTCACTGATTTGAAGTTTTGATATTTATCGAAAAAATTGACAAGCAATAAAATTGTGAAATATTAGGCTGTTCTTGTTTTTTCAGTTGAAAGTTATTTTTGAGCGATATCTACATTACTAAGTTCGAAGCTTTGCATATTTATTTGACAGGTATTATCAAAACGGCATTTAGTACTCCTGCCATCTAGTTAAAAGCAAATATAGTTATTTAGTCTGAAATAAATATACAAAGATGTTTTAGACAAAGCGACAATATTTCCCCGGATGGTCTGAATCTTTGTATATGGATTTACCAGGTAATATCAAGAATGGTTTTCTGCTTGGTTTGACAGTTTTTTGACAGTTTTTTACAATAGTTTGTAATGTGTGTTCTCTGCTTGCTTGCTTGAAAACCATTCTTGATAGTACTAGGTAAATCCATATACAAAGGTCTGAATCTCTGAATTATTAGCTGCGTTTTATTACCATATTGATCCAGATCAGATCATTTGCCGTTTTTCTTTTTTACCTCCGAGTAGATTAGATCAGATCACGGATGTGTCAAAAAAAAAAATCTGTGTTTCTTTTTTACCTCCGATATATCGGAGCTAAGAATTTTCATGCTCTGAGCTAAATCTATTTCCTCAGGATAAATCGACCGAGCAAATAGAGCAGATAGCTAAGCGAAGACAACTTCACTTGTTTTTTTCGGATTGTTAAAATAATAATAAGTAAAAAATTACATTTCAGTGATCAGGTTTGTTTCTTTATTAAATCGGAGGACATTGAATATGATCTGCTCAGAGCTTCGCTTTGACACATCCGTGACCTGATCTAATCTGCTCAGAGGTAAAAAAGAAAAACGCCAATTGATTTATATGTGAAACAACAAAATATCGAAATCCTACTTTTTACTTGGATCAATTTTTGTGATCCAAAAATTAGTTCTTCTTCCGCACATAAGTTGAAATGTTGGCATACATTTTCAATAAAAACTGTGCTGCCACTTTCACACATTTATTATCCGGGAATGAGATATTTTTCAATTACATAGCAAAAGCTGTAAATTTTTGATTTTTCACTTAAAAAAAAAAAAAACAGAATAATCGTTCAACAAAATTATCGTAGGGCAACTCCGATGTAATTGACAGAATGAATACATTTCAAACAGCTGCCAAACGTGACGTAATAGGTAAATTGATGATAGAATCTGTTTTATTTTCTTGATCTGATCTGGATCAGATCATAGGAATACTAAAACGCATTGATATGCAATTTTTCTTATGAAGCGGTATTTTTTTTCGTTATTAATTCATTTATTTAGTACGTATTTGTTCTCAACATATAGCAATCAAAATATTTTGAAAAAAAACGATCAAATTCATTTTATTTCACCCAAAATCCACCTAAATTTGAAAATTTAAATCAGTAACAGCTTTTTTAGTTTGGAAGAAGTCACGTTTCTTATGGGATTTTACATTCAACCCAGACCCTTCTTTACCACTGGGCCCAGGCCCAGGGCCCCGCAATCACCAGGGGCCCCCAAGTTGCTGAAACATCACTTAACCTCTATTGGTCTATTTTCAAGAAAAAAAAATATTTCGATACAATTTTAGATGCAAAAAGAATGATCAAAATTCGTACTTTCCTTTCTGAACAATTTAAACCACATTCCCTGCGAAATTATATTCAAATTAAAACAGAAATATGAATAACTAACTGAGTGGCAATGCAGTTTGCTTTCTGACTTGGTAGGAGTGCTTGCCACTGGGTGTGTCTCAAAAATTGTAAAACTTTTTTTCAGTATCTTCTCAACGATGGAGTGTGTTGACTGCTCATTTAGGTCCAAAAAAAGTTTTAAAAAGTCTTTGTCAAACAAGATGGTCGGCGCGAGCTGATGCACTAAGCGCATTATGGTCATCAAGAAATTGAAGAAGCTTTGATGTCTATCGCGAAAGATTTAGGACAGGCACGAGAGGCCAGAGAAGAAGCATTTAGTCTTTGCAAAAAAAATGTCCAAGATTGAATTTACCATACTTACAGAACTTTGGAACTCTGTATTGCAAAGAATTAATAATACAAGTACTTTACTTCAAAAACAAAATATTACCCTGGATGTTGCAATAAATTTGCTGAGTGCAATAGATGAATTTATAATTGGGCTCAGGGACAATTTTGATAACTTTGATTTATCAGCCAGACAAAAAAAACCCGGATTCCGAATATGAGGACCTTTCTGAAAGGATGGGGTGTAGAAGCTCACGCCAGACTTTTTTTACGGCCCTGGACCCTCAGTAATTCTGAATGGAAAAGAAAAATTTAAAATTGAAACCTTTCTTCCCATTGTCGACACACTAAGCGTTCATTTGAAACAGCGACTTGGTTCGTATACGAAGATTGGCCAACGTTTTGACTTTTTTTGTGAATCTGAATTCAGAAGACTTAAAAGAGAACTGCAAATCTTTTGCTAAATTTTACACCGAAGATGTGAACGGAGATGAACTACAAGCTGAATGCCTGAATTTAAAAGACTACTTGAAAATTAGTCGACACGAAAAAGAAACAACTGACAACATTCTAGAGCTTTATAATTTTTTAAAAACTAATAAAATTGAAGATGAATTTTCTTAAGTATGATGGTGACCAATTGCAGTGGGGCACGTTCCTTCTCTAAGATAAAAAGAATCAAAAACGAAATCAGAACTACAATGATTCAAGAAAGATTGACATGATTGTCGCTGATGTCAACCGAGAGCGACATCCTCAGAGGCATCGATTTTGAAGATGTGATCAAAGATTTTGCTAATCTCAAATCAAGAAAAAGACTCGTTCGATAAATATTCCTTTCTTTTACCTGAAAAAATATAGTCTGTGTCACTATTTAGTTATTTAATTGTCTGTTATTTAAATTTTGTTTATTTTTGAATTTTTATATGAAATATTTATTTTTTGTTTTTATTTTTACATTGTTTATGTTTATGTTTTAAATGCTGCAATAACTATTTATCTTTTTAATGAATTAAAAAAAATTATTTATTTAAAAAATTAAAAGAATAAATATCAATTCAAAGTTTTGTGATTTTTCTGTATACCTTTAATTACACAACATTACATTTTTATATAATCATACAGGGGCCCCATTTTCGAAAAGTGCCCAGGGCCCCCAAAAGGGTAAAGACGGCCCTGATTCAACCACCACGAATCGCTACTAAAATTTGATGCTTTTTGGGTTCAATGTAATTTGTAAAGTCAAAAGTAGCAATCTCTTTTTTGAATGTGTGTGTGAAAGCAATCTAAACAAATTTCTGATTAATTATTCTTTAATTTAAAATGTGTACCACCTTTAATTTAAACACAATTCGTAAATTTACGTTCGTCAAAATAATTTTTCCAACAAATCTTGCAACAAAAACCAAACGTTTTGAATATTACCAAATATCAAACTGTCCGAAATGTCAAACTCATAGTATGTGTGAAAATTTGTGTGAGAATATGTGTAAATCTGTCTCCAAAAAGAGATTTCAGAGAAATCAATTCGTCCAGCAAAAAATTCAATACTTTTCCCAATGTAATTCATTTAAGGGAAAAAAATTGCCACACATCCGTGAAGAATCAATTTCTTGGCTCAATGTAAAATCCCATTATTGGAAGGTGTCTCTCTCTCTCTCTTAGTATGGTGCATTTAGTTTAAAAAAATTTCGGTTGCATTTGGGTGGCGCTTCGAGCAATTCGTATTTTCAGTTTCAGTCCGAACACTCCGAACACTTAGTCTGTGAACTGATCTCTGGACTTTTGTTTTGAAGTTCTGATATCCATCGAAAAAATTAATATAAAATTTGAAATATTAAGCTAGCCTTGTTCTTTCGGTTTAACGTTATTTTTGAGCGACATCTACATTACTGTGTTAGAAGCTTTGCATATTTATATCACAGGTATTATCAAAATGGTATTTACTGCTCCCGCCATCTAGTTAAAAGCAGAGATAGTTATTTTCTTACATATGTACATAAGTTGGTCTCAAATAAATATACAAAGGCTATTACACACAGCGACAGTAATTCCCCGGATGGTCTGACTCTGAATTAATACAAACTATTTTGCCGTGCTTGTGCTGAAAATGGAAATATAATTCTGATTTCTGACAGTTCAAGATTATTCGACTCTCTATAGAAATCCATATTTCTTCTCCCCGTTTTTAGGAGTTTGATTTCATTTCATCTCGTCTGTGATTTTAGTTTTTCTTTTCGCACTCGGTTGACGTACGTAAATATTCGGTGTTGCTAAAAAACGAATTTCAAGTTAATCGTTTCGTCGGTCGGTCGGTTTACGGATTGGAGAATATATCAGCGTTGTTTTGGTTTTCCCTTCCCAGTAATTTGATTGTTTTGTAAACATAAAAAGAAGTGAAAAGCTCCTATTGAAGGTGCCATCTGTGAAAATATTCCAAATATAGAACGAATCACTCGTTTGTTTATATTGCCGGTTAGTGAATCATAATTAAAAGAGGGTTTTTTTCAAGGAAAATCGCAGTATTTTTGGTACAACTTAATTTCGTAAGAAATTAAGTTTTACAATTTCTGAATGATTTGATGTGTCATGGGAATCGAACCATTCCATGAGTAATTTATACCTTTATTTGACAACATTAATATTAGATAAAAAGAAACGTTTCAGTCGAAACCGTTCTAGAACCTACCTTCTTCGGGTTGTTGAATGTTTGTTGTTGTAATACACCTTTTATATTTGTGAATATTAATGGCTTAAATTAAATTTTCATAAATTATTCAAATTTGTCAGCACCATAAATGGTTTTACACGAAGCTTTGTATATTTATTTGAATAAACGTACGAAGGTACTAAGTTATCGTTAAAATTAGTAGTTTCTAAGCATTTCCAACTTGCTTGCCAACAACGACAACATTATCTTGTCCGTTACGACTTAAAAAACATTTTAGATTGCAGGTTTAAAGGTATAATTTTGAGAATCCCGAAATGGCCACAGTTAATCATTCATAATCAAAATACTGTCGATACTTACTTGAATTCTATTTTCTCTAATAGCAAACGGTAAAATCATCGGTTAAAGACTTTTATTTCGGTAAACAGCGAAAATGCCTAGCTACAATTTTAACAATTATCCGAAAAATTACGGTGCGAACGGTATCGGGCTCGTAAACTTAGCGGCTCTCGGTTACTCCACCGGTGAACAACAAGAAAAAAAGCCAGTCGGATTATATCCATCTCTGCCGTATCCAGCAGCGGCGAACCTGTCTTACGTGCCATCAGCACCTCCAGACCATGCAGCTACCGGAACATCTCCATATCCAACATTGCCCTATCCAACATCAACGCCATATCCATCTTCGACACCGTATCCCTCGTCGACACCTTATCCGGGATCTGCGCCCTATCCTACTAACACTGGAATGCCATTGCCTTATGGAAATGCACCCTATCCAAGTGCAACAAACCTACCATCTCTGCCATATCCAGGCAGTTCTTCATTCCCCGGAATGCCTATGCCTTACGACTCTATATCTCAAAATTCGCAAAGCTCTGGCTATGCTAGCTTATACCCTTCGATTCCTTCCTTGCCAGGTATTCAAACCACATTCACCATTCAATAGGTCGAATGTGGTTTGACGCTCTTCTTTTTCTTTCTCTTTCTCTAATTTCCAGATGCAGGTGGATCGTTTACTGGGTTGGGTTACCGGAATTCACCCACAAACGTATATCCAACTTTGAAATCAGAAGATGATTCTGATATAGCGGTGCCATCGCCAACAGAAGAGCCGTCTGTGGGTATTCCAGAGATTACATTCGATACCGTCAATGTACCGGTAAATGAGAATATGTTTTGGGTAAGTTTATATCAATTTTATATACAAAACATTAAATACTTTGATAGGTCACACCGGGCCCTGGGTTTTTCTATCATCTTTCGTTGCTATTGCCTCTTTCAAAAAACTGAACACTTTAAAGAGATACATTTGAAGTCAGATAGGCTTCTCAACAGAACCTTTCGAAATAGGCATTCGAAAATTGTTGTTAACCACTTATGCCTTAGTTCTTCGTGCCTGTTGCTTCTCGAAATAAAGTTAACATCGATTATAACGTAATATCGGTTATTACCAGGGCCCGGATTCTTATGCAAATACATATTTTTTTTTACATCTTTTTCGAATTGAGAAATGTGCTTCAATGGCATTCATTCAATTGTTAGCGCATATTTTTGCATATTTTGGGTATAAATGCATATTTTGGCTTATTGAGCATATTTTCAGAACTAATGCATTTTTCCGTTCGTATTTTTTTTTACGGATGCAGCGCCACATACAATATACATAGCAGGTCGCGCTTTGAAATTTGTTTACCCAAAAATTATTCAAGTCACCTGTCTGGCTCATGGACATACACAGAGCGGCTGAAAGAGTAACATCAAGCCTTTTAAAGATGTTGACACTCTAGTGTCAAACGGGAAAAAAATATTTTAAAAAGCTCCGCCCCGTGTTGATTTGTGTAGAGAAAAATATCCGGAGATTCCTCTTCAGAAAGCGTATCACCCCTATCGTCGTATCCGATCGTAACCAAATTCTATCCGATTTGTGCGAAATATTCGAATTTTGTATCATCGTAAATGTTCCGATTGTTAAATCGTAGATACCTCAGAAAAAATTTCAAATTTGCGTTGAAATGTCAAAATCAGAGTAACGTATCCCAATTTCATGCGGTGAAAATCAAAAATTCAAATTTTATGTGTCTCCAATTGTTCCGATAGCTAACGTGTTGCGGAACATCTGCGGAAATACATGCGTAGTTACACGACAAAATTTCCTTTACGAAACGGATACCATGAACAAAATAAATGTTATCATCGGTACTTTTCTACGATCGTAAGTTTTTCCGAACGGATACGACTATAGGGATGTAAACGAAAATAAAAAAATACAGTGCTTTGCAAAAGTATAATCGCACCATGTAAAAATGGTTTTGTGTAAAACCGAGGACTGCAGCAATACTAAACTATTTTTTTTTAAAGACCCTCATTAGATAAGAAAATTGAGAGAAAAAAAAATTACCGTTACTTTCGCCTCTAATGTTTAGAAAAGAAAACAAGTTTTTTTCTTTGTTGCATAAATATAATCGCATTCTCTTATTTTTTCAACATTTTTTTTATTTTTTGAAAGATTAGTGTGGATTCTTACTACGCCGATTTTCAATCAAGTTAAAATACTCGATTTGGATTACTCTCGACCAGTTTTTTTAATTAGGAATTGTCCAACGAGTTCCATTCGTGCAGTTTTGTCTCTTGGAGCTCAGAAACACTACCAAACTGCCTGTTATTTTATATGGTGCGATTATACTTTTGCAAAGCACTGTATCTCCACAGTCTTATCGTTAAATAGCAACGACCAGTGGCATATTATCCTAAAGACAAACTAGGCACGTGCCTAGGGGCGCGGCAACAAAGGGTCGCGCGGACACAGTAATTCTTACAAGTGGAAAATAATGCGAGTTCATGGTTGTTAAAGTAACAAACTTGTGAACTCGAATTGCACTTGCATCTTTTGTTAAAATAAAAATCGGTCCTGAGCAATTGCTCTTACATTACAGAGTCAACTCGGTTTGCCAACTCGGAAATCGACTTAGCTTTGTTCTAATTTTGTAAGCGTTTTTGAGTAGGAATCGATTTTACTTATTGTAGGGGCAAATAAGCTATTGGTCGAAGTTCATCAGCGGATGGCAAAGATTTCGACGGATTTAAAACTAATTTTTCTGCTTTTTAGGTTCTTTCTAGATTGATTTTCGGGGCAATCCGATTTGAGAACCGAGCTGCCACTCGGTTTGCATAAGAACCAACTCGATTTAACTTGGTTTACAAAATTTACGTTTCGGCAGATCATTTATTAAACAAATTCGTAAGATCTTTCGAACAATACTAATAGATCTCATGTTAAGTTAACTAAGTCTCTTTTCCCTTGGCCCATATTTCAACGCCTTTTCTTTACAGGCCGACTCCACTAGAGATAATTTCTCTCAGAATACTCATCCTGACATGAAAAGTCAGGAAACAAACGACGACGACAAACGAAACAACGCGACTCCATTAAAGCAGAAACACAATGGCGCTTTAGGCAGACGCGTCGTTGCGTTACGATGCACCCGCTTCACGTGTGCTTTGAATGACAGTTCTCCCTCCATCATCATCAAACAGATTTGCCACTTTACTCCTTTCGAAGTTGTCTACTTCGATTTTTGAAAAACTTTGAATATCTATTCCAACTTCGCACCATCAAGAATGTTTTGAAATCTACTTCACTCGATTTTACTTGATATTTCCAAAATCTGCTTCGATTAACTCATTGAGTAATTTTATGCCTACAGTTCTCTTATTTTCATCAGGAAAATATATAATCGATAAGTTTCTATCCTTATACACGAACAATAAGCGGACGACACACTTTACAAACACGAAATGTCAACCCATACATATACGCAAAGTATGAGTTACGTGATTGTATTAAAGTGTTTAATATTTTACGCCGTTCGCAACTTGGGTTGGAATGTTGATTAAATTTAAGCACTTGTGTCATATTTTAGCTTGCTAGTTAAATTTTAACACATCATATCTGCCATGTAGTGTCAAAATTAAATCGAAAGTCAAATTTGTATACACATTTTAACACAATTCACACACGGCTCTAATTGTAGATCTGTCTATGTATTCATGGTCAATATAAAATTCACTATTTTAAAATCTTTTTCGCTTTTTCTCAATCTACTTCGCTTTATTCCCAAATTTACTTCGCTTCCATTTTTTTTTAAGTGGTAACGCTGCTCCAAACAATAAATGAACAAACAGCTGTTGAGCTGTCAGACAAAGCAAAAGTTCAACCAAGTTGAACTTTTTTTTGACAGATGGTGGCTTCTTTACGTTTTCTTACGTTTGTCAAAAAAAGCGTACGTAGGAAAAGCGTCATTGTGTGAGGTTACACAGATTTCCTATAGCTGAACTTTTCGCAGTTGTCAAAATCGACAGCGTCATTGTGTTTCTGCTTTTAGACTTTTCATGTCAGGATGAGTATTCTGAGAGAAATTATCTCTAGTGGAGTCGGCCTGTTACGCGCGGTGCAGCGATTTCGGTCAAACTATAGTACGATATATTTCTATATAGGGGCGCCAGTGAGATGCTTGCCTATGGCGCCCTCAACCTTTAATCCGCCACTGGCAACGACGAGATAATGAACGATATTCAAAATTCAATCCGGCCCCTGCTTAAGCTATCTGTAAAAGCTACACAAAATAAATAGAGTGGCGCCACAGCTCTTGAAGAGCCAAGGCCGAAGTGGCTTACTCTCATCAATAATTCTCTGAGTGCGTGTGAAGAATTGAGAGGACTTTTCATGACAGATTGATACTCTTGGAAGATTTGTCAGGTCTTGAAAGATGAAATAAAAACTTGGCCTGAGTAGGACTCGAACCAACGACGTTCTGCTTAGCAGCCAACGCACTTACCAACTAAGCTGCCAGTAGCTACTACACAAAAAATTGTCCAAAGTGCGCAGCTGATGAAGTAAAGGGTGCCAGCGCCCGAAAGTATAGCGATGCGCCGTATATTTATTTCATCATAAAAACATTTTTCCACCGCGAAAAGCTAAGCGAACTATTGTTTTCGATTAACTGATAAAGTGACAGTCATCTATCACTTCCCCAAATTTCAGCTTTGCTAGTATAACTTTTCAACGAATTTTTGTTTTTGTGCATTTGGGGGAGAGCAGGGCCCTGACATACAACCCCCTCCATAAGTTCAACTGACTACTTTTTCTGTTTATTTCCATCGAAACCGTTTTTATTTGGAAGTTTTGGGGATTTTGCATGATTCTTAACCTTGCAGAAAAGACAATTTGTCTGCTGAGGTTTGGCCAGCCACCAGAGTAGGATAACTTGTCCGATTAAAAAAAAAAATTAAACGGCAATCGCTTCGTCTCATCAGAATCTAGGGCCAATATCTTGTAGTTTTTTTTATTTGTCTTAACAACGAAGTTAAGTATGACAAAGAAACGCAAAAAACCTATTTGTAGACCGATGTGGAAAACCTACAATAGAAATGACTCCTTACTATATTTTTATTGAGTTGCATCAATTAAATTGAGAAGAAAATAAAGTACCGTTATTTCCTCTCCTGGTGTTCAAAAATTAAAAACAGATTTTGATGTATTGCAAAAATATAACCGCACAATGCAAATCTCTTTGAAGCTGCATTCAGTCAAGTGCTTTCAAATAAAAAACAACAATGCCATGTGGTACGCATTTAAGCGAAATTGAAAAAGGCAAAATATTGGCTTTTCGGTCAAGCGGCCTAAGTCTTAGGGCTATTGGGCTATTGGAAGACGAATTTCACGATCGGATCGTGTTGTTCGAATTTTTTTTAAAAGAACCCGAATCTTATGGGACAAAAATAAGACCCGGGCGTCCGCAGAAGCTGACACGTCGCGTCGCGACAAAAGGCGTTTAATCAATGTTGCATCCAATTCGGTGCATTCTTTGCCGGAATTTCGTGACAAATTGGGTTAAGGAGTTTCGGTTTCAACCGTTTATCGTGCTTTAAAAAGCAGTGGAGTGATTGTTCGGGGGCAAAATGGTGCCAGCTCCAAATCTAACAGCAGTTCACAAACAAAAAAGATTGGAATTTGCCCGCCAAAACATGAATCGGGATTGGAAAACCGTAAGTGACTTTCTATTAATCTACACTAAAATCTCGTTATTCCAAATGGCATATTCGGATAACGATAATAACGGTACTTTATTTTCTTCTCCATTTGCTTGATCAGTGATGCAACTCAATAAAAAAATAATAATGAGTCACTCCTATTGTAGGTTTTTATAAAACGCATTTTTTCAGGTGCGGTTATATTTATGCAAGACACTGTATATCTTCAAAATTAGGAAATTAAAAAGGGATGTCATTTACCTACCTAATCTTTAGATGAAACGATGCCATTGCCGTTAATTTAATGAAAATCGGTCCATTATTGCAATGGTGACGAGAGTCCAAATTTTTTTAAATTTATATTTTTGGTGTTTTTTGTTCGTGTTTCCTGGCCATAGCATTTTGTTAAAACAAATGTGGAAAAAATATATCGCCCATAGCGCGATTGCCGTTTAATTTGTCAAAATTGGACGAGTTTTTCTACTCTGGCGGCTGTCCAAACCTTAGCAGACACGTTGTCTGCAAAGTTTAGGATCATGATTTTGCGACTTTTTTCATATATATTTCTTTCAAATTCCCAAATATCATTCACCTAGTGTATGCTGTTGCAGTATACATCAATCACAAATAAGTACAACGATCCCACTGCCGAATTTTCCATGTGCTAGATAATTTCAATGAAATCAAAAGAAGGCAATGTAAGCGTAAGCACATATATTTTTAAACAGTACTCTTTTGTTTTGTATGACTCTCAATTGGCTGTATGCCAAATAAGCATGGAGAAGTTTATAAATAATCAATAAACAAGTTGGGTTAATTTAACATCCGTTGATTTTGATTCCGTGAAGTGAAACGAAACAACGAAATGATTCAGTAAAATAGCCGGAAAATAAATGCACGTAAATCTTTTTTTTGTTTCTATAACGTACCTACATTAAGAAAACAAAGCACTTTGAATTTTTTGCAAAAATTCTCAAAAATTGATTCTATGCTATTTTGCTGTGTCTGTGGCAGTTGAAAAGAAAACATATGTCGAATTTATTACAAAAAAAACAAAAAAAAAACTGGAATATTTCTTGGTTGGTTTTTTAGAAAATAACTACATTTTGATAAGAAATCCAACTATTGGCTCAGATAGCAACCCGGTAAAGTGTTTTCCTTACACAGAAACCTATTTGTTCAAAAGTTAGACTTAGCTGGAGAATTAAAAAAATCAACTCGACGAATTATGCATATGCTTTTAATAATTGCTACCTTCACACCAGACAAAATGTCAATTGAAGCTTCCGTTGCCAAGTCGTAGTTGTGTTCCAACCTATTTAATTCAGGTTGCTGCAACCGTTGCCTGAAATATTGAAATTTGTTGACCAACTTAAATTGAAAACTTACATATGTATGTAGGCAATAACAACATTAAAGAACTATCAAAAAGTGAAGAATGTTTGCATTCTTGAAAATGCATACGGCCAGTTGCAAAATCGAGGGTCATTTCAAATCCACCGCTCAACGAAAGAACACTTTAGTTTTAAGTAATTTTCCTTACTTCTATATAGAAATATAATTATCACACCAAAAACAAATATGTAAAAAGAGAGCCAAGTTCTCCTTTACAAAAATTCTGCCTAACAAATCAGCCACGAAAAGTAATGAGATCTAAAAGAATGCCAAGTTCTAAGATTCAACAAGTACTCGTAGGTGCATTGCAAATGTTTTAAGTGGACTTACATCGAATCAACTATTAGTTTTGAAAGAAACCTGTAAACTAATGTAAATAAGTTAATTTTGTTTACTTGGCAGGTTTTCTCTTAGTAACCTACTATTAAAAAAGTTGGGAAAACTTGCTAAGTAAAAAAAAAATTAACTAATTTACATTAGTTTACAGGTTTCTTTCAAAACTAATAGTTGATTCGATGTAGGTTAGGTTAGGTTAGGTTTGATTGGCTGTCCAGATGTTGTTGACTCACTTAGACCTCAAGGGTCCGTTGTGATACCATAAAATACTCATGGGAGAGTAATGAGCTTAAACAAACCAATTCGTGCTTCTAATGAAGTTAGAGAGACATTTTGTGTCGATTGTTGCCAGTTCACTGGTGTTATCGAAGAAGTGATTACCTAGAAAGCTGTTCCTTCTAATGGAGAGTGCTGGACATGTACATAGAAGGTGTTGGACTGTCTCCTCTTCCTCCTCGTCCATGCAGCTTCTACAGAAGTCATTTGTGTAGACCCCTAGCCTCAGAGCATGTCTGCCTATGAGGCAGTGTCCTGTTATTACTCCAATTGTAGAGCTTATATTTTGTCTGCTCAGGGATATCAAGCCTTTTGACCGTTTTAAGTCTATGCTTGGCCATATTTGCTTTGTTGCTAGGCAGGTGGTACCCTGTGACCATCTAGCATTGGTTGATTCTAGAGCATATTGTTTGAGAAGATATTTGCATGTAGCGAGTGGTATTCCTATGTTATGTTTTTGTTTAACATTGGGCAGAAGTGTTCCGTTTTTGGCGAGCTCGTCGGCTTTGCAATTTCCCGGAATGTCTCTGTGGCCCGGCACCCAAATGAGGTGAATATTAAACTGTTCCGTCATCTCATTCAGAGATGATCGACAATCGTGGACTATTTGAGAGTTTATGGAGACAGACGCGAGAGATTTGAGAGCGGCTTGGCTGTCCGAGAAGATTCGTATATCCTTGCAAGATATAACGTTTTCTTTGAGCCAGGATAGTGCCTCTTTAATCGCCATTACTTCTGCCTGGAATACACTACATTGATCGGGAAGCCTATATGATAGACTGAGATTCAGTTGTTCTGAATAGATACCACTTCCAACTCCGCAGTCGGTCTTTGAACCGTCTGTATAGAAGTGTACCGCGTTGTCTTCCAGGGGTCTTTCTTCTTCCCAGGAGGATCTTGAAGGGATAGAGACATGGAAGCTTTTACCGAACACCATTTTTGGGGTGGTATAATCTAAGCGATCTGGGATAGATCTGAAATTGTCTAGAATAGTAGTATGACCATGATTCGATGTAAGTCCACTTAAAACATTTGCAATGCACCTGTGAAATTGCAAGAAGAACTTGGAATTTCTTATGAAAAATAAAAATCAGGTTTAAAATTAAAATTATAATTATTTATTACTTGCGGCTAGCGCTGACTGATATGAAGTGATTATATAATTCAATAATAGTCATGTATGATCCATTTCCATAGCAAACAAAGTATAAATGAAGAGAGAAAAGAGGAACGATATGAGAAATGAAGTTAATCTTAGTGTTGATAGATTAAGGTTATAGTTTAGTACTCGCTTTCGATTTAAGTTAAGTTTAAGACATTACATATTATAAAATAAATATTTATGAATATTTAACAGCACCTACGAGTATTTGTTGAATCTTAGAACTTGGCGTACGGGAGAATTTTTGTACGGGAGAACTTGGCTCTTTTTTTACATTTATGTTTTTGGTATGATATCATTACTTTTTGCAAAGATTTTTTTTTTTTTTGATAAGGTGAAAATCTCGAGACACTAGTGAATCTAGTAGTGTGGGACTCTTACCCACTAAAAACACCGTAGGTTAAAACGACTAAAGGGCTAACTATAATGAGCGGAAGCAAGCGGAAGCTAGTGTCAGAACCAAACGAAACGCTCCCTTCCGAACTGCCATGTGAACACTTTACCCATAATGAACGGATGTGTACGGAAGTATCTTTCAAAATGAAATATATGTTTTTTATTTCCAATAATTTGAGAATTTTGGTTGCCACGCAACAAACAAGCACTTTCAAGAAATTAATTACTTGAAATTGACAACAAATCGAATTCCGCTACAGCAAAATCAATAAAACAAGTCAGCTGTAAAATTTTCGTCCGTAAAAACGAATGGGAGCGCAGTTTACGTCCGTAAGCGAAACTGAACGAAAATTGAAGAAACGGAGCAATCCGCTATTTAGGGCACAATATATGATTTCCTAGCAGTTGCCCGTAGCTTAGTTGGTAAGTGTGTTGGCTGTTAAGCAGAACGTCGTTGGTTCGAGTCTTACTCAGGCCAAGTTTTTATTTCATCTTTCACGGGTACTGTCTCTTGTGAAGACCTGACAAATCTTGCAAGAGTATCAATCTGTCATGAAAAAAGTGCTTCTCAACTTTGCTGTTCGGAATCGGCGTTAAATTGTAGGTCCCATCAATTCTTCACACGCACTCAGAGAATTGTTGATGAGAGTAAGCCACTTAGGCCTTGGCTCTTCAAGAGCTGTCGCGCCACTCTTTTTATTTATTTTTTGTTTATACGATTTCCTTGTATTTGCTCAGTTACGGACGGTTCCGTTCGCTCCATTCCGTTCATTATAGTTAGCCCTTAACAAAGACAAACTATATAGATTCTTTATAAGAATGAATTGAAATAAAATTTTATTTTGTTTTATATATTTCATAAAATTTATTTTTGAATGGGTGGGTACCACGCCCCCTCAGTTGAAAATCATAAATTTCATATTTTGGTTGTTCTATTGCACGTTTTACTTGTATGCCAAATTTCATGATTCTATTGTACACCAAAGTGCTCCGTATAATTTAAACTAATAATGTAAAAGTAGGCGGCTACCACGCCCCCTGATTGAAAATTTTTCGATTTCTTCCTTTGTATGTACCACATGACCTATCACTGTGCCAAATTTCAAGTTTCTAGGGCAACGGGAAGTGCTTCATAATTTTGAGATCTGTCAGTGAGTGAGTGAATCAGTCAGTCAGTCAGTTATGGTTTTCGTGATTTTTGGAACATTGTATCTTAGAAACTACTTATGCTAAATATCTGAAATTCACTGAGGTGCTTCTTCTTGACTAGCTTAACAAATAATTTGCGTATGAATTTTTTGTCTTCTTTGGTATAGAAATAAGAGGGGTGTGGAAAATGGCCTGAGTTATTTCCAGTAAATAAGGGTGTAGTGCCAAAGTTGCTAGAGAACTTGACTGGGCACTACCGTGCCCCTTGATTGCTATCTCCAATCACATATTGTATTTCAAAGTGAAGAAATCTACTTTTTTGCAGAGTAAATTCGTTCTTTTGTTGATCCGTGGTTCGAAGATGTTCCTCGATTTGGTGACAAGTTTTTACAAACAAAAATAAGGGTTGAAAAACTCATATATTTAAGTGCAATTTTTACCTGAACTTCGAAATGCAATACAAAAGTACGAATATTTTTTTTCACTTTAAGTGTCTTCTGTTCATATTAGCGTCTTTAAATTGTATATCGAGTAGAGGTCGAATAACACATTTACCCTTGTAAGTCTTATTGCCAAATTCTCAAAACATGGCTTATGTATAAATTGAAACCCGATTTGTTTGGATTTCGTTACTGATAAAGCGAGGCATTAATATTACATAAGATTTCAAACAAAAACTTTGCCAGATGTTCAGCATTCTAAATTAGACTGAAAATTTTGTTTTCATTTTTGGTGCCGGAAATTCATTTTTACCCAATTTTACATCTTCTTTGAACATATACCTCTTCTACACAATTTTACCCACCTATTTTCGTTAAAACGACAAATTTTCAAACTTACCGGTTAAATTAGTCCCCAAATGGTAGAACCAAGTGTACTATGATTTTATTGGTAAAACAAGCATACTTTTGCAGTAAATTTGAACCCTAGCTTCTTATTTATTTATATATTGTCTTAATACTTAATCTTTAAAACAAAATTGAAGAATAACCATTAGGAGAGTAATGCCAATTTGGAAATGTGAACCCTTGTATCTGACTCTTCATGCTGTCATTCGTAGTTACTCTCTATCTGTTTAATTACACAGTTATCTGAAACTGAGAAATAACAAAAAACACTGATCATCAACTGTTGTGAATAGGTACTTTCTTGTCACCTAAAATTGGAGCCATTTCATCATTCGCCCAGTGAGTAGCTACAAAATGTATTAAAGACTCTTTGAAGCGAACATTTTTCAAACAATCCTTAAAATTATTTGGACGAGGTTGAAGCGGACCTTGTATGGCAAATTGAACGTCAACTTCATTGCGACTCTGTCTTTCAACATCTTTTATTGAAGGCTGGAAGTATCGATCGAAAATGAGATGAATTTCTTTTGAAGAAGTGCTGCATTTTTTGCAAAATGAACTCAGCTACTTTTCCGAATGTTTGAGGAAAAGTGGTTCCAAGCTGATACAAAAAGTAAAACCTGTCAATCACATCTACATCGGCACGAGGTTGGCACACCGCCTTGACTCGAGATCGTAAAAGGTGGCCTACCAAGGATTTTTCAGTCTTATGCGTATCTCCGGAATAAAGCTGGAGAAACCGAAGCAAGAGGAAAAAGTGAGGCAGAACTTGATGTCGACAGCTATCCCCAAAAGTCTACCAAAGATATCTCTCTCCATTTTGAGCAAAGCTATTTTGCCTCTACCACTACTTCCAACTTTCTTCTACACCCACTGAGATGCAAAATTCATTATCTTATTCCGTTTGATAGGGTTTTCGAAACTGCCAGGTTTTGTGTTAACATTTTCCATGAAAATTAATTTCTGATTTTTGTCAAGAGGCAGATGATCGAAGAAAAAAGCTAGCTCCAAGATTTATCAAACATGAGGTTTTTTAAAAACAACAATCCATAAAAAAACGTAAAGTTCACAAGCAAAAAGTAAGGAAAAAGCGTATGCAATTAAATAATCTATAAAAAAAACACGTATACGCCCCAGTGTACATTTTATTGCATTTCTGTGTTTTTAAAAACAAATTTATAAAGGCCTAGATATGTTATTGCCAAGGGGTATCAATAGAGTTACCGAATAAGTTGTTGGAAAACATGTGGTCATAAAACATAGAATAAGAAGTCCCCAACATAAGCTATGTAGATCTTAACTCATCATACATTATTTAGTTTGTCTTGTTATTTGCGCGCTAACTTTGAATGCTGGCAAGTTTAGATTTGCAACAGATTACCGCTGGCAAGTTCACGCCATTAGTTTACAAACATTGAGATAAACAATCTAGCAAATTTCACGCCGGGACGCGATGTGACATACTTTCCACGAATTTCGCGCCATTCAAAGCGACTTGCCACGGGCTTTGCACCGAATAAGTGGTGGCAAGTCCATGTTTATTTGGAATGGGCAGTTAAAAAGCTTTCCAAAACTGTAAATTTTATTCCGGGACGATATGCAACATATTTTTGTCGATTTGTGCATTTTCATTAGTTAAATACTATGGTATCGCACCACTTGAAATCAGGCAAGTCAGTGGTTTCTAGTAACCCCAGACACCAACAAATGGTTTTTGAACATTTCGTTTCGGGACGACATGTAGAGTGCGATCGAGCAGCCGTCTCTTGGACTTCTATAACGGATAAAAAAAAAAAACAAACAAACATACATATATTTTTATATGTAAGGAGATTCCGCATTTTACTATGGATGCAAAGAAAATGTACACTCGGGCGTATACGTGATTTTTATAGATTTTTTTATTTAATACGATTTTTTTACTTTTTGTTTGTGAACCTTACTTTTCTTGTATCAAATGTTATCTTGTTATTTTTCACAACCTCTACCGTAGAGCTTTTGTTAGTTTCCAATCAATAATATGAAAATGTTTGTCAGCCAATATTGTCAATATTTTGGAATAAAGCCTCCTCAAAAGGTTTTTTGCCGAGTTAATGACTGAAAAAACAGTCCGACTGACTCCTCTGTCATTTTGGAATCGTTGCATACTTTAATATCATAAGAGGTCGTGGCAAGGTGAAATGGATATGTATCTAAAGCTAAACAGCAATCGGCTGTTGGATGAAAAGAATCTAACTAAAATTCTATGAGCGTAGCTCATTCGACCAAGAAATATAGTTGTTAATGGTTCACCACTATTTCTGATGATAATAACACTGAAATTGATATACTATTGCTCAAATATGAGCTGAAGCTGACAATATTCAACGTACGGGTTTTACTGTTCCAATTCTTCAAATATTTTTTTTTTCAATCTGCTATCAGATTGAATTTCAACTCTTTTTTCCAAATTACAATAGAATTTCTATTTCAGCTTTTAGCACAAATATTATGCAAACGAGTACCTTCAGAGAACATTTTTAAAAACTTAAAGTAAGCTACACACCATCGTTTTTTTCATCATTTAATGGGTATGGCTGATAAGATAAAATGGAATGACAGTGTGTGGGAAACATATCATATTTGTGTGTAGTTTTTTTGCCTGAAATAAATATTTGCCTTGGTCAAGGGAATTAAATGAAACCTTCCAAAAAATTAAGTTTTTTAAAATGTTCTTTGACGGGATTCGTTTGCATAATATTTGTGCTAAAATCTGAATTGGTAACTTTACTGTAATTTGAACAAAGAGTTGAAATTCAGCCTGATTGCATATTTGCGTAGACCTAAGGGCAGATAGAATGGATAAATCATTATTTGAAGACTTCGAACATTGAAGCCCGTACGTTGAAACTTGTCAGCTACAGCAAATATTTGATAAATAAAATGCCAGTGTTATCATCATGAGAAATAGTGGTCTACCATTTGCAACTGAAATTTCTTGCTTATGGAACTTTAGTCGGATAATTATCATCCAACAGCTGATTGCTGTTTAGCTTTGGATTCATATTCATTTCTCCTTGCCACGACCATATGATAATCTAGGATGAAACGATTCCACAACGACCCCAAAGGAGTCATTCGGACGGTTCTTTGAGTCACTGCCGAACCTCTTGTGAACCTAGAAACCCTTGTGAACCTGGAAATTATACCCAAATATTGACAATATTGGCTGACAAATTTTTTCATATTGCTGATTGGAAACAAACAAAAGCTTTACGGTAGAGGTTGTGAAAAATAAATTGATACAAAAAACGTAAGGTTCACAAACAAAAAGTAAAAAAAGCGTATAAAATAAAAAAAAAGTCTATAAAAAACACGTATACGCCCGAGTGTACATTTTCATTGCATCCGTAGTATAATACGAAAACTATAAGTGTAGGGGTTACTCTGTAATGGGGTTTTCCATTAAATCACCTGGAATTGACGACGTGCTACTAAAAATCAATGTTTTTCGTTTTCAATGGAAAACAAAAACGTAGAATATCTTTTTGTACGTGTATTAGTGTATAATTTTGTACATTTTTACAATTTTGAGTTCTCCTTTCTTTCTTGGATAACAATGTATTTGCTTAAACAATCTTCGATTTCTTCCAGTTGAAAATTGTCAGCAGATCTTCGTCCGCGGATGAAGAAGAATTCAGAAGTAAATCCAGTATTTGGTAGATTGTAGTCCATGTTCTTATTCTTATTATAACAGAACAAAAACGCACTCTCTTCTATTTTCTTTTTCCACAACTAAAACAGTAAAAATTTCATTTGACGTTTGCAAAACTGTCAGTTTTTAGTATGTGTTAAAATCGTCTCAAAAGACGGAATCAAAATGAATCAGTGGGCGCATTCACTAACCGAGTCACTATGTAGTCGAAATTCAACTAGCTTTGTGAATGTAAAGAAAGTCGAACCCAAGCTGTCAAATAATGTCAATTTTAGGTTTAATCTGCGGAAAAATTTGCAGTGAGCTGAATTTTTGCATACACTTAATATTACGGCCAGCTATGAAATAGTTTCACGACGAACAAGTTTTCTAAATACAGGTCGCGAGATATTCACGAAAAACTGGATTTTGTAATTTTTTGGCCCTTATAAAACGTTTGTGGCCGGCACGATATTGATGACGATTTTTCACATCTTCATAAAAGCACCGCAATAAAATTGTATACAAAAATTCGGCTCACTAGGAATTTTCCAGCAGATTGGGGTTTAAAATGCCTAAAATGACTGGACCATTAAACATATGAAGTAAGAAACGATTGTGAATTTGTGATTGGTGTTAAGAGGAATTTCAATAAACTTCCTGAAAAAAATGCTTCTATTGAACAGACCAATTTTGATTGACAAATCATTTTCATCATTGTATATGGTTACAGCTAGTATTTAGTATTATCAAGAATGGTGATGAATCAGACGATAAGGTCGAATAATAACAGATTTTTTAGCCGGCGGCGATTGAAGATCATGACTTTGGCAATATGTGGTTCCAACAAGGCAACAAGCCACACAACACGACCAATTACGGTTTTACTGCGTGAGAAGTTTCCTGGTCTCGCAATTGGCCACCATTATCATGCGATTTGATACCGTTAGATTTTTTTCTGTGGGGCTACTCAAAAAACTGTGTTACGCGAATAGTCCCCGACCTCTAGACGCATTTAAAACCAACATAACTCAAATTTTGGCCGAATACCGAAATACCGCCCGATATGTGCGAAAAAGTAATTAAAAATTATCTCATAAGAATCGCGTGCCACGAAAATTTACTAAAGCGACCATTTGAAAAATATTGGCAAAGTCCAAACTTTATACTAAAATAAAAAAATTTAATTTGTGGTTGTGTGTGTTTTATTTAGTTTAACTTTCGAAACCGGAAAATGAATGACCCTTTAATTTTCCTAAAACAATTATCATTGATTTAAATTTTAAGCATAAATATTTACGAACCATGAAAGCAATTAAAGTTTAAGTAAGCAGGTAACATAATAATAATTTTTAATAATATATTTATTTGTATCGCTAACTTTCAGAAGGAATGAATTGTGAAAAATTATTGGAGCTATTATAAACCAACTTGAACTGTTGTTAAGAGTTAAGCAAAACAAAAATCTCACCATATTATTTGAAAGTCATGCGTTTGACATATTCAGGATTTATATATTTCAAAATCAAAGTTGGACAAAAGTATTATGAAAACCTTTTAAAATTATTTCAAAATTTGAATACAAAAGTAAGTAGCTACCCTAAAGTAGCTTTTGATGAAAAGAACACTTCTAACCTTAGAAGATACAGCTTGTTTAATCCACCATTACTTTTTGTTTTTTTTCAAAATTTTTGTGTGATATTGTGTGATGTCTTACCAATCCAAGACTTTTTGTTATAATGGGTCGTCATTCAACTGTTGATGTTGTTCAATTGGTCATTCAACACTATAAAAGCGGAAAATCCATCCGTAAATTTAGCCCATCAAAAGTTCAACAAGTAGCAGAGCGGTTTGTTCATGAAAGGCTTATAGCCAAAATATGGCTGCTGAGGTTCATCATGAATTCGGAAAAACATGTTGCACTGAAACCATCCGTCATGTTCTCTGCGATCATGATTTATATGGACGAGTACGAAGCCCCTGATTAGCAAAAAAAAAAAATCAACGAACCCGTTTGGCTTTTGCCAAGGAGCATATAAACATAGAAAATAGTTTCTGGGATTCCGTAATTTTCGCAGACGAGTCCAAGGTTAAAATTTTTGGCTCCAATGGGATGTTCTACGTCTGGCTAAAGCCAGACACTAGGCGTGTTTTTTTGGCATCGCTATCTGCAGCCAAATTCGATTTCCCAAAAAAACGTATCCGCAGTTGCCCATCCGCAGCTGTTTTATTTTATTTTTAAGTTGGTAGACTTGTCTAGCTGTCAGATAATTGTTATTTTGGTTTTGCTTTCGGATAAGTTTTTGACATATTGGGGTATGTTCGTAGAGTGTGAATTTTGATAAAAATCAAGATTCAGATTTTTGAATCTCAAATCCATTTTTTTGAATTTCAAGTCTCAAATAGATCATGAAATCTGAGATTTTTCTACTTTTTCCTCACTTTACCAACTCGTTTAGCTGCCAAATTCACAAATTTGACTCGACTCTAAAGATATGACTACAACGAGCACTTCTTGTAAAAAGCCAAAAAGTGAAAATTTTCAAACTCATTTTGTGAGAGTTTGACAAAATTGTGCTGTGGAAATATATTGAGTTGACTGTTCGTTAAATTAATTTGTGAACGGATCAACGGACGCAAAAAGTAGAAAGTTAACCAACTCTATCGGTCGTATCCGTCACATGCGTTGCTTATGGAACGAGTTCCATAAGAACATGTATATTCTATTGTGCTGTCAGTTGAAAACGTCAACGCTAACGGACTGACGGATTCTATGGGTCGGCCCCGTTTTTCTTTTTTAGCTCCGAGCAGGGTACGGAGCTGTCAAAAAAAAACCCGTATTTCTTTTTTAGCTCAGACATATCGGAGCGCTCAACTTTTGTTTATTTTTTAGATCAGACCGTGGTCGGAGCGCGATCTACGAGCTCGGTTAAAATTGATGGAGTAGATGGAGTAAAAAGTTGAGCGCGGCCAACTTCATGTATTTAGTTCATTTATCATGACTGAGATGATGCAAAAAAAAATTAAAACGGTAGAAATGGCGGGCGGAGTAAGTTGTTCTCCGAATGAAGGAAAATAATTTTTTTTTTTAATTTTTTTTGTATGTGTGACAGTTCCGTGCTCAGGTTTGTTTCTTTATTAACTCGGAAAGGTCTGAGCTTACTCTGCTCAGACCGAGCTCGATGAGCTCAGGCTCTACTCCGTACCCTGCTCAGAGCTAAAAAAGAAAAAGGCCTAATGATGTAGAAAGATTGTTTTTTGATGTCAAAAACAATTTTTGTAGTTTTTTTTTTTACAAATTCAAATGGCGCTACAAAGAAACAAAAATTTTACTTTTGTAAATTTCCCACTTTTTGCAAAAAGTGGCCGTTGTAGTTATTACCTTAAATCTCACAAATAGAAAACGACATTACAGAAGAAAAATATTAAACACCATAGAGCAACTATGTGTGACTCGTTCCTTGATTTGTGCGTTCCAATTTGAATTCCAAATAAACTTAAATAAAAGAACGCACTTAAAGTGCGTTGCACTCTGCGAACACAGCCTTCGAGACTCTTTGAGTTATCCGATTATCCGAGTTACCAACCTAAGAAATTCAATTTTTCTCCGATCGAGTATCGATACTCGAAAAAATTTCAATTTTTTATCCGCAGCCAGATTTAAGTTTAAGTTTTATCCGCAGCTGCGTGTTATATTTGTAATACATGGAAGCTCCCACTGCAGATACGGATAGCTATGCCAAAAAAACACGCCTACTGAAATTGAAAAAAAGAGAACCTTAAAGTTACAATGAAGCATGGAGGAGTGAGCGTCATGGTATGGGCCTGTATGTCTGCAGCTGGTGTAGGAAATTTGGAATTTATTTAGGGAAACATTGACAAAAAAATGTACCTTGATATGTTAAAAAGAAATTTGGTGCCGAAAAGTTTGGAATCCGGTCGAATTTTCGCTTCTACCAGGACAACGACCCAAAATACAACTCAGGAATTGTGCAGACCTGGCTAATACGGAACTGCCCTCACTTAATTACATTATACCAGCACAGTTACCTGGCTTGAATGTCATCGAAAACGAGTGGGCTTTATACAATTTTCAAAGAAAAATTACTTAAATTTTTTTTTAGAAAAATATTGTTATTTAGCTCAGGAATTTATTGTATTTGTTAATTAAGAAGCAATTATTATGGTTTTATCATTAATAATAATAATAACAGAGTTTCTGGAACCATCTCAGCGTATGCCAAGATTACCCATCTTCTGCATTGCAGTAGATTAGGCTCTGATGTTGTACCTGGAACCAAATAAAACTCAATGTATAAGGTTTAATACCTATTAAAACATACAGTCATTCAGAAATTCATTCACAGCTTTTTATAAAATAAATTAATTTTTTCTTAAAAACATTCACACTTTGCTCATTCTTAATATCACTTGGAAGGCTATTAAAAAAGTTGATTCCTTTATACATAACTGAGTCCTGTGTGCTGGTTAGATTACACCTATTTGGTCTCATGTTTTCATTATTCCTCAAATTATAAGGTTGTACATCCATAACATTCACAATGTTCTCATGCAAATACACAGGCACCATATTGCTCTTCATTTTAATAACAATGAAGAAAATTTATTAATATGAAATTAGCATGTTTTCAGTTTGAAAATATTTTGTTAAGTATAGAGTATTTGAAGTTTATAATTTTTCCACTAAAAATTATCTACTTCCTCAGTATATACCGTGGCCATGGGCCAAAGTAATATTGGGATATTGAAAAAACAAAAGCCATTTTCCTGAAATTTAAATGCTTATAGTTTATTGAATAACAAAAATTGCATAGTTATTTATATCATTTTAAAAACTCACAAATTTTATTTCAAAGTAATAGTGGGACAGAAACATAAATATGAAATGTAAAATGTGTATGATTATTTATCAGCCTTATCGTCAATTTTATGGGAACTTTTTTTCCAGGGAAACAAAAATAACCCCGGAACAGAAGTTTCCCATCGAGAATCTCCCAAGAACTTTTATTTCCCAAGGAAAAAAGTTTACCAACCTTAAAATATGTATTTAATTGATTTTCGAAGTTATTTTGAAGGTTTCAAGTTTTCATAAAATATTTTTTTTGTCAAACAAAAATAAAAATAAATGAAATTGTGGATTTTCATGTCAAGAAGAAATCGATTTTTGAAAACAATCTTGATTCCTAGCCTTGGTTACCGAGGTATTTGCATCATAGGATATACTTTGGGGATCACAAAAAGCAAGAACAAGAAGCGGACTTAAAGCAGGAAAGATTGAA